>JAQPPZ010003405.1:600000-1200000 GCA_028583015.1 Wollemia nobilis
AAAATCTTAAAATTTAATATTAAAACAAAAGTGCATCTTATAAAATCAAATGCTATTAAATTTAATTGACTAAAATTTCCACGCTAAAAATTATAATACATTATATAATCGTAATCTAATATAAATAAAATCTATCCCAATCTCATATAACTTATTTAAAAAGATTATATCTTATTATCATTAGATTTGAAAACGTTACTTACACATAATATTCCTATAAACATTCTAACAAACATATCCAAACAATACTAATCTAAAAAACAAATATTCTTTACATCTAGAAATATAAATTTATAAAATTATCTGGTTATTGTCATGGTAATGTTTACCCATTTTTTTTAAGAACTTTCAATCATTTTTAATTCACTTTTAAATATTGTCTTAACATTGCTCACTGCCTTTGAGTTGACCACAAGAATGTTGCCAACCCCAACGAATAACCAAATAAGTAAAATTTAAAAATTTCTGAAGAGGCAATTTGGACTATAGTTATATTAACCTTTAGTGGATAGCATTTCATTAATTTAATATATTAAGAAGTCAAAAGAACAATTACAACAAAATATTTGACTTTAATTTTAATTTCACACTAAACGACATTTTTAAGCTTTTAAGGCAATAAAAAAGTTGACCATAAATGGCTTGATTCTAACGAAGGCTTGCATTGTGCAAACATAAATAATTCCATACAAAGTTGTTGGTTTATGCATGTTTTCAACAATCAAACATAGAATGCCATGTGGTCATATTCTAGAACAAAGCATTCAAGACCAAATCACTTAATATTTGGTCTTATCCACCATGCTAGTCAAGGCATATAGAATGGTTCAAAGGGCTCATATGATGGTTTCGAGAACTTTTTCATGTGTTCCTTGTTTTGATCAAATTGCTTAATGGACATCTACACCTATTGGATGCATTGATTTGGTCTCTTATTTATTAATGAGAATATCTTATTGAGTAAAAATTGAGGTGTGTTTATCATAATTCTAGAAGTTAAAAAGGAGAGGTATATTAAGGGCCACCTACCCTTCCTATGAATTGAATTTGGATTTTGTTAAAAGAATCCGTTAACTTTTGTTATTGATGTGTCCTTGCAGGGACAATTGCTCATGATTAAAAGAACATTTTTCTTTACAATTTTATCTTTTTATTTTTTTAGGTTTTAGTGTTGTTTGGTCTTTTATTATTTTTTAAGGTTTTAGTGGTGTTTGGTCATTTTATAAATTATGAAGTATAATGAAGAGAGAATGGAATTTTGGGAGGATGTTTTTCTTTGTACCTTTAATTATATTTTGCATTACTTCAACCCAAAAAAAATGGTTTATTAATACATAAAATTTATATTAAAAGAACGATTTAAAAATGTTTATTATATCAATTTTAAAAGATAAATTGTATAATACTAAACAAAACAAGTTATCTTTATTCTTAAAACAAGGTATTTATCAAAACTATAATATTCTTTTTTGCTAATCTTAGGTAGAAAAAAAATTATTATCTATTTGCACTTAAGAAAACTGTTTACAACTAATTTGTTTTAAGGATTACTTCAGATTGAAATGAGTCTCACCTATTTTACATCATGATCGCATAATGATATTATAACAACTTGGTGATTATACATATATCGCTTAACAAGATTTGAGTCTTTTTATCTCCTTGAAATTAAATTAAGTTGACGTCATTAGGTGTTTACAACTATTATTGCAATGGAGGCATCTCATCATTTCTTACATACAATTGATGAGCTCTATCACCTTCATAGTTTGGGACATAACATCAATCATCACTTCCATTGCTACTTACATAAATCACTCTTAAAACTTGCAATACTCCTTTGTTAGGATTCAAGTGTATTATGCAATCTAAAACTATTACAATTCATTTCATTTACATAAAATTATGGCAAGATAAATAACAGTATGCCTATATACTAGACTAGTAATGCTTTGTTCTTGGCTACTTTGATTTGCCACCTCATCAATATTTTTGTTATACTAGACTAGTAATGCTTTGTTCTTGGCTACTTTGATTTGCCACCTCATCAATATTTTTGTAGACAATTTTCTCACCAAAACTTGTGTTATCCATCAATCCATGATTCTTCCCATAAAATGCATAGTGACTAGGGAGTTAGAAGGTGATACTAGTATTTATCACTTTTTTTCAATTTCATCCTAGTATTCAAAGTTTTAATACCTCATTACAAAAGCACTAGTAGTATATTGCATACCCACATCCTCCCCTTTAAAAGAAATAAACTCCATCCTATCTTCTCTCAAATAAAATTTATTTCATTGTTCTAATATCTCCCCAAAAACACTAGAAGAGACCCACCACACAATACCAAATCATGTCACTCCATTTCTCATTGACTTTCAAATTAAAAAGATACCACACATTCTTGTTTCAAACACACATTATAAGAGATATGTCTCTCATGAAAACTCCTTCAATACAAATCATAATTGCCCAAAAGAGGTCATAACTTGATAAAAGGAAAAGAAAGAAAGATATAATTAGGGGAGAAAGAATCCCATCTTCCTTCCCTATAATCATCATCATAGAAAAATGCAAGGACACTATTGTTGAAGTTCTTGATAGTCTAATTTGATATTAAGCCATGCAATGATGGTGTAAATAAAAAAACATTGTAGTATATAATGTCTTCAAGCACTAGTTTTAAAAATGGAGAATGCCCCCTCCAATCCACCTTCATAAATTCTTGCATAGAAGATCCAAAGTATCCTAAATAAAATTTCATAATGCAACATGATGAAAATTGAATTTTGACATTCATATTTAATTGTGTGTTTTCTAGAATAATGAAATGAGGCTTCAATGCATGCCAACATTTAGAGGGAGAGAAATTGCTTGTATCATCTCCTATATAACTTAACAAACAATAATAGAAAAAATATAACTACCCTCTCCTGTATTTTTATTATCCTCCATCCTTTAATATGCTAGTTAAAGACTCTATTTTTTTTCAAAGTTGTATAATATAACATTATTGGCCAAGGTCAACATTATATGATATAATCATATGCAAACCTACGAGAAATCATTGTGGCAATATATCTAATATTTATTAATGTAAATAGTCAATGGGCCTATAGTTTAATCTTGTCACAACTAACCTTCACTAATCTTCTACGCCTAATGTGATATAGGAACAAATTTAGTATATTGTAATTAATGTTAAGAATATGATATAAATACCCCTCAAACACCTAATCCATTACAAAGTTAATCTTATCTTGATCATGTGCGTGGGTGCCTAAGGGAATCCTTCATATTTTGTGTGTCATCACTCTTTCTTTTTGATCTCTTAAATTATCTTGCTTATGATTTGAGTTGATGTGCTCCTTCTATTCCTTCTTGCAAAATATTACAAAATCCAACATTGTATTCGAGCACATATGAAGAGTCACCAATTGGTTGTGCAAGGAATTTTATCGAGTCCTATTTCTCTTTTGATCAATAGTGCAAACTACCTTCTATTATTTAATAAGCATTTTTTATAAAAGAAATAGAAGAAGGATTAACATATTTATGATTATTATCTCAATAAATGCTTCTCTATGGGATAAATTAAAAGTTTACCTCCATTTTTCATATACTAATTCCCTCCATTTTTTATTGGAAAAATAATATTGGAATGAGGTCATGAGGGTTCTTTGATTGGTTAAGGACAAATCACCTCACCTAATATTTGTGGTCTGGTGGCAATTATGCTTTATTTTTGGGACTCCAATTACCATAGCTTATGGGTTCAACCCTAGACATTTTGCATGATAGAAGAGAATTTTTGTTCTTAGGGGCATAAATGAGAAGTATCCAAGGATCTTCTCGCATGATGCTCTCAACCTAGGATTGTGGCATTCGATCTAGTATATTGTTGTCAAGTCTCTTTCACATAGCAAATCCTTGGTTTAACTCTTGCATCTCATTTATGTACTATTCATATGACATGTCAAAATTTTTATTCGTAGAAAAAAGAGGTCTCTTTATCTATGGATGGAGATGCATTTTTATTTAAGCAAGTAGCATGAATCTCATGGTCAATAGATGTGGATGTTAATTAATTGCATAGACATGTAATGTGTTCAAATCATATGCCCAAATTTTTATGCACTAAAGGATTAGTCTTCATGCCGAAGCCTAAAAGAGAACTTAGATGTTGGTAGTGATATAGTCCCATCCAAGACATGTGGCAATGTTGTCTATAAAATCTTATCAAAGGCTATGGCAAACAAATTAAAAGGTATTCTCCCATCCTTGATTGACCCCTGCCAAGGAAGCTCAGTTAAAGGTCAAAATATTGTGATGGGGTTATAACCATTCACAAAATTATCCACTCAACCCACAAGTCCAAAAAATTAGCTTTCTTCCTAAATATTGATATGAACAAGGCTTTTGATAGAGTGGATAGGGAGTTTTCTCCAAAAGTTTGGTTTCCATGATGACTGGGTACATTTGACTATGCAATGCATCTCAACTTCTTGGATTTTTGTGCTTGTGAATGGATCTGTTGTAGGGTACTTCCCCAGTACCATAGGCCTGAGACAATGGGATCCTTTATCCCCCATCCTCTTAATTATTCTTGTTGATAGCCTTGGAAGAGCCATAAAAATTGCCTGCTCCATGGGTTTGATTTCTAGTATCAAAGCTACGTCCAATCTCTAGCCTTCAACTCACCAACAGTTTGTGGATGATACTCTGTTGGCAACTGTTGCATCTGTTTTGAAGGTAAGAGTCATAAAAACTATCCTCAACCTCTACGAAGAAGCCACAGGGCAAACAATTAATTTCATCAAAAGTAAGATTTATTTCATTAATACCCCAGTACCCCGTCAAGTCAAAATTGCGAACATTTTGGGATGTTCTATTGCAATGTTTCCATCTTCTTATCTATGCCTCCCAATATTTCAAGGGAATCCTACCAAGGCGATGTGGAATAATGTTATTGAGAGGTTTCATAAGAAAATTATGGGGTGGAAAGGTGCCTTTCTCTCTCAGGAGGGTAAAGCTACCTTGGTCATGTCAGTTTTACAAAGCATACATGTGTATTTTTTATCAGTTTTTAAAATCCCTGTAGTAGTTGGGACCATGATTGAACAAGTCCAAAAACGCTTCCTATGGGCTGGAGCTGACAAGAAAAAAAAGTTCCACTTAGTGGCTTGGAACAAAGTTTGCTCTCCAAAAGATAAGGGTGGGCTTGGATTTCGTAGAATTAGCAAAATGAATCACGTCCTCTTAGCTAAGCAGGCTTGGAAATTTTTCACTAACAAAAATTTGGAATAGATTTCAATCATTAAAATAAAATATTTGAATAATCACTCCTTCTAATATGAAGAATTCCCCCAAATAGGGTCTCACTTTTGGCGGTCTATCATCCAAATCAGACCCCTACTTCAAAGAGGAATAATATGGCATCTTGGAGATGGGAGATCCATTGATTTTTGGCATGACCCGTGGGCTAGGGATGATCCCCTTATCAATGACCCAAGAAATCACTACTATAAAACTCCTAACTGATCATAGGTTTGTCCTGAGAGTTGCTAACTTCATTGTGTAAGATCAGGTCTACCCTAAGTGGAAGCAACTTCATTTCAAAATAAGCAATGCAAACATTGAGAGAGCTATCACCTTTTTGCAGGTAATTTTTAGAGCAAACTTCATCCCTAGGGCCCAGGAAAAAGATAAACCCTTATGGAAAGAAACTAATGATGGATCCTTTTTGATCAAGTCTACATTTTTCTTGCTTGATTCCCCATAAGACTTGCATCATAACCAGCTTGCCCCAACTGTTGTTAAGAGAATTTGGCTTAAACATATCATCCCGAAAGTTGCTCACTTCTCTTGGTTAAATTTCCAAAATAGAATTATCACTATAGAAAACCTTATCAAGAGGGGTGTCATAGTTTCCAATAGATGTTACATGTGCTTACAGGCTTGGGAATCCACTCAACACCTGTTGATCGAGTGTCCCTTTGCCTAAAATGCTTTCTCAATTCTTGTTAATATGTTTTAGGTCAAGTGGGTATGTCCCCAATCAATTATTGACCTTTTTACCCAATGTCCCCAAGTATTTCGTAACCCCAAACTCAAGTTCTTGTGGGAATAATTTTTACATCATACTCTGTGGTAAATCTAGCTTGAACGTAATAACAAAATCTTCAACGACTGTTCCAAGGACCCAAAAGCGGTGGTCAATAAAGCTTTATGCTTTGCCATTAAAAATGTAAATTTGGTCCCCTATCCTAGTACCCCAGCGTCTGGGTTGGAAGTCTCCCTATTTAAATCCCTTGGCATATCTTCTAAGTGCACCAAATCCCATAGTCAAACCAACTGTAGGTCCACTGTCAAGTGGACCCCTCCCCCTCTAGGGTAGCTCAAGGTAAATTTTGATGGATTGTCTAAAGGTAACCTCGGAGATGTTGGGGCTAGAGGAGTCATTCGAGACCATGAGGGAAAAATCATCAGAGCTTTCATTAAAAACCTGAGAGTTTAGTACAACAAGTATGTCGAAGCTCATGCCCTCTAGAGGAGCCTTGAACTCAGCAAAGGTCTAACCAACCCAATGATATTTTAAGGGGATTCCCTAAATGTGGCTAACCATGATAAGAATAATTCCAAGGTTGGGTGGAATATTTAAAGCATCATTTAGGAGAGCCAATCCATCCTTAGGCAGTGCTTGCTTAGCACAGTTCAACATTTTTTAGAGAGGCCAATGTGGTGGCATATTTGCTAGCTAACAGAGCAGCCAATCAGAACAATTTCATTGTATGGGAAAACTCATTCCCTCAAGACATCATAGATGCTGCTAAAAATGATGTTGAGCACAATTATAAATAAAAGTAAGTATCATTTAAAAGGTATTTTTATCAACACCAAGGGTGTTCACATTAACACCACGGTTATTTGTTCCCCTTACCATTTAATCATTGTCTTTTGAAATATCGATTGTAACTCTTTCCATGTGGGTCGATTAGATGTTGGCAAAGCTTTTGAACCCCTTTGGCATCATATCATCACCCCATACCTTCACTTATTTCTCCTTATTTTCTCACATCTCTCGATGTCCACCTCATCGCTCTTCCATCTCCATCGCTCTTCTGCCTTCTGCACCATTTGCTCCACCTTGTTCGATGGTCCCTTTTACCCTATTTTTCATCCCTTCCTCTTGATTTGTCATTTTGTTTCACTTTCACGTGTAGTTGTTGATATGGTCCAGTGTTGTTGCCATATGGTTGAAGTTCCAACATGCATTGAAAAGTGCATTTTGTCTTGTAATCCCTTCTGCTACAAACCTTGGAACTCCTTATTATACCACCTTATGGGGTAAATTCATTTGTTTCTTAGTATCCTTGCTTTCATGTTTCTACCTCGGTGCTTTTACTGCTATGACATGTTCGATATTATGGTCATTCTTGAGCCGTATGTGTTGCAGCTCAAACCTATCGCTGAAGCTCTACTTGGAGCCAAGGGATTCATTCCCTTCTTCAATCTATTCGATGGCATGGATGAGGGTGTCACCAATGAGTTCGTAAGTTCATAAAATAACAATGTGGTTTAGATTCGAGGGCTCAAAATTAAGGTAAACATCCATATTTTAGTTAATATTTCTAAGTTGTATCCCAAGGGTAGGGCGGTAAGATGGGATAGACATAATTTCAAAGAAGAAATTGTAAAATTTCCTGATAAAGATAAGGAGTTGAATTGGATTAAGGAGGGAGTTCTCTGTTCCTCTATTCCCAATCCCTAGGACTTTGTAATTATTCCCATCATTCAGTATATCACAATGGATAATGTTAGCAGTCCCCTCTATTCATTCCACCTCACCTTTGTTAACCATCTCTACGACATCAAGCCGATTAGCATTCCTGACTTTCTGGTTCAGTCCATAAGCATTACCATAGAAAACTATAAGGATAAGAAATATTCCAAGTACCTTTCACACCATGGCTTATTCCTCATTATTTACAAGCATACCCTCTTATCCCAACATGTTGTCAGACCTTCTGTTTCTCCTCCGATCACCGTACCATATCCTAAGCCATCTCCTAGTCTTGAGTCTCGTGATCTAAATCCTCCAATTGAGTCCTCTAGCATTGTTCCCCCCTCATAGTCCCTATGTTGAAGTACCCCTATAGTCCTCTACCCCTTCTTATGGTCTCCCAAAAGTTGTCAATCCCATTCAGTCCAGTAGCAAATATGAGGAAAGTCCACCGCCCAAACCAAAGGATTCAACCCTAGTGGAGTCTCAAGCTACTAAAGACAGAAGTAGATCCTTGAGGAGCAAAAGTAAAGTTGTTCTACCCTCTCCCAGTAGAATTTTGCAATACCTAAAAAGGAATGGTGTTGACGGATCACGACCCACACTCGAGATCATTTTAGATGATGAGGAAGATATTGGATACAAAGCTGATGATGTGCTTCAAACCAACACCATCAATCACGTATCCAGAGTGGTGGAGCAACTCAAAGCAGTAGCTAACATGGTCAGGGAGGTGTACATCATATTTTCACACACCATCAAGGAGCTCCAGGAACTCTCGCATGCCCTCAATGTCCTCCTTGCAAAGGATCAAAACACTAGCGTCAAACATGAGGATGAAGATGATTCCTAGTAGGAGTGGGAGTGGGGTAGCTGGAAGATAGTTTGTCAATAGTTTTTTGAATTATGTAATGGTGTTGTTTCCCCTATTTAGGGTATCCAGTATATGGGTTTGTTTTAATCTTCCTGTTCAATTATTGGAGCTAGTTTGTATTAGACTTTTACAGACTGTTGGTTGTCCTCATATCCATTATTATGATGTTGGGATGCTTCAAATTTTGTACTATTGACATTCTGAATACCCTATGTAACAAGGATTGGGTCCCTTCAACCCGAAAATTAATTAAAATATTTTACCTACCAAAAAAAATTATTGTCTTTATACTTTGTTATGCCTATGTTTTATGTGAATATTAGTGTTTATCTTCCCCATCTACTAACAAAATGGAAAAAAACTTGAGTCATTCCTGAGACAAGTTGCAAAGCTTCATGCAACACTACAAGCCTTAGGAGAAATAGTGGTTGATGATACACTTGTCCCTATTATTTTGAGATGTCTTCCTTCATAGTATAATGTGTTTTTAACAAATTTGAATGTCACTAAGCAAACACCAACATTTGAATAAATGGTGAATCTACTTTAAAAAATGAAAGCCTCTAATACATTACAAGATCAAGATCATGTTGATGATATTGGAACTTGTACATTTTTAATGAGATATAGTATGCTTATTTCTTATGTGATCAGTTAGGTCTATGCATTTGTATTATATTACCCATTTCAATTGAAATAGTTAATTTATATTCAATTACAAGTTGGGATAATGGTAAATTCAGTTAGAGGATGAGGGACCTATATTCATAAGCATAAATATCATTCTTTCTATTGATTTTATATATCTATATAATAATTTTAAACCTTGATCATGTTTTTCATTTTATACCAAAGACACATTGATTAGATGTAGGGACTTGTGCTAAAATTAATATCTTGAAAAGCATTGGTTCAAATCACCTACCAAAAGAGTCAAAATTATGGTAAGTGAATTCAAAAAATATTATATTTAAATATGAGTAGATGTGGAAAGAAATTCCTCAATTTGTTGATATGATAGCACAAACGTGAAATTCTTCAAGAAATGGTGGGTTGTATACACTTCAAAAAAATAAATTAATAAATTCTAGATTAAAATAATGAAACAAGAACACTTTTGGAAACTGTAGACACCAAAATCTAGCACCCTTTAGTTCACATTCACCACCTCACCATAAAATCCTGCATAATAAATATATATGCCTAAGTTCTAACTTAGGGATATAAAATCCTGCACATCATTATACTTTCCTAATTTATTTAATCAATAAAATCACCCTAGGATACCCTATCTACCCATTGGACAGGTGTCCTGGACACTTCATCCAACATCCATGCCACATCTTACCCACTCCTGTCCCCTTTGTCCTTGCACATGGGACAGATTTCCAAAACCCATGCCACAACTCCTTTGTTGTTGTCCCCTTGTCCCTTCACATAAAACAACATCCCACATCCCACTCCACTTGGAGCCACATCACCCCAGTTAAGTGAGCCACACTGAGTGACTCATCGTAATCGCCCTTCCACCTGGCAGTCCATATTTACCACTTGGCAAGTCAGGCTTGCCACCTCATATTTCCCTCCAACACCCCAGGCAACCTATAAAGACACCATTAATCCACAAAAAAAAGGGAGCTGAATTGGAATACCGACAGGCTACCGAAATAGATATAGACCCAACGAGAAATTGAGAGCACAAGCTTGACTCTGACCATTGGCTCGAATTTCGAGGTAATCTGTTATTCAGTTGAAATTGCTCGTCCACGATTCCACAATCGAAAATGCGCATCCGTGGTTTCACAACCGCAGGTCTACGGTTTCCAGCCCACAACCGCTCTTCCACGATTCCATAGTCCCGAGAATAAAAACGGATTTCATCGACAAAGATTAGCGATTTGAGTATTTTTTGATAAGTAACAATAATATTTACAGCGGGTTTTTTTTTTAAAGGGTCCCAAAACCTTAGGTACATAAGTAGTCGTAGCTATATTCTGATGTTAGAGTAGACCGGGGCTGCGCCCTTGGGGACCAAGCCGGGGCCCAGGGGCCCCGGTGCCTACAAATAGTCCATCCAACGATGTTTCCAGCAAGACAAAATTTGGCCTGAGGCCACCAAACAGGGAGAAACCTCAAAATTGCCCAGCAGTTAACCCAAAAAATTACTGGCCGCCACCGCTCCAGATTGCCCTACAGTCGGGCCTGACCTGAACGGGGGCCCCGACCTAGCAGATTAGTTCCCCTCCCTATCAGGGCCATCGCCCAACCTACGACGGAGTTCAGACAGGGCATTGGCCGTTGTGGAAGCCGCTTTTGCAGAAGCGATCAGGGAGCTGATCGTGATGTCTAGGAGGGCTCTAGTCAAAAAGTTCCGCAACTTACTTTCGGAGTCAGAGCTGACTTCGATGGCTTTCGGGGCCTCCACCTTGGCCTTCTTGGAGCTGCCAGTAGCCCTGCTACTATCGGGGGTCGGGCCCTTGCGGATCGAACTTGCGCCAGGAGTCGGGGCCCCGCCTAGGGCCTGAGTCGGGGTTCTACATTTTTGGGTGGGTCTACATAGTTTCGAGGAAGGGGAGGCATCAGGGGATGGGGTCTCCTTAGATTTGGATGTTATAGGGGAAGCAACAGGGGAGCCAACCTCTTCAGGGGGAACGGAGGACAGGGGAGGGATGTGATGTAGCTGGGGCTGGTTTGCTAGGGCATGTCTATACAGAACAACCATGAGCCCTTGATGGGAGGGCCGAGAATGATTCCTACGGGCCCGATCAATGGTGAGGCTCAGGGAATAAAAGAGAAATCGGGGGTGCTTACCAGCGTGGCTCCATGAAGGTGATTATAGAAACTGAGGTGAAAGTTGTAGAGGCGTTGATCCGGGTCATCGCAAGTTATATATTGCATCACTAGGATGATGGCCTCGTCAAAGGGGGCCGGGAGGTCAGCTCGGAAGAGGTTGGCCTTGTCCCATTGCTATTTCGAGAATCGAGAGAGCTCCTCCTCCCAGTTGTGCTTGTCCCGTCGAACAAATCTTCCTTTCTCCTCGTGGTGCAGGCCCGTCACTTCAGTCAAAAAATCCTTGGACACCTTGAAGTGAAGCCCTTTCACTTTGACCTCCCCGTCATTCCAGGAATCTAGAAATCCCTGCGTGATTTCTTCGTCTGCCCCTGCGAACTTACTGAAGAAGGGAGTGTAGTTCTTAGCATCAGAAAAGATCCTGGTAGACTCGCTCAGGTCGAGAGTGGAGGGCTCGAGGAAAATTGCCTTGGCAGCCATGGAAGGCAAACAGGAAGGCCAGGGGTAGGGGAACCAGAGTCGGCCTGAACTGAGAGGGGAGACTCACGGGGACAGGGGAAGGGGAAAACACACAGGAATGCGAGTGGCCTCTGAACACGGCTGGGTTAAAAGCTTGCAGGGAGGCACCAAGGAGGGGAAGGGCCGCAGGCATCGGGAAGGGGCGCTTAGGGCGGGGGACGACACGAGCTGGGAGGAGCTGAGGGGGCGAGGCTGGCGGCAGCCACGTGGGGCAGGGAAGGGGAGCCAACGACAATGCTCCAATTGGCACAATCTTGATGGGGAAGCAGTTTGGGGAAATCTCTCGAGAGAAAGGCGCGTGCGGTCTGACTCAGCATGAAGATCCGTCGGAGCGGCGCCCGAGGCGGGAAACTCGGACTGAGAAGCCACGTGCTCCAACTTGGGCTTGCCAGGTTTTCCAGCGAGGCTACAGTTATCCAGATCAGGAGAAGCCAAAAATCTGACGTGGCCTCTGAAGCGGGGAGCACTTGGCGAGACGTGATGGCGCTTGATCGGATTGGCCAGCCCTCGGGCGGGAGGGTCGTTGGGGCCAATCATCAAGGCGGAGCGGGAAGGAGTATCCCCTATCCACATGGGGAGGGCATGACATCGCACCTTCAGGGCCCCGACTCGGGGTGATCTAAGCGCCTGTACTCTCATCAGGGCTTGAATTGTCTTGAGACGCTAATTGGACCAGAGCATCAAGGAAATTCGTGGTCCAGGTAGTGAGATCTTCCATTGTGGTGGCTTGATTGGCCATGAAATCGGTTGCCCTATTACCTTCTCTGTACACATGATGAAAGGAGTGATGAGTGAATCCTTGGAGGATGGTGAGAACTTCCCGAATGGTGTTGTGGATACGCCATGAGCTATTTCCCAAGCTACGGGCGGCCTTGATGATGACTAGAGAATCACCCTCGATGATGACTTTTGGGGAGGTCTCCTTGAGGGCTATCAGCCCACGGAGGAGAGCTGCTGCTTCGACGAAGTTGTTGGTCTGAATGCCAAGCGGTTCGGCGTACGCCAAGATCAGGGCCCCGTGACTGTCCCGGATGACCCCGCCCGCTCCAGAGGGGCCGGGGTTTCCTTTAGAAGCTCCATCGAAGTTAAGTTTAACCCATCCGGGAGGGGGGCAGTCCACCTTGTCGTCGAACGATGGGAGGGGGCGGGAGGGGGACCGAGGGGGAAGCTGGACTCCGAGGGAGGAGAGGAGGGTGGACTCGACCAGCCTTCGGGGTGCCTCGCTCAAGGGGAGGGAGCGGGAGTTCTCAAGGGCGAAGGCAACCGCCTTGGCCGCCACCCACTGGGGGGAGCGGGCCGGGGAGGAGAAGGCTCTGTTGTTGCGCTCAAGCCAGAGTTGCCAGAGTAGATGAGGGAGGCAGGAGCCCCATAGGAAGTGGATGAAGGGGTGGGCGAAGGGATTGGGCCACTGAGATAGGAGGTCAGAGATGGAATTGGGGGCCACCCACTGGATAGAAAATTGGGATAGGATGAGGCCCAGGGCTTCAGAAGAGAAGGGGCATCTGAGGAAGAGGTGATTAGTAGACTCCCAGGTAGCACAACAAAGGAAGCATCTGTTCGGGATCTGAAAGCCCCTCCTGATCAGGTTCTCGATAGTCAGGATCTTATTTTGGATGGCCGCCCAAACGAAGTGGCTGATTTTGGGGATCAACTTCTTGGCCCATACCTGTTTGACTGGGAATGGGGCCTCATCAGGGACTCTTTGGAAGTTGTAGGCAGATTTGATAGAGAAGATGCCACTGGGGGTGTCGTGCCAGATGCATCTGTCGTTCCCTCCGAAAGACGGGATAACTGTCACCTCGAGGAGACGCTGGAGCCTGGAGGATTGAAGCGGGTGCCTGGGGTTCAGGATGGGCTTCCATGTTACCCGTCCTTGGTTCTGGGTGAGATAATCTGACACTTTGGGCCCTCTGCCCACCAGGCCCGATTTGAGGATGAGGAGGTCACTGTCAGCAATCAGGGCCTCATCTTGGATCCACCTGTCTTCCCAGAAGTCGATCTTGGTTTCGTCCTCGAGGATCCATCTGGTCCCCTTTCGAATGATGTCTTTAGTGGAGATCAGGGATTTCCAGAAGGCTGATCCATCTCTGGGCTGGGAGTCACTGAGGAAGGGGTGATGGTGGATGTATTTCCTACGCACGATACTGACCCATTCATCAGGGGCGTTGGTGAACACCTTCCAGGCGTGCTTGGACAAGAGGGCCTTGTTCATGGGGGTCACCCGCCTGAGCCCGATCCCTCCCTCACCTTTGGGGTGGCAGACCAGGGGCCAGGAAACCAGGGGAATCCTCTTCTTATCTTCGTTGCCCGACCACAGAAAGCATTTTTGGATTTGCTCGATGTGTGCTGCAATGGAGGTCGAGATTCTGAAGACCGACATGAAGTAGACCGGAATGCTTTGAAGAACCGTCGACAGGAGGGTGGCTCTACCTGCCTGTGAGAGGAGGTGGCCTTTCCAGGAGGCCAGCTTCCTCTGGATCCGATCAATCATCCCGCTCCAAAGGGTCTTGGAGGAAGCTCCTGTAAACAGGGGGAGCCCGAGGTAAGAGGAGGGGAGGGAATCAGGGGTACAACCAAGAATCCGCTCGATTCTGATTTGCCTAGCCGGGGGGTATGGATAAAGAAAATTTTACTTTTTTGGAGGTTGATTTTCTGCCCGACCGCCTCCTCATACAGGGTCAAGATGTGCTTGATGGTCTTGGCTTGAGGGATCGAAGCTGAAGTAGCAAGGATGGTGTCATCCATGAACTGCTGATGGGACACAAGGGGTAGGCCCGACGCAGGCCTGATGCCCGAGATAAGTCCACGGGAGACAACACTCAAAATGGTGCATCCCAGGGCCTCAGCCAGGATGATGAAGAGGATCGGGGATAGGGGGTCACCTTGGCGAAGGCCTCTGGAACTAGGGAAGAACCCGACGGGGGATCCGTTAATGAGGATAGAGAACCAAGGGGAGGAAACATAGTTTCTGATGAGGCTGACCCAGGAGGGGTGGAACCCAAACTTGAGAAGGACCTTGGAAAGGAAATCCCAGTCAACTCTATCGAAGGCCTTGTTCATATCTAGTTTGAGCAGAAAGGAGGCCTTTTTGGATAGGAGGGCCGAGTGGATGGCCTCGTGCATGATGATAACTCCATCTGTGATAAGTCTGCCTTTGACCGAGCTCCCCTGGCAGGGGGCAATGATCAGGGGAAGGATATCCTTAAGGCGGGAGGCCATGGATTTGGTCAGGATTTTGTATAAGACATTACACAAGCTGATGGGGCAAAATTCAGAGAGGGATCTGGCTGCCTGAGACTTGGGGATCAGAGCAATGAAGGTGGAGTTTATACCTCTAGGGATGGAGCTGGCGGACTGGAGGTCCCGGATGGCTGCGCACACTTCTTGGCCAACGAGGTCCCAAAAGGATTGGAAGAACCGAGGGGAAACCCGTCCGGGCCCGGGGCCGCCTCGACCTTCATGGAAAACATAGCAGCATGGATTTCGGAGTCAGACAGGGGCTGCAGGAGCATCTCGTTCGCCAGGGCCGAGACGAAAGTTGGGATATGCTCCAGCAGGGAGTCTGTCGCTTCTGGGGACATCTGGGAATTGTCGCCAAGGAGCTCCTGGAAGAAGTTGATGGCTTCAGTCCAAATGTCTTCTTCATCCTTGATTATTCTGCCATCGCTGCCCACCAACTCAAAAATTCTGTTGGAGCCCCTGTTTTTGAGGGTCGACGTGTGAAAAAACTTGGTATTAGCATCACCATCTTGGAGCCATAGGGCTCTCGACTTCTGCCTCCAGAATGTTTCTTCCCTGGCCAGGATGTTGTGGTACTCGCTGAGGGCTGAACGTTCCTCTTCCCTGATCCCCGGATCTTGGGAGCCTTCCTGGAACCTGAGCTCAAGGTCTTCGAGCTTTTTCTTAATTGCTGCTTTATTTTTGAAGATGTTGCCAAACACCTCTCTATTCCATACCTTGAGCTATTCTTTGAGACGTCTCAGTTTGTGGTAGACTTGCTCGACAGGGCACCCAGGGACTGGGGGAGCCCACCAGCAACCAACCTGGGCCCTGAAGTTGGGGTGGTGCAGCCACATGGACTCGAACCGAAAGGGCCGCTTGAGGGAAGAGCGATGGTCGGTTTCGAGGAGGAGGGGGCTGTGGTCAGACCCAATTTTGGGGAGAGCCAGCAAGGTTGCATCAGCAAACAGGGGAATGGCTTCCTTAGAAAGAAACACTCTGTCCAGCCTGACCTGGATATGGCTTGCTCCCGCTCTTCTGTTTGACCAGGTGAACCTGGCTCCTTTTAGGTTGACGTCCATGAGCTCATTGAGGTCGATGAAGGCCCCAAAGTCTTCCATGCTTTTGGACGGAGCCGTTGAACCCCCACTTTTGTCAGAAAGGAAAAGGGGGCTGTTGAAGTCCCCTGCTAGGATCCAGGGAAGGGGGGCAAAGGCCTCCCTCATCGAGCTGATTTCCTTCCACAAGGCAGCTTTCTCAATCGGGTTGTTGGGAGCGTAGACGTTAGACAAGATCCATGAACGCCTTGACTTCACACAATGGACCAGAATGTTGATTATTCTGGGGGAAGATGAAATGAGTCTCCCCTCAAAATACTAGGGATCCCACATGCACAGCAGGCCTCCGGTTGTGCCAGCCGTAGGGGTAGACAGTGACTCGCAATTTTGCCAAATAGCTTGGGCGACCCTCTGAGCGGCCGCTTCATCTATTTTGGTCTCCTGGAGGAGGAGGAAGGACGGGCGGTGATCCTTGCGGAGTTGGTCGAGGATCCTTTTTTTGGGGGCACCATTGAGCCCCCTGACATTCCAGGTGATGAGCTTCATTTGACACCCTTGGGGAGTCGCTTGCCCCCCTTCCCGAGCTGAGCGGGGGTTTGGATCGTAGGGCGTCTGCTTTGGAGAAGCTCACGGTGATGTCAGAGAGGGTTGCCTGTGAGCCATTGGCTATGTCATCTTCAGTGATCCTCGATCGCTGATCGCCCAGGGTGGGGCGACCTCTCTTGAGTTTGCTGCCAAAGTCTGTGGTGAACGTCCTGCTTCGGGTCATCTTGGGGCTGATTTCATCAGGCCCGGACTGAGAACTGCCCTCAACCTCATCGTCGGACCTCTCGAAGCTGCACTCTGAGGGGGGAGGCCGACAGGGAACGTCGGGAGGGGCGGGAGGGGGTCGAGAGGGGGATAGCGAGGAGGGGGGAGAAGGAAACTCTGGCATCCAGGGAGGAGGAAGGGAAGGCGGGAGCCGATGGGGGAGAGAGCCCGGGTGGCTCGCAGGGCTGAGAGGGGGCGCAAGCGAGGGCCTACGAGGAGGGGGGAGGGATCCACACCGGGCGAGGGGGGAGCCTAGGATCGGGGCCCCGGGAGGGCAACCAGGGAGAGGTTCGGGGGAAGGGCGAACCTAGGGAGGGCCATCCGTCAGGCAAGGGCCCGCCTGGGATTCCTTTGGGATAGAAGGGGGAGCCTCCTTGTTGTTCCAAGCCTGGGATCTACGGCCGTCATGGGGGGGCCCACGGGAAGGGGCCCTGCCTGGTCGGGAAGGGGGTTTAGCGGGGAGAGAGGCATCAACCTTCTTGGAGATGGGGCATTGGTAGGAAAGGTGCCCCTGAGTGCAGTAGAGAGGGCAGAAAGTAGGTTTGTTTTCGTAAATCAGGGTTTGGCACCAGAAGAAGGACCTAGAGGAGATGGACACAGAAGAGGGGAGTTCGGATTCTAGATTTGCATTGATGCAAAATCTGGCATGGACCATTCGAGAGCCTACCTTGGTAGCGGGATCGAAGGCCACCAACTCATCGATCGATTGAGCAATGAGCCTTAGTACGTCTTCGTGCCACAAGTGAAAGGGAAGCTCGGGGAGCCGAACCCAGATCGGGGCGAAGTTGATACTTTGGGTGCTGGGATGGAAGTCAGCTCCATATCGCCTGAGGAAGAGGCTTTTGCGTCCCAGGAACCAGGGCCTGCTAGACAGGATCTTTTCAGCGTCATCGCTGTTGTTTAGTTTGATAATGAAAAAGCCCTTGGTAAGGGCCACCAACTGAATATGTCCAAAAACTTTCCACTTGGAAGCCGCCCATCTGCGGATGGTTTCCATGTCCGGTCGCCCTCCCAGGAACTTCCCAACCAGGGAGGCAGAGGATCCAGAGACAAAGGATGAGTAGACCTCCTCTTGAATGGAAATGTGGGTGCCCTCGAGGGAAAGCCCTATGCCCAGGGCCCGAGGTTGGGCCCTGGCGCCAGCCAGGATCTGCTGGTAGGAGGGTTTGGGCCCTCTCGGGGCAGAACCCTGCCCAAGATCTGGAGGCTTTTTCCCTAGGCCTACAATTGCGTCGAGGCTGGGAGGAGGCCCTGGGCCCAAGATGTCATCCCCACCCTGACCGCCAGTCTGCTCAGCCTCTGAACCCTCCTCTGGTCCCGTCGAGGGCCCTGCGGGCCCGGGCTCGGGCCTCGACGCGCCCGATCCTCGATCCCGATCCTGCGCCCGCCCTGGATCCTGCGCCTGCGTCTGAACCTGCTCCCGCTCCCGTTCTCGCTCCCGCTCCCATTTTTGCTCCTGCTCCCACCATATCTAAAATATTCTCAAACTCAAAGAGTTTTTGGTAGAATGTTTATCCTCTATTAGCGATTTGATTATTAAGCAAGGCTTTGTTTGTTAATTGTTTTGTGCTATCTGCTTTTCATCCATATCAGTAATAGGTTTATGTGTAGCATTAGGTTTATCACTTGAATATATGGGTGCTACTAATCCCCCTTTGCTGGTTTGCATGTGTGCAGGTAACAGGTATTTGAAGAGCTATTGAAGCTAGGAGTGGCCCATCATTGGATACTCAAGCCCACTCACCAATTGGATTGGAGCGAAAGAAGACCAAAGACACCACCAATAATTTGATTAGCCAAAGGGTTTTTTCCCCTCTTTGTGCCCATTCTATCATGTGAAAGCAAGCATTCACTTATTGTAATCATACCCCTATGCACTTGGGGCAAATCACTTGTAAAAAGGAGACTAAGGCTCCAATAAAATTCAATACAAAATCCTTTAATTTTGCAATTGCTTGTTTTCATTATTTTACTTGCAAGGTGTTGTCTTCTTTTGCTTACAAAATGGTGATCACGGTGGGACCTCCCAAGGGTTTCATTTTGTTTTGCCTTGCTTTATTTTAATCTTACTAATCTTTGTTTGCATGTACAGGTGCTAATGATTTGAAACACGTGAGAATTCAATCTCGGGTTGGCAAATCTGGATTGTGCTTAACCTGTCACTATGAAACCATGCATCCGTGGTTTCTAATTTGAGGAAACATGCATTCGTGATTGCTGCACTGTTGAAATGTGGACCAACGGTTGAAAGCTAGAAGGAGCAGCAAAAGGAACACACGTATGTACCCTGTGCCATATTTTTAATTTCTCCTTTAGTTCTGGATTTAGGTTGCATTTAAGTAGATTAAGGGTTTCAGTTTTGTATGCCAATGCTTGCATTTAGGTCTTAGGATAGAAAAATCTACTTAAATCTTGCATTCATAAACACAATAACAAAGCAAAATAAATGAGAATCTGCATATGCATAGTAGGGAATAATCATATTGCATGTACCAAGTTAGAAATAACCCAGGTATTTCTTTTTCAGGGTTTGGGCTTGTATTCGACTTTGTTCTATTGACAAAAAGGACCCACGCACCCACGGTTGGGATCTCCCAAACGCGCATGTGCGGTTGGCAAACCGCGTACCTGCGATTTACTAGAACTAACCACCCACTCGCGGTTAGCCCTGTTAAACAGAATTTGGCCGAGTCTTACCTGGATTTGCAATTTTACCCTTGATATGATTTTGTCTGCTATTCTATGTCTTTCCTACTTTCTGCATTAGGCATAAAAATAGAATTGCATGTTAGATTTGCATCGCACAATAGAAAACAAAACCTTCACACACACACGTATAATTAAAACATTGGTCCAATTGGATTTCATCACCAACCCCCAATTCAGACCAGTGACGTTGGAATTCATCTCCTTCCATCGGCTTGCCCCCTAGATCATCCTTAGACAGGATAAAAGCACTCTTTAAGCTGGTATAAGTCATTGGTGTTCAAGCTGTCTCCCACTATTGGAACGATTGTTGAATCAAAGTGGAAGAGCTAGGCGAACCCCCCATTGGGATTTAAGTGGTGTACCCTAGCCTCTTTTGAGAAATCACGCTTGGTGCTAGTGTTCTTAATCATTCATTGAGTTCTATTATTCTATTCCAAAAAGAACAAAATCTCTTCAAAAACTTAAAAAAAAAACACACACAAAAACACACCAAAAAAAAAAATTCAAAAACTTAGTGCAAACTAGGGTCAAACACTTTGTATGTTTATTTGCTTGGCGTGTTGTATTGCATTGTACTTTCTTTTTCATTCACATAGATTGCATATTAGCATATGGTAGTGACTCGTAATCAAGCTAAGAAATTAGTGTCAAGCCGAAGTCAGTGGTCATCCCCTATGGCCTCTCAGTCTAGCAATGTCCCTCACACTTCGGTGGTGGGACAAGTAGATGTGCCCTTTCTATGTCCCCGAGTCTTGATATAGGGCCTTCTAGTAATACCCCCAACATGGACATAGACATTATGCATAGAGCTACTCACACAACTATACCTGAGACACCTAGGAGTGAACCTCCTGCAACAGTAGACAGTCAGGTCACCATGATAGATATGGACACTATTAGAATGTACTTGAATGCAGTTGGAATGGTCTTCCCATCATTACCACCACTCTCCATCCCATCACGTGTCGTACCCTCATCACAACAAGAATCCATATTCACCTATCCACAATAGTCACAATAGATTTTCACCAATCCTCTCTTTGAGTTGGTTGTTGTAGCATTAGCCAATCAACCATTGTCATCCAACCAAATTCCCCCACATTATCACAACAAATGACCATTACCACTAATCCCTTGTATGAAACAATTCCTATTGTTTCGCAAGCCCCAACATCCATTCCTCCATCCACACTTGTAGGACATACATCTCATACCATTCCATAGTCAGTGGTGATACCCTTTGCTACTTACCCCCCATCTACCTCCACTACCATGGTTGTTCCACAACCAATTCAATCCACCACATCATCGGTAGCAGTCCCTATGTCAAATGCAATTGCTATGCAACAGGCTTTCTTACAGTTGCAGCAAATGATTTTAGATAATGCTAACCGTAGCATGAACCCTGACCCTAACCAACATTTGCAAGGGATTGAGAAAAATCTTCCACCTACATCTCATCAACCTAATGCCTTTATCCAAGATCCATCTTGGGTAATGCGTCCTCCCTCTACCACTATGGTTCACAATCAACCACCACACCCATATGCTAATGCAGTAGGTCAGCATAATATCATACCTTCATCACCCCATCCATATCATAACATCCCTCAACATCCATACCATAACACATTTCCGCCAAACATGTCTTATCATCCCCAACCTACATACAATCCACCCCATTACCAGTAGCATCAAGTACATTCGAGTGTCAATCCTGTAGATGATCCCAGATACCAGTTTTTATAGAGTCAGATTGATAGTCTTGCCATGCAAACCCCAAGCTTGCAATACCAAAAGCCAACTTTAAGGCAACTACTCAATCACCCTATTCACGCTTCGATACTAGAGCCACCATATCCACATGATTTCCAAATACCAAAGCTTGAATTTAAAGGAGAAGAGGATCCCCGTGAGCATGTAACAAGATTTGTGAATGCATGCTTCAGAATCAAAAGCAGCGATGCATTGCTATTACATACATTTCCTCAAACATTAGGGGGGAAGCCCAAGACTGGTACAACCATCTCCCGCATCAAAGTATTTTTACCTTTGAACAACTAGCGGACCAGTTCCTGGAAAGATTCACCCTAAATGTTAGAAAACAAACAACATTGACTGATTTGATTTACCTAAAACAATATGACGATGAATCAGTCTATGACTTTGGCAATAGATGGAGATCAGTCATGATCAAGTTACCATTTTCACTCCCTATGCCAGAGATAATACGAATGTTCATGAAGAGTTTTGGTAGACCCATCTCTTCATTGCTACAACTACAACAATATAGAACATTCGATGAGGCACTCGCCCAAGAAAAACTGATTGAAGAAATCAAAATTCAAGAAGGCGAGATTAAGCCTAAGAAGAAAGAGTGGCACAATAAGAATCAAAAGGGGAATAACCATGGTTAGTCCAAGACCGCACAGGTTAATCAGATAGTTTTGAGCCAACCACAGTCAAATCAACCGGCTCAAACACAAATCCAACAACCCCAACAACAACAACAACCACACCAACCAAATTATCAAGCGGTTCCACCCCCACAACAGGCACAAAATCAGACACAACCTACGAAAAGGCAACAACATCATTTTAAGCCAAAAAGAAATTACACGCCAGTACAAGAGCCATATTCATTAGTATTTTAGAAGTTGTATGCGGCAAAAATTTTTAATTTACCGAAAATGAAACCTGATGATCCTAACAAACCAAAGACAAAAGGTTACAAAGAACACCTCTTTTGCATCTATCATAGACAAAGAGGACATGATATTGAAGGTTGTCATGGATTTAAAGGAATTGTGCAAGATTTATTGGAAGTAGGTACAATCAAAATTGACAACCCACTAGCCCAAAATAACCAAAACCTAGGCATATATCAGACACCTTTGCCACATCGAGAGGTGAATCAACAACCGATGGGAGCATCAACTTCTACAGTTCCTCCCAATCAGGTTAATTATGTGTCTCAACTGCCACAAGGTTTTGTAGGGGCTATCAATATAGTTACCCATGGACAAAGGTAAGCTAATCGCACAACCCAAGCTCCGGTAACATCACCAACTAATGTGCCCATACAACTTGGATCGAGTGGGCCACCACCACCGTTCCACAACCGCCCTGTTGTTACATTGAACAACCGGTTAACACAGAGTTTGAAGATGGCTTCAGCAAAATTGTCAATTTATGAACTAATACAACAATCAACACCTCACAGGGAAGCATTGATGGAAATTTTAAATTTAAAGTCTATTCAAGTACAATAAGAAGACCCCAATGCATTCAATTCCTTTGTGGGTAGTGTGCAAAAGTGCATGGAACCCTCGATAGTATTCTATGACTTTGAGGAAAAACAAATATCAACAGATTCACCTGATCCGCCATTGCACATAGTAGCTCACATTGATAGGAAACCCTTCAAGAGAGTGCTTATTGATACAGGTTCTTCAATCAACCTCATTACCACACCTGCCATGATGAAGCTCAACGTCCCATCATCTCACATCACAACATCCACATTCACTCTTAGGGCCTTTAATGACGCTTTATGCTCAATTGTAGGGAATGTTGTTCTTCCCGTCACCATGGGGGTGAAAACAATACATGTTCTCTTTCACATCTTGGAAGGGGAAATGCAATATAACATACTTCTTGGACGCCCTTGGATTAGGGAAATGAAATGTGTGCCTTCAACATTGCATCAATGCTTAAAATATGTGCATGAAGGCAAGGTACATTGCATACCAGCTGACACTGAACCTTTCAAATACTACAACTTTATTTCAAATCCTTATGAGCCTTTACTCCCATCAACACATCTAACCATCCAACCACTAGTCATTAGAACCATTCCATCAAACACCACATCATCAAAAGCACCCATTCCAGAAGAGTTGCCTATAGTTGATCCAGATTTCGCATCTAAAAGCGTTAGCTCAGCGCATCCTTCAAACACTGCATTTCATTTTCAAATTACACCCACTCATCCTGCTAATCAATTGCCAGCTCCATCTAGTACACTTCCAGATTCAAAGCCACCATTCACATTCAAAGCACAACCCACATCATCAACCACTACTTCACAGTCATTAGAACCCGTAGTCTCACAAATAGGGCCACCTGTTAGAGATAATCCAATGCCACCAGTAGAGCCAAGAGCTAAGGCTCAAGAACCCTCTTCATCCACCGAGCCATTAGCCACACAACCATCTAGAGTTGCAGTACATCTCGCCAATCCAAGTATTGGTGAGTACATTATTGAAAGTGTCACAGTTACACCACCTATCGAGTCAATCAGAGATTACGGTCACCCTCGTGACCCACCTTTAGCTATTGGTGATATATATAGAATGGGTTCTCAAAAAAATGCAATCAATTTCATATATGGAGGGATGGATTCTTCATCGGACCCACCTCCTCAAAATGACAACTCTTTACAAGAGTTTAATGAAAACATTGATTACCTATCGAACCCAAGTTTCCCAGTCAGATATTTTTTAAGGGTTAATTGGCAAGGATATGGACTTGGAAGACATGAACAAGGTCCTCACCACATTATTGAACCATAATATAGAGAGCCAAGTGACCGCTCCGGTCTAGGCTATAAACCTTCCATCGCAAGCTCTTCGCTTAATCAAGCTTTCCAAGAACTTGACATAGAATGCGAACAAGAGGAGGAAAAGAGCGATGATGAGGATGAACCTAATGATGAGGATGAACAACTAGAAAGTAGATACCAAATCTACAATTTTTACCCTCGAGAGCAAGCTTTACAATGAGAGGCAGATTATGAAGATCCTACTGCGATAGCATACCTTAGGCAAGACCTTGAGCCACTAATGCTAGGACCTCATACAAATGCTAATGGATTCTAGATGAGTGACAGTGATGATGATGAAACTAAAATGATTTTTATCAACCATGCTCTTGAGATACAAGCTAGGAGAATGCTCCAAGATGAAGCACATCCTGAATGGTTTAATCAAGAAGAAGAAGAACCTCAGGAAGAGATAATATATGGAGAAACCATGCAGAAGGATAACTGGTATCAACAAAAGTTTCCAATAGACCGCACACTTTTTTGGCTAAACAAAGAGCGTGAGGGTCCTGAACCAGAACCTCCTCCATCACATTGGCAAAGCATACAACAAAACCAATCACACACATTAGGTCAGTTGCAACCTAGAGAATACGAGTCATCAATTCTTGAATCACAACCACCTCATTTCCATCAAGTCAACATGATTTCTATTGATTTGCTCACCCCACTCCGCAATCCATATAATGAGACAAAACCGATCTATATCGACACCAGTCTCATAGCCATGGATAGGATTTCATCCTCGCCATCCACTGCTGACTTCATCCTATCCGAAGAGTTGTTGCGCGCTTCAAACGCTTATATTCCACAACAACCTTCATCATCAAACAATTCAGTTTTTCAAACTGAGATAGAGGGGGACACCCCGGACACATTTGAAAATGTGGCAGATGATATCCACCTCATCCCGACTCCGCATCAGCTAGAAGAAGGTTCTCACATGCTAATAGAAGAGTCTATAGATGTGAACCTTAGTGAAGACGTGGACAATCCCCAGATTGTCAAAATAGCAAAAGAATTATCCACAGAAGAAAAAGAAAGCATCATAAACATGCTTATTAAAAAGAAGGAAGTGTTCGCATGGTCCTACAAAGACATGCCTGGCTTAGATCCGGACTTGGTAGTCCACAACCTTACGCTAGCACATGATGCCAAGCCGTTCAAGAAGAAGCTTAGGAAAGTTCATCCAACAGTCGCATTAATTATGAAAGAAGAGTTGCAAAAGTTATTGGATGTACACTTCATAGTACCAATCGATTATCCTGAATGGCTTTCAAACATGGTACCCATTCGCAAACCGAATGGGGGGATACGAGTATGCACTGATTTTTGAGATTTAAACAAAGCGTGTCCCAAGGATGATTTTCCTTTGCCAAATATAGATCAATTAGTAGACTCCTATGCTGGTCATGAAATGCTCTCCTTAATGGACGGTTTCTCCGGATACAACCAAATTTGGATTAATCCCGAAGATCAACATAAAACAGTGTTTACAATGCCTTGGGGGACATTCTGCTATAGAGTGATGCCTTTTGGATTAAAGAACATAGGAGCTACATATCAGTATGCCATGACGTACATATTTCATGATTATATGCATAAGATAATCAAATATTATGTAGATGATCTTATTGCTAAATCAAAAATGTGTCTTGAACACATAGATGTGCTAGAAAAGGCATTCGATCGATTAATAGAACATAAGGTAAGGTTAAATCCTAAGAAGTGTGTATTTGGTGTAACATCAAGAAAACTTCTAGGATTCATTGTCTCAAAGCGAGGCATTGAAGTAGACCCAGGCAAAGTAAAAGCAATATTAGAAATGTCACCTCCCAAAAACTTGAAAGAGTTGCGAAGTTTGCAAGGAAAAGTCCAATCTATTCGTCGATTCATTGCGCAACTCTCAGATAAATGCAGGCCTTTTAATCACCTATTACAAAAAGGAGTGATATTTTCTTGGACAACTGAATGTCAGGAGGCATTTGATGATATAAAGAAATATCTAGCCTCACCGCCGGTTCTTACGCCACCAAAAATAGGAGTCCCATTTCACCTATACATTTTTGCAATAGATTTTGCTTTAGGAACAATGCTTGCACAAAAGAATGAGAAAAATAAAGAGCAAGCGGTTTATTACATCAGTCGAACATTGGTAAGTTACGAAACAAGATATGCTTATGTCGAAAAGTTATGCTTAGCAGTGGTTTTCGCCACCAAGAAACTTAGACATTACATGCTAAGCAATACCACCTATGTTATAGCTAGAGAAAACCCTTTGCGATACATGATGACTCGCACTTACAACAACACCCGCACTGCTAAATGGATAATGCTTTTAACGGAATTCGACCTCGAATTCACAAGTCAAAAATCCATAAAAGGGCAAGTAATAGCTGATCAATTAGCGGAAGCTCCACTGCACAATGATACACCATTAATAATTGAACTTCTCGATGATTCAGTGTTTTTTGTCACAGAACAAGAAGAAATAGTTTCACCTGAGGATGAAGCAGATATGACAATGTTCTTTGATGGATCAAAGTGCGAAAAAGGGCAAGGTGCAGGAGTTGTGTTTTACACACCTGAAGGAATACCCATTCCTTTATCATTCAAACTCGACTTCACATGCACTAACAATAATGCAGAATATGAAGCCTTAATACTAGGTCTTAAATCAGCTATAGCAATGGGAATAAAAAGAATAAGCATTTTTGGTGATTCTCAATTGGTTGTCTACCAAATAAAAGGAGAATACCAATGTAAAGAGCCAGTCTTAAAGAAATATCATGAAGTAGCGATACAGTTGCTAGGAAAATTTGATTGGTATGAAATTAGTAACTTGCCACGATCGACAAATAGATTTGCGGATGCAATGGCTTCCTTGGGGTCTCTCATCCCTAAAAATGAACATGGAGAAATGCAACCGCTAATCATAACAATAGTGTCTAAACCATCAATTCAAAAAGCAGAATCTATAGGTGAGAAGAATGTTTGTTTGATACATATCGAACCTTACAATTCTTACCTTGATGAGATAAAATATTTTCTCAAATCAGGCACACTACCAATAGAAATGACACGAACTGCAAAAAGAACATTCAAACAAAGAGCCATTCATTTCACTTTACTTGGAGATGTGTTATATAAACGTAGTTATGATGGAATACTACTACGATGTTTAAATCCAATTGAAGTAGAAAGAGCAATATCAGAAGCCCACGATGGTACTTGCGGTGGTCACTTTAGCGAAATGGCAATTGCAAAAAGAATATTGCGCATGGGATACTATTGGCCGACAATGGAAAATGACTATTGCAAATATGTCAAAAGATGCCAAAAATACCAACATCATGCAAACTTGACCCATGTGCCATCACAAAATTTGCAACCCATTCAAATTTTGTGGCCCTTTTCACAATGGGGCCTTGACTTGATCGGTAAAATAACACCTGCTTCATCAGGACAACATAAATTCATCATAACTAGCTATCAGAATACTTCACAAAATGGGCGGAAGCAATTCCAATCGACAACTACGACTCGGACCTCGAATAGCGGAGTTTATACTTCAACATATTATCTATCATTTTGGAATACCCTCAAAAATAATTTTTGATAATGGAAAGTCATTTAAGAATAAGGATGTTAGAGCATTGTGCAATAAATTCAAAATACTACACAGCTTCTCAACACCTTATTACCCACAAGCAAACGGGCAAGCTGAAGCAACAAATAAAATAGTCATATCCATTCTCAAGAAAGTGGTAAAAGATAATCATCGAGATTGGCATACTCACCTCCCTTTAGCACTATGGGCTTATAGAACAAGCATAAGAACGCCAACGGGAGCAACACCATTTTCACTAGTTTACGATGCAGAAGCAATATTACCATTGGAGCTCGAGATACCATCCTTGCGAATCGAGATACAGGAATTCATGAACGATGATACAACTAGACAGGAGCGTCTTGACCAATTGACAATTATTGATGAGAAACGTATCAATGCTCTAGAACATTTACGAGTATATCAAGATAGAGTCAAGCGCGCTTACAACGCAAAAGTCCATCCTCATGAATTTCAAGTGGGGGACCTAGTGCTCAAAGAAAATCAACAAAATACTAATGCTTTACCGCACTTAAGGGATAAATTTGCAGCAAATTGGTTGGGCCCATATATAGTAAAGCAAAAATTGGGACAAGGAACGTACAGACTCTCCAATTTAGAAGGGAAATTGGAGCCAGAACCACTGAACATTATGCACCTAAAGGCATTTTATGCATAAAATGACTTGCAATATATGTATATATATGTACATGGCTAAAACAAAAATAAAAAAATAAAATAAACAAAAGATTCCATTTTACAACATTGCATGCATTTCACATTGTAAATAGACATATTTTAAATTGCATTTTTCATATTGCATTTGCATTTCAATTATATGTTCATACACAAAAAAAACAAAAGATTTCATTTTACAATTTTGCATGCATTTCACATTGTAAATAGACATATTTTAAATTGCATTTTTCATATGGCATTTGCATTTCAATTATATGTTCATACACAAATATATATATATATATATATATATATATATATAGTTGCATCCATCCCATCCCTTGCTCAGTAATCTTTAATAGTGGTGATGATAAGACCAAGAAAACAAATTCCAAGAATTGGGGGTATTCAACTAAGATTCTTTACAACTCACAAATCATACACATCATATATGATATATCATACAATTTTCAATCACTCAAACATGTCTAGTGAAAAACCAAACTTCATGAAGTGTCCAATTTTCTTTAGGACCAAAGCACTTTCATCACATTAAGAAAATCTTGAGTATGGTAGATTGACCCAAAAGCAATCTGGAACCAAATACACTTTTACAAATCTTAAAACATCTTGAATAATAGAAAGATAACGCCAATTTGGGTAAACCTCAAAGCAAAAAAGTCAAATTCTTTGCTTACCCTATCACGCAACATAGTCCAAAAACAAAAATAGTGGTTATCACCACTACCACAATGAAACAACAAATATAAATAAATGTAGAGTAGTAAGGATAGGGTAACATTCTCATCATACTTCGGTTGAGAATCCGATTCCCCAAAACTCTACACAAAAAACAATTAACAACACACACCACAAGTCTCTAAAGCTGAAAAGATCGTACTATGTTCCCCTCAGAAAGTTATGTAGTCATCACAAAGGCTTAAAGATCAAAATCATTGGACTATGGAGTGAGCCTCCATCGGGGCTATAGACGCTTGAATGGCAGTGGAGTAAACTCATGCAGGGTGACATGTCTCTCTCTTAAGAGGGAGACCTCTGAACACACATACGGGTAAGCTAGCCAAAAAGGAAAACCCAAAAAGGTACCATCCAAAAATTACTCAAGATGGGGCAATAAACATCACAATCACATGCACTGGTTCTGGATTGCTTAGGGTCATCGACACACAAGATTTAGAAAATGAACTTCACTTGCACACAATATGGTCCTAAAGAAAGTAAGATAACATTCAAGAAAAATGGTTAACATTACTAGCTTCTTTGAGTATTTGAGAATATTTTCAGTTACATACCAAAAGCAAAATCATTATCCATATCACCATCCACATACCATTTATACATACCACATACATCACCACAAAGAATAATCAAGTGGGATACCCCCAATTGCAAATATGAATGAGTAAAGGTCAACTACTCTGAGCTAAATAAGATTACATGAGCACCATGCATACCTTCATTCAGTTACATAACTATAAATCAAAATGCATTTTACATGTTCACTTGCATTCATTATCATAGCATTAACATAGAAATATAAGATTGCATAATATAAACATTGCAAAAGCATAAACAAGAAGAATACATATACAAATAACGCATGTGAATACCAAAATAAAATGCCATGTATATATATATATAAATACGAAAGTCTACAAAGTACAAAATGCTCGAAGGTAGTATACATCGAAGCACTGAGGCTCATACTAAGATAAAATATACAAAAAACAAAAATAAGGCAAATACAACATCTAGCTAGTGCCAGCAGGATCCCTCCATGGACCCTACGCTGTAGAAGCCCCGTGAGAGCTAGAAGTACGATGAGTCCTATGACTCATCTCAGTCCCTCGGGTAGCAGTGGCAGCAGATGATGAAGGAGGAACAGGTAAAGGAATCTGATGCTCATGAAGAATGTTCTCCAACATCTCGATGTAGATAGCCTACTTACGCAGGCTCCTCAAATCAGCACCCTGGCGAGCGACCCTCTGAGAAATCTCTGCTCGTAGAGAAGCAATAGTCGAGCCGAATCATCACCTCCAACACTTGACTACAACCGAGAAAGCTCACCCTATAAATGGGTAATCTCACCACCGAGTCCGGTGATCTCTGCATCCTTAGCAGCCATAACAGTGTTGCTAGGTCCAACCCATAGCCCATCCACCTCAGCCTGAAGATGAGTCACCTCACCCTGATACCATGCTAACTCGGCCTTCACTCGACCCAGCTCCAAATCTAGGCTATCTCGCTCAGCCTGGAGAATCCCCCACTCCTCCTCTGACCGTCGAGGAGGTAAACCCTCATCATCATCGCCACCACCCTCCTCAAGCTGTTGAACATCCATGCCCATGTCAGCTCTCGAAGAGCTACCACGTCGGTGCTTCGCCGACCAAGGAACCCATCCACCCACATCAACATCATCACCACTCCCATCATCATCTACAATGATGCTAGGAGTCCATACAACCAAGCGTCATACTCAGCAGTCATGCCAACATCATCCAAGTCAAGCACCTCCAAGTCTGAGTCATCAGTAGGATCATCGACTCACCAAAAATCAGGAGCAACAGGCAACCCCAACTCATCACCCCATCGCCTGTACGTAACAGGCGCATCCGAAACATCCTGAACAAGACCAAATTATCATAGTACATGAGAGAACTAGATAAACTCCATATCCCTCAAATGGGCGCCAACAACCCATCATCCCCGCCTAATGCGATGAAGCTCCGCTGCATCCGTCGCCCAATCCAAACCCCTCCAAGGCCGCCAACACATCAGGTCCCTAGTCAGAGAACTCAAGATATCTCTGAACTCCGATGCACTCACAGTAGATCGACTGACCTCCTCACTGAGTAACCACCTGTATGCCCGGGGAGAGGTGGCATCCATGCCACAAGGCAAACCAACAGGGCGACCAATGATAACATGCTCCCAACACCAAATCTGGAGCAGCAAACTATAGCCCAGGCCCTTGCGCCCATGCCTCTTCACCTCATAGAGCTCGCTATAAACCTCGCAGAGAAGAGCAGGAGCCCAGGCTAACCGACGAGGATCAACTATCAAGTCAAGAACAATAGACACCTGGTTCCACGGGATCCTCGATCCCATGGAATTGGGCAACAACATGTTGCTCAAAATGTACATCATAAAGGCAGGCAATGCACCCAAGCTGCCAGCCGTAAAGAGATCCAGATACGCAATGTCGCCCCTACTGCAATCGATGTCCCACATCTCACCAAACAGAGGGAAAAGGGCCTCCTTCTTGTCAAGGCCAACACGAACGGTAGGACCCTCGATAGGGACACGGAAGATACGATAGATATCCTCGAGAGTGATAGTCAGCTCCCCTGTTGGGAGCTAAAATGTGCCTCTATCTGGATCCCAACGCTCAACAAGTGCCGAAAGGAGATCCTCATCAGCTCGGACGGTGCCTAACCGCCCGCAACCATCTAAACCAATGGTCTGAAGTAGAGTCCAATCATCATCAGAAAGTGCTTTCCGCACTTTTCGAATGGTCCTCGGCCACCTATGTCGAGCATCAAGAAGCTTAACCTGAAAAGAAAACATATAAAAAAATGAAATTTAGCACAACATGCTAGAAATAAAAGCAAAAACGAAAATTTTTTACCTATGCATGGTAATAAACAAAAAAAGAAAAAATTTTACCTACCCTAGGTAATAAAAGCAAAAACGAAATTTTTTTACCTATGCATGGTAATAAACAAAAAAAAAAATTTACCTACCCTAGGTAATAAAAGCAAAAACGAAATTTTTTACCTATGCATGGTAATAAACAAAAAAAAAATTTACCTACCCTAGGTAATAAAAGCAAAACGAAAAATTTTTTACCTATGCATGGTAATAAACAAAAAAAAAAAAATTTACCTACCCTAGGTAATAAAAGCAAAAACGAAAATTTTTACCTATGCATGGTAATAAACAAAAAAGAAAAAAATTACCTACCCTAGGTAATAAAAGCAAAAACAAATTTTTTTTACCTATGCATGATAATAAAAAATAAAAAATAAATTTTACCTACCCTAGGTAATAAAAGCAAAAAATTTTTTTTTACCTACCCTAGGTAATAAAAACAAAAATGAAAAATTTCTACCTACCATAAATAAAAAAAAACAAGTTCATTGCCCGCTTAATGAGCAAACAATAATAATTTACCAGCCCCACTTAATTTTCAAACAAGCAAAACAAACGCAAAAAAAAAAAATAAAGGCCAAATCGCCTACCTCTGCAAACCGACCGCCAACTTCCGCTCCAGTCGAGCCACCACCACCGCTCCCCTCGCCAACCTCCATCTCACTCATCACTTCAACCAATAAACCAATGACAACTGGCAGAATGATTTTGAAAATGACAACAACCTATAAATAGCCGCTTTTAGCGGCGAAAAATCCCGCGTTTTCTAGCGAAAATGCAAACCCGTGTTTTGAGGTGCAAAAATGCAAAAACGCAGTTTCATAAAGGAAAACGCAAATCCACGTTTTTTGCCAAAATAACCGCAAGTCAGCGGTTTCAAAAAAAATGCAATCCACCTAATCATCTGGAGTGAAACTCGTATCTAGTGGATTATCCTATACACCTAGCGGTTGCAGCGACTAGCAATCCATGCAATCCGGTTGGATGGGTAAATCACCATAAGGAAGCTCATTCAAAAATCGCAACAAGCAACAATGAATCAAGACGATAGGCCCCTAAATCTATGAGCTTAAATGTGTTCAAAAACAGATTTGCAAGGTAATCCTACAACACCTTCCGTTGGGTCAAAAGCGGGACAACAAACAACAATTTGGTAAAATCAAAAACTGCTAGAGCATCAAATCCTCGACGACTGGTTCCTTAAGCCCATCATTTGGAAGGAATTGCTAAAGTCATAGTGGATGAAAACTCAAAGAGTGGTCAGATTTTTACCATGTATTCTACACATTAATGAAACCAAAAGCAAAATTGCAAGAACACAAATAATCCCAAGCTTGGGGCACAAAGAAATCAAGACAAAATTCATTAACAATATCAACATCATTCAATAAACAACCCACTTTCAACATCCATATTTCATCAATTGACTTATGGGTGTCAACCTTTACCCAATCGTCAATTGAGGGGGTAAGCAAACAAATCAAAAATTTTAAATTCATTCATTCTATGTGTCAAAGAGAAATGAACCCATTCATCCAATAAAGTTAGATGTCATTAGTTTTTGCACCGCATTGTGTTGTACACAATGCAGTACAAAAAGGGGCAACTGTAGACACCAAAATCTAGCACCCTTTAGTTCACATTCACCACCTCACCATCAAATCCTGCATAATAAAGATATATGCCTAAGTTCTAACTTAGGGATATAAAATCCTGCACATCATTATACTTTCCTAATTTATTTAATTAGGAAAATCACCCTAGGATACCCCTGTCTACCCATTGGACATGTGTCCTGGACACTTCATCCAACATCCATGCCACATCTTACCCACTCCTGTCCCCTTTGTCCTTGCACATGAGACAGATTCCCAACACCCATGCCACAACTCCTTTGTTGTTGTCCCCTTGTCCCTTCACATAAAACAACATCCCACATCCCACTCCACTTGGAGCCACATCACCCTAGTTAAGTGAGCCACATTGAGTGACTCACTGTAACTGCCCCTTCCACCTGGCAGTCCAGATTTGCCACTTGGCAAGTCAGGCTTGCCACCTCACATTTCCCTCCAAAGCCCTAGGTAGCCTATAAAGACACCATCAATCCACCAAACAAAGGGAGCTGAATTTGCATACCGATAGGCTACCGAAATAGATCTAGACCCAACGAGAAATTGAGAGCGCAAGCTTGACTCTGACCGTTGGCTCAAATTTCGAGGCAATCTGTTATTCAACCGAAACCGCCCATCCGTGGTTCCACAGTCAAAAATGCGCATCCATGGTTTCACAACCGCAGGTCCGTGGTTTCCAGCCCACAACCGCGCTTCCGCGGTTCCATAGTCCCGAGAACAAAAATGGATTTCATCGATAGAGATTAGCGATTTGAGTATTAAGCAAGGCTTTGTTTGTTAATTGTTTTGTGCTATCTGCTTTTCATCCATATCAGTAATAGGTTTATGTGTAGCATTAGGTTTATCGCTTGAATATACGGGTGCTACTAATCCCCCTTTGTTGGTTTGCATGTGTGCAGGTAACAGGTATTTGAAGAGCTATTGAAGCTAGGAGTGGCCCATCATTGGATACTCAAGCCCACTCACCAATTGGATTGGAGCGAAAGAAGACCAAAGACACCACCAATAATTTGATTAGCCAAAGGGGTTTTCCCCTCTTTGTGCCCATTCTATCATGTGAAAGCAAGCATTCACTTATTGTAATCATACCCCTATGCACTTGGGGCAAATCACTTGTAAAAAGGAGACTAAGGCTCCAATAAAATTCAATACAAAATCCTTTAATTCTGCAATTGCTTGTTTTCATTATTTTACTTGCAAGGTGTTGTCTTCTTTTGCTTACAAAAACATGAGAAGAAAGAACTAAAAGATAAACTTTTGAAATTCTAAAAATGTGATCATAATAATTTTAGCTCGAAAGAAAGGAAGTTTCTTAGTAAGAGAAATTATGGAGATTAAAATCAAGACAAACTTGGTTAAAAGGAGATAAAAATACAAAGCTTTTTCATAGGAGGGCTATAATACACAGATTTTCTTCTAGAATTAGTAGATTTAAATCAATAGAAGGGTTTTGGATTGAAGACAAAGTGAAATAAATAAATATTCAAGGTTTTTTTACTAGAACACTCTAGGATCAGATGATTTGGAAGTTCTTAATGATAAACTTCTACAAGAAGTATCTTCAATTATAACAAATGAAGACAATAGAAAACTGATGGAGCCTATCGTTTTTCCACTTTTCTTCTTGTATATCTCATATTAAATTGTATGGAGATTTACCTCCATAGTATAGACATAGTAATATGACTTTTCACATACTTGACTATGGCTCTCCACATGACATCTCCTATGACCTTTGGCTTATCATATTGCCACTTGTATACTAGACTCTTCTTTCTCTTCTTACATGCATACTTGAATCTATGACACTTGCACACTTCTACATGACTCTTACTCTCCTACATGCACTCCTAATACAAGACACTTGTGCACATCATCACTTTATATATTTGCACACTTACATACATGGAACTTGTGCATATTTTCTCAAAGCACACTTGCTCTTACTTACATCACACTTGTGTATTTCCTACACATTGACACTTACATGACACTTGTGCATATCCTACACATTGACACTTACATACATATAATTAGTCACCTAAACTATAGAATCAACCCTAATATAATACATATTTATATTTGTACCATAAAGGTACCATGGGGGTACATTTTATTTTTACGTATACTAGAGAAATTGGTAACTCGTTACACTTCTCGCCTCTTTGTGGGTTTGAATCATGCTCCTTGCTTCCACTATAACCTCTAGTTGCATTGGGTAAAATTTTTAACATAGCCAATGGTGCTGGCACCATGGGGGTACATTAGCATATACCAAATAATGTAATATTCTTCAACACCCTCATAAATTACATTATTTGGTTATTGAAGTCTTTAGTATTCAATATTGGTCTTCGTCTTTGATCTTCATGTGACCTTGCATTGATCATGAACCTTTGCTTGAGATTTATCTTTAGCTTCATTCTTGAATTCTGCTATGAGTTCTCCTTCATCTTCATTCTTTGGATCTTTAGTCTTTGTATCTTCATTATCCTGGTTTACGACCTACTTAAACCTATGTGACTTCTTCATATTTGACCTCTTGATCATGTGTTTATTTTATTCCTAAAATTTTTGAACATTCACTTAAAGCATCATAATAATTTCTTGAATTTGAAGTGCTTGGAATATCAATATTGCATGAAGAATGAAACAGTTTTTAAATATGATTCACATGATTCATTTGAATCATGATCAATAACTATTTTTCTTTTTAGAGTTTCAATCAACTCTTTTTGTTTTAACTTTTATCATTATGAATTTCAAGTGAAAGCAATGCCATTCACATTATACTACCTATATAAATAGGTATCATAATATCATCCTTAGAATTATCAATTGCTTCAACAAGCTTTGAATGTAAATAATATTCAAATGTTTCAAAGCTTTCATTCATAGCTTCTCTATAGATGAATTGCATTGCCATATCTAGCTTACCCTTAGATTTTTCAATCAATTTACCAATGCCAGACTTTATAACTTCTAGTCTTTTATTTTTTATTATGGACTTCATATTTTCTTCCATAATAATCAAAGTTTGCAATTCAATTCCTTTGAATTTGTAAACCTTATATCTCCCAAATTAAAAAAAATCATTCAAATAAGAAATTTGTAAATTTTAAAATTTCTAAACCTTTGATGTAGAAATCCTTTTAACTCCCTATTGAATTGCAAAATTTCAAAATTTTAAATTTTCATATAACTTCAAATTTAAAAAAACTTCATAAAACTAAAAAATTAAATCTTCAAACCTTTTAACTCCACTAATTTCAAGTCTTGGAAAAACCTTAAATCTAAAATTGCTCAAATAAAAGCACTCAAAAACTTAAAAATTTTAATATTCAAATTTCAAACCTTCAAACCTTCAAAAATCTAATTTTAAATTCACAAATATTTAAATCCTAGGTATAAAGCCTTATAACTCCCAACTTACTAAACTCAATAAAGTTTAAAATTTAAATAACTTGCTTTCCCTCCAAAAGAATGAAAGGTTATTCAAAGTACCTTTCCTTTGAAAATGTTTTCAAAGCCAATAAAAACACTTTTGATGAGTAACGTATAGATGTTACATTATTGCACTCCATCTTCTATGCACAAACCTGAATGCAATGGTCAAATTAGATGGTGTTTCAAATTCCTAAAGTTTAGAATTCTATTCCTCAGGTTTTGTTTTAACTTTTGTTTGTAATCACCATTTAGGGTTACACCTACTAAATGGGATATTTTGTATTACTTGGATACATCAGCAATGAAGTATACTTGGTGCTCCCTTAGACTCCTTCACATTTGATTTGTTTTGCTCACTCAAATGCCTCTACTATGAATCACGTTTGGTTATTTCTTAGTCTCATTCATGTTTGGTCTCTTATGGTACTTAGATACCTATGCTACGAAGCATGCTTGGTGCTCTCTTAGTATCCTTCACTTTTGATCTATTTTTCTTACTCAAACATCTTTGCTATTAAGCATCCTTGGTGCTCTCTCAATATCCTTCGAGCTTGGTCTACTCTAACACTAGATCTAATGTTGGATAGCATTCACATGCTCATTGGCTCTAATATTGGATAGCATTCAAGTGCTTGTTCTTCTCTAAATTTGGCTCTTGATTTTGGATATCATTCACATGTTCGATCTTATCTAACACTTGCTCTTGACACTGGATATATATCATGTGCTCGGTCTTAGCTTAATGTTGGTACTAATAGTGGATAGCATTCACGCACTCGATATTCTCTATCACTAGCACTAAATTTGGATAGCATGCATGTGCTCGGTCTTCTCTAATGTTGGCTCTAACAACATTTCTTTATCTTAGGACAATGCTCTTATAGCATTGTTCTATTTGCTTGCTTATGATATTTGTAGTTTATATTACTTTATGCTAGCTGGTCTCTTTAACTACCTTGTGTTGGCTGCTTTATTTATTCTATGCTAGTAATTGTGTTTCTCCTATATAGGTTGCTTTGTTTTCTCTCTATATATTTTGTATATTATTGTTCTACCTTTTTTATGCTAGCCTCTTCTATACTGATCTCTTAAGTGTTGACCTCTTCTTCTATGTTGGCTGCTTATGTGATGAACTCTTCTTCTATGATGATCGCTTAGGTGTTGACATCTTCTTCTATGGTGGATGATACCTCCACTAAATAGACACTTAATATATAATAATGCTCCTTGCTTGGTGTCTCATATAAGACTACAGAACATTTTGGTAGTGCTATTCTCTTCTTGCTATAGAATAATACTTATTTCAAAATACTTCAAATAAGTCAAGGCCAAGACTAATATTGCTTCAGTAAGCCTTATGCTTCTGGTTTTTTTAATAACCAAAACTTCTATATACCTCTATTTATCCTTATCTCTAGAGGCTTTGTCTCTGAACTTCTCAATACTACTCTTATCTATTCTCTATATACTATTGCTTAATATCTGTACTTAGGAAGCTAGAATGCTTCTCTATCATTGGAAGCTTTGATGCTTCTCTATCTCTTGGAAGCTATGATGCTTCTCTATCTCTAGAAGTCTTGATGCTCCTTAATCTTTGTATTGTAAATTTAATGTATTAGATCACACATAAGAAAAATATGATTCTTCTCTTCTCTAGAGAATTCAAAATCTTTACCAAGGAGACTATGAATGTCCCCTTACATCCAACTATCTCTTGACTTAGATTTATCTCAATGTCCAACTTTATCCTATATCTCAATCTATTCAAGTTGAGTCATAGTCTTCAATGGTTTTCTTTCAACCAAGTGGAAAGACCCTAGCATCCAAATCAGGGTGACTAATCCTTATCCCCTCAATATTTACTCAATCAAACCTTTAAAAATAGATTCTAATTTTGCATTACTTTGAAAGTGGAAATATTCTAATATAACCCTAAAAAATGGATAGAGTTAAGCAGTGGCTCAGATACTATCGTTGGTGTTTAAGCTTAACTATCTCAAAATATCATAGGTCCCAATGTAAATAAGCCAACAATATTATAGGTCAAAAATATCAACTATCAAGAGTAGAATAATAAATAAGCAATAAATTATATATCAAGGCCATTATAATAACAAAATAACATTAACTTATAATATCAAATATGAATGTAAATAGCCAAAATAATTCATGTACATGCACGAATAATACTTACGATATATATATTTTTAAAATTTGTATACAAGCTTTATTATCAATGCTTGTTATGTGGTGATCACTACAGATCATTCTCCCACATTTCTTCTTGTATATATCATATTACATTGTACGAAGCTTTATCTCCATAATATATATATAGAAATGTGACTCTTCACATACTTGACTATTACTCTCCACATGACATCTCCCATGACCTTTGGCTTGTCATATTGCCACTTGTATACTAGACTCTTCTTTCTCTTCTTACATGCATACTTGACTCTATGACACTTGCACACTTCTACATGACTCTTACTCTCCTACATGCACTCCTAATACAAGACACTTGTGCACATCATCACTTTACATATTTGCACACTTACATACATGAAACTTGTGCATATTTTCTCAATACACACTTGCACTCTTACTTACATGACACTTGTGCTTCCTACATATTGACACTTACATGACCCTTGTGCATATCCTACACATTGACACTTACATAAATATAAATTAAACTATAGACTTAACCCTAATCTATTACATATTTACATTTGTACCATAAAGTTACCATGGGGGTACATTAGCATGTACCAAATAATATAATATTCTTCAAAAAAACTTGATATGAATAAAACCTATGATAGGGTAAAATGGGATTTTATTTTTGCAATATTAGAAATGTTTGGATTTGGGAAGAAATGGGTTAGATAAAATGAAACTTGTGTCTCTACAATTTTATATTCAATGTTGGTCAATGGGTTACTAACAAGATATTTTAAAACCAAGAGAGGTCTTAGACATAGAGATCCTCTATCACCATATCTATTAATTATTGTGGAAGAGATATTGGGTAGGAACTTGAAGAGACTAACAAAGATGAGGTGATAAGTAGACTTAAGGCTAGTAATGACATCGACGATATCAATCATCAACAATTTGTAGATGATACAACTTTTTTGAGAGGGTAAGGATAAATGAGGATAGAGCTTGGAATAACTTATTAAAGGAATATGAAAGAGCGTTAGGGTAGAAAGTTAATAGCACAAAATCCAGAATTTACTTCCTAAACACCCACGCAAGAATCAAAGTATGGATATGTAGGTTACTTCAAATGGAGGAGGTAAATTTACCAACAACTTATCTAGGTATGATCTTATTTGATGTGAGAATGAGGATAGAATTATGGAATTCGATTATAGGTAAATTTAAGAATAAATTACCGACATGGAAAGGTATATGGATATTGTTACCAAGAAGAGCGCTTCTAATTAAATCGGTCTTATAGGTAATTTTGACATATTATATACCCTTGTATATAATCCCAAAATCGATAGAAAAAAACTTAATATTTATTATATGATCATTTTTATGGTCAAAACTAGGTTCTCACAATGGAAAGGAAAAAAGATTTTTTGAGGAGTTTGAAAAGCTTGATGCTAGTTATCTAGATGGTTTACAGATATAATTACATAATGCTAGACAACTACTAGCAAATTCAAAAGTCAGGGAAAACCCATTTGATGGATTTACCCTTAGTGATGAAACCCTAATGGTAGGAGAGGGTGGGAGTAGGTTTGTTGTAGGAGCATGTCTGCAACAAACTGAAAACAAAGAATGGGGTCTAGAACTTGTTTTTGGAGCTAACAATTCGATCAAATGAGAAGAACATAATTCTAGTGACTCGTGAAAGCACACTTTTGACATAGGGGATTGTTCTTGGTCGTATCTGGTCCATGGAAAACAAAAAACCCTAGATCTCCATTTTGAGCTATAATTAGAGGGAGGCAAACTCTTCATACCTGATGATTTGGTTGACCTAACTATTGAGCAAGGAGCTATGAATCTTGTGGGTCAATTTATGGGAGCCCGATTGAACCTTGATGCAATCAAAAAATGGGTTGCTACTAAATGAAGATCCCATGGACATATGAAGATCGTGGTAATGTCGAAGGGGTATTTATGGTTAAGCTTAACTATAGTGAATACTCTAGTCAAATACTATGGGGAGGTCCATGGTTCTATGGATGTCGAGGTATTTTCTTGCAACGGCGAAGCCCAAACTTTGATCCTAAAAATTAAAGCTTCACCCAGGTATCGAATTGGGTAATATTGCTAGGCATGTCCTTCTAATACTGGAATGAGGAATTTTTTGTAGGTATCATGAAGGAAATATGGCACCTTATTGCTATTGATCCTACCACTAGGGCTTGCTCACAACTTATTTATGCAAGAATCTACATAAATATGGATATGGAGGAGTTACCCAATTCAATCAAATTGGTTTCAAAGCTTGGGATATGGAATTAGACTATAGAATATGAAAACATCTCAATCAAATGTGAAAGTTGCAACAAATTAGGGCACTCAACCAATGCATGCTCCAATCAACCCAAAATAAGAATGTTTTGCAAAAGAAGCAAAATGAAGGTGAGAACTCCAAGTAGGGTAGGGATTTGGGGGATAAAATTATTGAGAACATAGAGGAGATCCTAGATCACTTGGTAGAACCAATTCAACAGGAATTCCCCAAGGAGGGTCAATTTTTGAAATATAATTAGGAAGTACATATTAGAAAACCCTCTTCAAAGGGTTATGAAGTTTTAGTTTCGAATTCCTTTCCTTAGTTAGACTCAGTAATTGTTGATCCAATATAGTCCCCCAAATACAATGAAATGAATGAGGAAGAAAACATACAATTGATTATCTATTTTGATTCAAATGAACAAGGCCATAACCCTCTCATAGACCCATGATGATGGAAAATAATCTAAAAATATAGGTGGTTTAGAATTGTAAGGTCCAACCCCAAGCCAATAAACTATGAATCAAAAGAAAAGGGATATTGATGTAGGAGTGGAAAGCAAACCTGAAAGGCCAACTAATAAGGAGATTAGAGAATGTAAAATTATGGCCAAAATTGTAAATGGAACCCAAACTATCCTATTCTAGAGCAGAGAAAAATACTACCCAAAAGAATTAAGAAATGAAACTACTCTCTTGGAACACAAGGGGACTCAATGCCCCTTCCAAACAAACATTGTTTAATGGGCTCTTGGAGACCATTGAAAATCATTGCAACTTGATGTAGGCCCTGCGAAAGGAGATTGGGTAGTTTGTGTTATGTCCTATAGGATGTGGTTTACTTAATCGGTTTAGTGTGATAAGGCTTATGCTTTGATGGTATGTTTCTAAACCCTATTAGTAGTTGTTTTGTATGTATGTTGTTTGGTTGTGAAGTAGAATGTGAAAGGAGTGTTTGTATTACAACCTTATTTTTTTAGCATAGATGTATTGTGGAGAAGTTTTATTTCTAAGAATATTGTTAAATCTTTGACTATTGTGTAAAATCTTCGAGAACCTTTTACTATGCCTTCCTCAACCTTAATAAAAAAATAATCTACAAGAAAAAATTTATAATGAAAGAGAGGAACTATCTTAGAAATAAACATAAAAAAAAGAATAGTAAAAGGCCCAGATAAACTAAATCTAGAAAAATAGTAAATACATAATCAATGGAAAAAAGAAGAAGAAGATAACGAAAATACACATAACATAGTATTTCACCTAGGAAAACCTTATGGAAAAAACCCCAGCACAGTAATATATTATTATTGTATAAACTTAATCGTCTTCAATACAATAATGCTCATCTCTCATCTCTCTTCAAACCTTGATGCAAGTACAATTAAAAAAACAACACAAGAACAAATTTTACAATACCATGGTAAAAAAAACATGGGTTCAAATATTTAACCCTAAACATCCCGTATGGGTCTAAAAATAGCTTAAAAAACCCTAAAACTTCCACTGGGGGCTATCACCCTTGAACCCCGACGAGGGTACATGGAGAGTGTCCAGTACCTTCTAGAGTTACCCCGCTAGAATAATATGAAAAATATTCAACATATTTCCAACAAAAAGCATGTTCAACTAACTCTGGTTCACTCCAAAAATCTTTTGGAGAGACTTCCCTTCTAAGAAATCAATATATGTTGTATATGACCTCTCTACTTGGTTTGACTATACATTTAGCCTATACAATATTCCAAATCAACTAATCATTCAAGTCAACCCAAAAATTGATTATTGTCATTTATTTTTTAGTAACCTAATAATTCATGCCACCCTTAAGCTACAATCCAATAAAGTTAAAGATGTTTAAAACCTCAAAATTGATTTTTTTTAAATATAGCCCATAAGTACTAATAGTCCATATCACAAACCTATTTTTTTTAATTTGATACTAGAAGGGGTTTTGAAAGGGACCCCAAATATTATTATAAAAGGATAAGAAATATATCGGGGCCACACCCTAAAACTCCAACAAGAACAACTAAACTAGAAAAGGCATCCGTACAAACAATAAGTGGATCAACCATAACAACCAAAAAGGATCACAACTTATGCAGGCTAGAGACTAGATTACAATCCATGAAAAGCAAACAAAAAGTAACACACCCTGCAAGAAAAACAACTAGATTACAATCCATATAAAATAGGACAAGGAGCCCACTAGAGGTAAACTATACCAAAAAAGAACTAAATCCCCAGATCCTAATTGGGAACCAACTCTCACATTTGTTGTTGAGTCATTTCATGAATGTCCTAGACGTAGGAAATCACCACCTGGAGAGCACCTAACAAAGTTTGGTGTTTGTCATCAAGGTTATTGAGGAAATGCAAGAGGACAAGGGGCTCAAGTCCTAGAGAGGGGAAATCTCCTTGGCTTCATTTGTATCCTATGAAGACTTGATTTTTTCTTCATTGGTAGGCATTCATCCGAGTCTTCCATCTCGACCTCAATAAACGAGTTTTCAACCTTTGTTACCTTCTAAGAAATCCATTTAGATCGACGTGTACGACTCCCATTGACATCACTATGGGACACTGCAACTCCACTCTTAGCCTTAGCCTTCCCTTTCACAAGGAGAGAGGGAGTCAAATAATCATTAGATTTAGACTCTAAGAATTCACTTGAGGTCCAAGAAGACGTTAGAGGAGGTTCAATGGTCAGAGGAATTTTTTTAAATTCAACCTTCACTAGCGCCTCCTCCACCATAATTCCTTTAGACTTTACCACATATTAAAAGATCAAAAAAATTAGACCTTGATGGATTGGGTCCAACCCTTTCCCTTCTCTTACATTTTTTAAATATTGTGCTAATGAGTGGTAAAGGAATAATGGAACATTCATGAGCTTTTTCCTCCTATGTTGGTTTGAAAACATCATAAGGAAGCTGCACAAAACCTCTATGTTCGCATCTAGAGTGAAATAGTCCATTATAACCTTAATGACATGATTCTAGGGTGCCTTGAGAGCTTTAGCATCATATCCATTCGGCAACTTTAGCCATACCTTGACCAAGATATTTGCCAAAGACTTAGATATTGACATATCTAGATGGGATAAGATAAAGTACTTTAGGGCCAAAGGTCAAGTAATATTTAGGGGAAACCAGCATACCAATGATAATATCTTCAATTTAAGATCCATAATTAAGGAGGCTAAAGCAAATAAATATAGTGTATATTGTTGATTTATGGACTTTCACAAAGTACTTGACATAATTGCTTGGCTCTTACTAGTTAACAAGCTCAAGGCTTTGGGTCTTCCACCCTTGAAGGTTTCACTTATAATGACACCTTATAGACCTTTGTTGGTAACATATGAACAATGGCCACTGAAATAGAGGATTTCTAAATACCATAGGAGTTGAACAAGGTTTTCCACTCTCTTCTATACTTTTTGGACTCAACATTAACAAGCTAGAGATAGTCATTATAAGTGCATTGGGTGCCATAGATGGTTGCTTACTCTCTAGGGTCTATATTGCTATTCTCCTATTTACAAATGATATTATCCTGATGTTCCACTCATTGTCAGGTCTTCAAAGACAACTTCACATCTTAGCTTAATTTTATGAAACCCATTAAATTCATGTCAATTTGGGAAAAATAAAAGTTATGGCTTTTAACATCCTAAAAATGGAGACAAGTGAGATGACTCTTATAGAGGTAAGAAGGTTAAGGTTGTTTCTTCATATGTATATGGGGTTATCTTCTATGGATCACATTTTAGTTTGACTCTAATACTAGAGGCGGTGCTGAGTAATGAATATGCTTCCCTTACCATATTCAAAAATTAATATTTCTAGATTTAGTTTCATAACATTTGAAAGAATATTTACCTCTTTCATTCATTGGTTACACCTACCCTCTTGTATATATGCAATGTCTGGGGATCATACCTTTGAGTAGCAAAATAAAATGATATTAAAAGTGTTTGTACCAATTCTATCCAAATATATAACAATGGGTTATTTTGACCCTTGGGGAATACTAGATTCCAATTACCTTGTAGCTTGAGGGACTTGGTTGCTCAACTCAAAGTTTGCTTCCATTAATTTTGTATTCAAATGAACTACAAAATTCGTTAAGAGCATCGTAATTATCATATTTTCTTCTTAGAGCCTAAGAATAAGGATCTTTTTGTTTTTAGATTCTCCTCTATTATAATATTATAGGACATGATTATTTTGTATCTTTAAAGACTCATTTGACTCACTCTAGAGTCTCATATCTTACGAGGACCAAATATGCCTAGCCTTCTTCCTCCAAGATATGCTTGACCTTGGTCTATGACTTTCTTGAGGTGATTCCTCTAGGGGTTATGCTAGATTGATCACTTCATACTTCCAACCTTATATTTTTAGTATGAAGAGACCCCATGGCTAGCTTCCAAGCTCTTATGGTATCTCAATGCGTTTTGTAGACCTAGTGACACATATGGACCTTATGCCTATGACATTAAATTTTATGGCTTTAAATGAATATAGGTCATCTACATAGCATCAAATTTTATTTGTAAAATTAACTCTCTCTTGAAGTTTTCTATTATTCTCCATCCTATATTCCAAGCTCTTATGGTAGCCTTATGAGGCATTGTAGACCTAGTGATGCATATTTTTTTTGCTGGATAAAAAGGGATTGTACACGGGTCCCCCACCCTTGAAAAATTACATCTCTCTTATTTAGAGCTTGAGAGTTTAAAAATAGATACACTTCTCATCTCAATTGAGATGTTATAGCTAGAAACCTACATCATTTTACATAAAAATCTTGAATTCTTGATTTTTATTTTCTGGATCTTTTCAAATTTCTATATGAATACAATTAATCCATAATTTAAAAACTTTCTATACATTTTCCTATAGCAGCCTTTACAATGTAAAAACTTCACCTCTACTATCTATGCCTTGCATCTTAGTAGATTAATATTTCCAAAACATCGCACTGTAATAGTCCACTTTACCAAATCTGGATTGCTAGTTTTCTTCTTAGAAGAATTCTTGCCCATTGTCTTTGACTCTCTTTGTACAATATCCAAATAACTTTTCCCCTAAGATATAAGTTTACATCTATAAGATTTCTTAAACCAAGACCTCCCCTAGTTTTATCATCTCGCAACTTGCTCCATTTCACCAAAGGGAATTTTCTTTTATCATGTAAACCTGACCATAAATAGGATCACATAATATAGATTAAACTTTTTTCAACAAATTTTGGCATAGAATACAATGACATATAATATGTTGGAATGGCTTCTAAGACTAACTTAATTAACTGCACTCTTCCTACTAATGATAACCATCTACCTTTCCAAGTTGGAAGTTTATTATGAACTTTACTAATAACTGGATTCTATAAATCTATCCTCATTCTCCCCTCAAATAAAGGCATCCTAATATAAGTTGTTGGTAAATTTACCTCCTCCATTTGAAGCAACTTGCAAATACTTACTTTGATATTAGGAGTGTTACGGAAGTAAATTTTGGATTTAGTTCTATTAATTTTTTTGCCCTGAAGCTCTTTCGTTCTCTTTTAAAATTTATTCAAAGCTTTGGCCTCATTTATCCTTTCCCTTCCAAAAAGGGTTGTATCATCTACAAATTGTTGATGGGTGTGTTATCAATGTTATTACTAACCTTGAGTCCACTTATAAGCCCATCTTTGTAAGCCTTCTTTAATTTCCTACTCAAAACTTTTGCCATAATAATGAACAAATAAGAAGATAGAGGATATCCTTATCTAAGGCCTCTCTTGGCTTTAAAATATTTTGTCACTAACCCATTGAGCAACACTGAATACGAAATTGTAGAGACATAAGATTTAATCTATCTAACCCATTTCTTCCCGAAACCAAACTTATCTAAAACTACAAAAATAAAATCCCATTTAACCCTATCATAGAATTTACTCATATCAAGTTTTAATATCATTGCTTTCTCTTTTCTTGAAGTTGTTGAATGTATAACTTCATGAGCTACTATGATCCCATCCAGAATTTGTCTCCCTTTCACAAATTCTCCTTGATCTTATGAAATGATTTTGTCTAACAATTGACTTAATCTATTCGCCATCACTTTGGAAATAATTTTATATGTCATATTACATAGAATTATGGGTCTAAAAGAATCAAACAATTCAACATCCTTCTTTTTTGGGATTAGGGTAAGATATGTTGCATTTATTTTAGAAGGTATGGATTATTTTACCCTAGATTGTTACACTGCCACCAATAAAGAATCCTTCACTTTATTCCAATTATGTTAGTAAAAAGTTGTAGAGAGCCCATGTGGACCTAGGGATTTATCCTTATTAAAAGAGAAAAGAGCTAAATGAGCTTCTTCTAGAGTAATAGGGTCCATCAATTTCCTATTGTCTTCATTCATTATAACTGAAGGAACATCTTGAAGAAGTTTATCATTAAGAATTACAATCTCCTCTAAACCTAGAATATTATGATAAAATGACTTCCTCTTTTCTAATTTCAGTCTGATCTTCAATCCAAAACCCTTCTATTGATTTAATTCTACTAATTTTGGAAGTTGATCTCTGTACTATAACCATCCAATTAAAAAACTTTGTATTTCTATTACCTTCATTTAACCAAGTCTATCTTGATTTTAATCTCCAAAATTTCTCTTCCTTACTCAAAATATTATGACATTCACTAAGCAACTCCCTTTCCTTTGAGCTTGGATTATTGTCATCACCTTTTTGAAATTTTGAAAGTTTATCTTTTAGTTTATCTTTTTTCTAAAAAATATTTCCAAAGGTGTTCTTGTTCCATTCTTTTAATCTATGTCATAGCTTTAATTTGGTTTGGAAGAGCATGCAACCCATCATTACCTAAATAATTCCATGTTTGAGCTATCATATCAACAAATTGAGGATGATCTTCCCACATTTGTTCGTATTTAAAATATGATCTTTTTTAAGTACCTTCATCTAGCCAATTATCTGAGAGAATGCATCTGTCTAATATTTTTGCTATTAGGTTATGGCCTCTCCTGTTGTTGGTCCAACTATAGTTATCTTCTTCAAACTCAACTTCCCATAGATTATTTTTTTGAATAAAAACTGAGAAATCTTTCATACTTTGGGTCAATTTCCTAATTCCCCCAAATTTTTCTTCCATCTTAGCTATGGCAATAAAATCTCCAATGATCACGAATTAGGTTTCTTGGTCTTTACTTCTCATAAAGGCTTCAATGCCACTCCAAACTTCTAATCTACCTGACTGAGTTGTAGGTCCATAGACATTGATAAAGATGAAAGGAATATTTGCAAAGTAGCAAGTGACTAAAGAGGTTATTCAATGCCTAGTTTTATGAATGGTTACACAAGATATTCTAGAAGGATTCCAACAAGTTAGAATTCCCCCTACCACTCCTTTAGAATCCATAACATCTCGTTTACATCTACCCATACTACTTTCATTGTTTTTTAAACTTCTTCTCCTAGATGCATATGACCTTATGCCTATAATATAAAACTATATAGCTTTAAATGAAGAAATTACCTTTACATAGCATCAAATTTCATCTTTAAAATTGTCTTTAAACTTCTCTATTATTCTCCATCTTATAAGGTTAGTGCTTTCAATTGTTTTTTTACCTTTTTAACTATAACTTTTTTCCTTTGTATATTTTTGAATCGTTTTTTAAAAGGTTGAAAAGTGGGGCATATAAAGGGCTATCCTTCCCATGAATTGAACTTAGGTCTTCGTTCAAAGAGCCCAATGATAAAATGTCATTGGGGTGTCCTTGTCGAGACATTTTTTGAATTGTTCTTATTTTTTTTAATCTTCCTTTATATTGTACCTCTTACAATCTCATTAAACCATTTTTAACCATGTGTGGCCATTAATAAATCTCCTAAACCAATTTTAACTGGGTAGCCATCAATAAATCTCCTAAACCAATTTTAACCATGTGTAGCCATTAATAAGTCTTCTCAACCAACTTTAACCATTTGAAGCTATTAATATTAAATTCAAGTCCTAAATACTTTTAAATTCTAGTTAAAAAACTCAAATTCAAACCAGAGAATGGAACTCCATTATATTTCCATTAATTTTTTTTTATTAAATTTAATTATACTTTACGACGAGATGTCAATCTAGTTTTTTTTAAAGCGAAAAACCCTTTGCGGGGCCACCTTGGTTTGAGAGACCACGACCAGGGGTTCTACACCGTCAAAGTCACCTAGGAGTCACGTCTGGCCTTGCTTGCACCAATATTATCAATTAGATTTTGGGTACCCAATTCAACTTTTTGGTAGGAGGGAGATTCGAACCTGAAACCTCCCTTGGAGGATTACCCTCTCCTCTCCAACACACCTACAACACCTTGGATGTCAATCTAGTTGAAGTACAATGTATGTACAAGATAATCAGTAAAGTCTTTGACGATACACTCCAACGGTATGTTATTAGTGTTTTCTCTCAATTAACTTTCAAATCAAAGGAAAAGAGGCCTCCTTTCAAATCAAAGGAAAGGATGCCCCTATTGCTATACCTAGAAAAGTGTACAAACTAATCAATAAAGTCTTTGCCGATACATCCCAACGATATGTTATTATTGTTTTGTCTTGGTTACCTCAGTTCAAATCAAAGAAAAGGAGACCCCTATTATTATGCTTCCAAAAAATGTGGCCCCAGTTGTACCACCAGTTATACTTAACATTACTTTCAAAGGAAAGAAGGCTCCTATTACTATGTCCAAAAAATATGGCCTCAGTTATACCACCAATTATACTTAACATCACTTTCAAAATCAATAAAAGACTTTCCTCACCACCATGAGTTGTGCCAACTAAGATTGTGGTTGGTAGCTGAGAACAATCAAGGTGCAATGTAAATGCAAGAAAACACTTTTGCCCCCTTTCAACCTGCCCACAAGTTCTTTTTTTGGTTACATAGGAGAGTTGGCTACAACCACTATTTTTAGTAACTGGCAGCGCAGGGTTCAAACCACATGGATTGCAACCATCAAACCTATCCATCTCGTTAATTGTTAACCCGACGTGAGATGGGGACCGCTAGTCACTCGAAGTTCGTAACGTCGTCGTCGATCTAGCGTGCACTCAAAGGATTCAGAGCATATTACTTCCTTTGCAAACTAACACCACCAAAGTTTGAACCTAAATCTCTTCTAAGCAAGTGCCCATCCAAACTAGCCCTTACCAAAAAAGCTAAACTGCCCACAAGTTTAGCATTGACTCCAAAACCTTCTATTCTAAAGCTTCAATGAATTTTCTGTACCTCCTACAAATAAATTTGGTTAGGTGAAATTTGGAGAGTTCTAGGGTCCCTCCGTCTTGTAACTTTCACCGAAAAATAAAAAAATCGAAGATGGGACCCACATGAGACGTGATTTTATCTTTGACACTTAACTCACCTTTCACATCGGTGAAATGCTTACGTGACACCTTGTTGCTGTCCGTATTGACAATGGTGATAAAGTTTTGTGTTTGAAGGTGGGACCCACATGCGACCCCAGGTTTAAAAAAACAAAGATCTTTTATACCTTATATTATTTTATTGATCGCGTAAATTTTAGGTGTGATAAAATAAAATGGAAGGCGGCTAAGGTTAAAACTAAGACTTTAGAGGGCCTTAACCTATCAACGAAGGGTCAATAGCACGTTTCCAAGCTGAACCCCCCGTTTTGTGCCACGTGAAATAAGAATGAGACGTTGGCCACGTCCAATGAGTTTATGCTTGTGTCTTCTTTCTCTTTTTGTCTGTGTGTGGCTTTCTAGAGACCAGCCCAACCTTGGACCTGACTTTCATAAATTCAATCAATGCTTTTCAAAAGAGTGTTGTGAATATTAAAGACCTTGATAGATAACCTATAAATGTGGGGGTGGTCACAGCTTGGCCTACTTATTTCATTCTTTTAAGGTTGTGACATTTATTATGTTTTTTAAAACATAATAAAGGTAGAGGAGTTGGAGAGTAAGTGGGTAGTTAAAAAAAAAAAATTATAAAATTTTGTGGCATGTTTTTTTTCGTTTACGTAGAAGAGTTGATCACAATCACACCATTTTTAGTAATTGACAAGTGCAGGGTTCAAATCACAGGGGCTGCTTCCATCAAACTTATTCCACTACGTTATTGTTGATCCGATGCGAATGGGATTATCGGTTGCTCAAAATTTATACCATCATTGTCGGTCTGGCACACACGCAGAGGATTCAGATCAGACTACTACTTTTTCAAACAAGCTGTCCTCAAAGTTTAAACTTGGGTGTCTTCTTCCTCGAAGTTTGAACTTGGATGTCTTCTTGACAAATGCCTGACTAAACAAGCACCCAAAGTTAATGAAATCCAATCTAACTTTTGAGTAAAGAAAAAGTCAATATAACTCAATCTATTAAAAGTTATAAAAACAAAACAACAAATCAATAATAAACACTTAACAACTATCAACCTTTCAAATAACAAGTATTTCCTTTAGGTTCAACAATCATGAAATCATATTTTTTTTTTGGGGTTAGAGCGCGTTAAAATATGGTATCTAATTATTATTTTATAATATTTTAATATTTTCCACATAAGAATGTGTTTTAGTTGGTTAACGAGTAAATCCTCTGGGTTTAGGCGAGAGAAAGGTTTATTTAACTCAACCTTTCCAACATTCATATTTTTTTTGTTGGTTATATAGGAGAGTTGGTAACAACCAATATGGCCAACGGAGGGTTCAAACTACGGGGACTGCAACCATCAAACCTATCTGTCTCGTTAATTGTTGACCCAACCACAAGGACTGCAACTATGAAACCTATCCGTCTCGTTAATTGTTGACCCGATTATGAGATGGGGACCGTCGGTCACTCGAGATTCGTATTGTTGTTGTCGGTCTGACGTGCACTCAAAGGATTCAGAACATACTACTACCTTTGCAAACTGGCACCACCAAGATTTGAACCCAGGTCTCCTTTGGACAAATGCTCATCCACATTAGTACTTACCAATCCACTACGGTACTACGCTTTGCTTTTCCAAAGTTAGATGGATTGGATTAGTTAAATAGAAAGTAGGGGAGTTAAGATCTTTTGCATGCATGGAAAAAGAAACCTAGATAGATACATGTGTACAAGAGATTTTTTTTTTATTATTTAAAAATGAATTTTTATAAAGAGTTGTTTTTTTAAGATATTGTATTGGTATAAATTAATTTTTTTCTTTTTATACATAGAGAATTAATAATTTTTTTAAGTAATATTTCTTATACACATTCATTATGGGGATTGTGACCTTATACACATTCATTATGGGGATTGAACCCGGGTCACATCACCGATAATGCAAATAGCATCCTTGTCGGTAGACCATACTCACATGGATACTACCTTTCCTTTTTGAATAATTGGTTACAGGGTTAAGTTGCACTGCCTCCGTGTTAAATCATGGTGCTACCACTATAACTCTTATCTTACCTCGGTAGGAAAACCTCGGTGGCTCGAGGTTGGTATTGTCGTCATCAAAATTGACGCACATTCAACAAACGCAAGTCATAATACTACCTTTACCCTAGATTGGGCATGCCCGCGAGGTTTGAACCTAGGTCTCCTCCTCGTAAGTGCCCAACTTCTTACCAATCTACCTAACCCTTGTGAATTAAATTTAAATTTTTATTAAAGAAATTTAAATTTACGAGAAGGTGACCTCTTTATGTCTTTAATTGTATGTTTTTAATTTTAAAATATGTTAAAAAAATTACATATAAAATAACATAATTGCGTATTTAATAAATTTATATGGGTATATGAAAATAATTATGCAACATACACATAAATTTAGTTAAAATAATATTAGTTTAACAATCAATATATAAATATAAAGGTCAAATGAAAGGTAATTCTTTTTGAAATTAAGATTAATCATACAAAGAAGGGTGGGTAGAATTAGCACACTCCACAAACCATAAAAGTCATCAGGTGGAGGAAATCACACCTTTCCAATAAAAACAGAGTCCAAAAAACATTACTACACGTCGTTGCAAGTAATTGTTACTCAGACATACCAAAACATAATCATTAAACAAAGATCAAGGAGTGGGATAGAAGTTATCTTCCTTGCTGAACACACTACCGACCGCCATCCTAAGAGACTGGGGCAGTCCATCCTTCTACATTACCAAAAACCAGAGTCCGTTGAGGAGGACCTTGGCTTACTTAGCTTGGAATGCTTGGTAGAATACACATTGTTCGTAAGTTGCGACCTCTTCTACCTCTGTGACAGCTCCTCCTTTCCCAGAAAAATGCTTGGTAGAATACATGTTGCACGTAAGCTGCGGCCTCTGCTGCCTTTGATAGTCATACCTGAACAAACTCTATGCTTCAAGCATTGGGCTTTGGTCAGTTTTTCATCAGCATAATTCACATGAGGACTTGTCAAGATTCATAATATCCATGACATCCTCGGAATCACCTAGGCCCCGAAGCGAACTAAAGGAATTAGCGCCTCCACTGAAATTACCCTCGCTCGAGGACATTTGGTGATGCTTGTCAAAGCTCAAGCCCAAGTTGTCCCTCAAGGGGTTTTAAGAATGACGAACTGTCTGTGACTCAAACCGGTGGTAAGCATTATGAAACTCATGCAAGGGAATGGAAACAATAGGGATAGTACTCTTACCTTGTGAAACACTTTTAGGATAAACTTTCTCGGGTGCTTCCCTAGCGCCATTGCTCTCCCAACTGGCTTAGTAGCAACTGAGCTAGCCATTTACGAATGACGGCAGAACCAAACCCTCAAATGAAAGGTAAATTTTAGTTTCACACCAACTTAGTATGAAACTAGGTAATGGAGAACTGAAATTGGGTAATGGAGAACTTAAAAAAAAAGGCATTGTTAGAACTTTTACATACAATATAGGTGGATACCTATATTGTATATGAATGTGGATACCTATATAGTATTTGTTAGAGAATATAAAATTTATAAGGATATTAATAATGTATATGAAAATATTTTAAAAGTAAATTTATTGATAAATTTTTTAAATAATTTAAATTAAAAGTGAAAAATACACTTAAAAAATGATAATTCATTCTTGTAATACACCCATAATTACATGTTGTTAACCTTTCATCTTAGTTCCCTTAGTTCGAATCATGTGAAAGAAGATCTCCAAGGAGTGTGGCCCAATTATACAACCTGTTGTACTATGCACTACTTCACAAAAAAATAATAATTCTTTGGACATTGTTAAAACTTTCATAGTGTTATGGTCGGTGGACTTGATTAAATTCATTTTAATTTTATATGCTATCTAATAGTGATTATAGAATGTATTTAATATTTGGTAGTTCTTGGGGTAAGGTGGATTGGTAAGTTCTTGCGCTTACCAAAAAGAGACCGAGGTTCAAATTTTGGGGGCTAAGGTAGTAGTTTGACCTAAGTCCATTGAATGCGGGTCAACTTGAAGACGTTCCTCGTCACGTTGGGTTAAATAACAACGAGGTGGAATATGTGTTATTGGGGCAACCTCTCTTGGTAGTAGAAAATGATTGTGGATGTAAACAATTTCCCCACACATACACATACATGCATAGCCAGTAGCTTGATCCGGCTCCTCTATGTGTTGCACCTGTCTGAAGACGACGATATTTTTCCTGCTTGTTCGACGGTCCCTCTACCTTCATGCCACGTGTTTGAACCAAACTGATGAAGATGGTGTGAACCCTGTGTGTTCGACGGTCCCCATCTCACACCGTGTAGTGAACCCAATAGAGAAAGATTGATTATAATGCTAGAATAATAAAAAGGAATCACTTTTATTAAGGAATCATTGTTGTATTGTATGGGGAACCCAACAATTAATTAATAATTATATTCTTCGATGTCTATAACTTACCAATGGATTGCCTACTTATACGCAACATAGGGTGCGACGTAAATACATACCTATTCATATCTCTATTAGTGATTATAAAATAGTGAAGGTTAATTATAATTATTGTTAGGAATAGGGTCCTAACATGCCACCCTTCTTAAAAAGAGCTTTGTCCTCAAAGCTCAAGGGAAGGAGCTTCATCCTTTGTTTTCCAAGACACATTTTCTCATGTTCTTGCACAACTTTAATGTTTTTTTCGTAAGCAAAGATATCGGGAAGGGGAAATTGTTAGTGGTGGATTGCCAAGAGAAATAGGAGAATATTCCTTAGGATAATTGTGATGACGATGGGAGGAGAACCTGTGGGGGTCCTTAAACACTTAAAAATGATGCCTTAAAAGTGGTGGTATTACTTTTGTATCTTCCTGTTGTTTCCTGGGAGAGTCAACGAGAAATGACCCTGTAGTGACCTTTTTGCTTTGTTTTCGGATAGGTTTTACCATTTGATGAGAACTCAATATTTGTGAGGAACTTGAGGGTAGTCTATTTAGAATGTATTTTTGACCTTCATTGTTCACTGTATGGATGTTTACCTCAACCTTGCTTGGGCCATTGATCACTTCTTGTACATCGACCTTATTGTCTTTATTGTGGTGAGTAGGTGCACTGGCCGCTTCAGACACAATTACCTCATCTGCTTGCTCTATGGAGAGACAAGGATCAACTTCCTTCAATAAATACAATGTTAGTGTAGCACATTTATGGTGGGGTCCAAATTGCTCATCACAATTATCGCAAAGACCTTTCGCTCGTCGTTCCTTCATTTCCTCAAAGTTGAGACGTTTAATTGGTAAAATTCGATTAGGTTTGGCGGTGGTGTAAGTAGTTTGTGCCTTCCCAATAGGTGTTTTTCCTAGTCGATGTTGATAATTGAATTTGTCTTCAGCTAATTTGGACAATCCATAGGTCTGCATCATGGTATAGGGATTGAACCTTGTCACCTCCATTCAAATTTCCTTTTTCAATCCACTAATGAAGCCACTGATGGAATTGATTCATCCAACCTTGTGTTGTGTTTGGTGATATCCTCAAACCGTGTTTGATACTCATGCACTAAAGTGATTTGATGAAGGTTGATGATATTAATCGGTGAAAGCAGGTTGGTGTCACGAGATATTCCATCGTCGGTCATTTGCGTAGTCATTGTTTGGAAGTTGTCATTAATTTACTTTTTGGAGCGGCGACGGCTAGGCAGCGGTGGCAGAACAGGAGGTGCAGTGACGACAGAGCTCAGGGCGGGGAGCAAGGATGGTGGAGCACCGATGAAGAGGCCTGGGCAGCAAAAATGTGAATGGCTCGGTGGTGGAGTAGAGAGGGGTCGAGGCGACGGATGAAGCAAAGCTCGGGTGGCGATGGCAAGAAAGGTGCTTCGTTTGGCAGCATCGACAGTGAATGCTTTCGTTCGACAGTGATCACAGTGATTGCTTCTTTGTCCGTAGGTCTTGTATTCGAGGAACGAGAGGAAAGAAAGGAAAAAATAATTTCCTTCAAGTTTTGGCTCTGAGAAACTAAAATTTGACCGTATTATCTCTTTTTTTTTTTAATACTTTGTCTTTTCGTCACCTAAAACTATACGCCGATGCCAAAATTTATAAACCTTATAAAAACTTTATAATATATATTTTTTTTTTTGCTCGTCAAATTATCCTTGATGTCATCGGTTTCTTGTAAAAGTTTTAGATGCCGTCCAAAATTATTTGAAATACGCAGCTCGCTATATCTGATTTGGAATACTCTGCTCGCCGTCTGAAGATTGTTTCACCAATTGATTTGTCAAATTGATTTGTCTATGTATGCTGGGGTTTTACAACTGAAGGCTCAATCTTTCAAAAATTTGTAAGATATATCATTGGTTTGGTTTTAGATTAGTGTGGAAGCAAGAGAAACTAGAGAAAGGAATAGCTCTGATACCAGATGTAGTGAACCCAATAGAGAAAGATTGATTATAATGCTAGAATAATAAAAAGGAATCATTGTTGTATTGTATGGGGAACCCAACAATTAATTAATAATTATATTCTTCGATGTCTATAATTTACCAATGGATTGCCTACTTATACGAAACATAGGGTGCGAAGTAAAGACATACCTATTCGTATCTTTATTAGTGATTATAAAATAGTGAAGGTTAATTATAATTATTGTTAGAAATAGGGTCCTAACACGTCGGGTTTCCATTAACGAGACGATGGTTGTGTTGGAAGCCTTCGCTGATAGTTTGAACCCATCTCACGCTGGGTTTCCATTAACGAGACAGTGGTTGTGTTGGAAGCCTTCGCTGATAGTTTGAACCCTGCCATCTGTAACCAAAATAAAATATTGAATGTATTATGTGATATTTGTTATTTGATTTTATATAAATGTAGTGGATTTAATGGTTAAAAAATCGAATGTATTATGTGATATTTGTTATTTGATTTTATATAAATGTAGTGGGTTTAATGGTTAAAACATTAAAACTCCAAATCAGAGGTTTAATGTTCAAATTGGAAAGAATTTGTGAGGGAGAAGGTTGTACACCATACTTTCGATATGGGTGGATAAACATCTAGATAACCAAATTCTCCTATAAAAAAATTAAGACTTAAATTTTTTAGAATTAAATATTAAATCAAATATACATCTTATAAAATCAAATGCTATTAGACTCTATTGATTAAATTTCTAAGTTCAAATTGCTAAAAAGTTATAATATCGTTATATAATCAAAATATAATATAAATAATATCAATCTCAATTCCATATAACCTATTTAAAAAAGTTACCTTTTTTCCAATAGGTTATATGGGATTGAAACGAGCCCTACCTTTTTTTTAAAATGGGTTATATGGAATTGAAACGTGCCCACGCGTATTACATAATCATCATATAGTGGTATTACAACAAAGCTGAGATATTATCCATGTATCGTTTGGCAAGATTCAAACCTGGGTCTCTCCTTAAAATGTTGAAGAATTTAACCAGTTAAGCTAATACCACTTGATTTTAAAAAATTTATATATTATATATATATATATATATTGATGTAAAAAAACATTATATTAAATAATTAACAAAATACATTTTTACAAACAAAAAAAAGAGGCGGATAAACACGCCACGTGGCTAACGCCATCAACAAAAAAAAACTGTCCCTATCAAAATAGAGTGGAAATCCAAGAGAACAATCTACAGTTTACATAATTGATGGACAAAATAAACTGATAACAGTTTACATAATTGATAAACTAATAACAATTTACATAACTAATGGATAAAATAAACTGATAACCTTCAACCACCCCTAATTCCCACCTAAAGAATTTGAAAATGAGTCCCTCCCCTGTCTAGAAGTATCGAGAACATAAACCCAACCATAAACTCTTAAGTCACCCCAAGAATCAAGTCAAGGAGTTGGGGGAGAGAGGAATAGTCACATAGCCATGACCATCTCTATAAGCACCTTGAACTGGGATAGGAGTGTAGTTTGAGAGTGAGCGAAACTGCTGTGTGGACTTAGATCTGCTACGAGGATTATCCTAAATTATTGAGCACGGTGCGTTCCCCCACTGTTTAATAAGCTCTTGAAGATGAGTGAGCTCCATGGCCACCTTATTGGCCTGAACTATAATATGAAAATACATAGAAGAAATAATATTAGACTTCTCAAAAGCAGAGATGTGCAAAGAAGAAGTACACTTACCAAAGATACAATCATTTCTAGCTCTCCATAAACTGAACATGGCCGCCATACGAAACAAGTGCCACACTTCAAAAAAAATAGCCGGTAATGGCGGGGGATCTCCCAAAATGATATGCTTCCACTCAAACATGGCAAAGGAATAGGGTCTAAAAAGGAAAAAAGCCACTCCCAAAGGGAATGAGCACGAGCACAAACCCAAAAAATATGGATAAAATATTCAGATTGAAGATAGAAAGGGCAAGAAGGGTTGGGGATGCCTAAATGTTGTAGACGCTCCCCAAAAGGAAGCCCTTGGTGCAAAAGACTCCAAGCAAAACAAGAAATTTTGGGCTCCAAGAAAGGAGCCCAAGCTGTCTGGAACCTGTGCAACCAAACAGGTCGAGGGGAGGAGACCTTCCATCGTTGATTGAGCTTCTCAATCATGGGGAGGCAAGGAGAGAGCCATTCATACCCCAATCGGGCCTTATAATTTTGTAATGGAGTGTTCGGATACCACTTCCAGTCCTTCCACCAAGGTCGCTGAGAAAGCACAAAAATCTTGTGTAACATGGAGTCAGGAAGAGCAACCTTGACAACCTCAAAGGTATCCTTGTCAGAGTGATTAAGCCCAAATTTAGCTCTAAAATCATCCCAAGGGAGCCAATCCCTGGTAGGACGAGAAAATAAATCAGTGATGCATTGCACACCTTTGCGAAAGAATCTCAGTGCATGAACCCAGGGAACCTGCGCAAGCGGGAAACCCTGGTAGGTGATAACAGGTGACCACCAAACATTCATTTGGTTGATGGAGAGGCCATGCCAAAAGCTCTATCCATTCCATCTAAGCCAAGGTTTAACACTCTCCCAAGATTTCCAAATGCTCCTAATGACGAAGGATCCTGACACTTTGATAGACACAAGGGCAACAAGGAGGGAAGGGAACCCCATGCCCTTCCAACTCTTACGCCCAAAAGGGGAACCTTCACTAATACAATGTCGGATGAGAATATTCCAGGCCTCATTGCCTGTGAGGGCTCTAAGGACCCACTTAACACAAAGGGCCCAACCTTGACGTTGGGTATTAATAATGCCAAGTCCACCATGGCTTCTGGGAAGACAACAATACTCCCAGGCAACACGGTGGAATCCTGAAGCATTATTGGAGGAGGACCATAAGAAGTCTCGCAAAAGCTTATCAAGCTTCTTATAACAATTTTTGGATGGGACCCAGCAGGAAGAATAATAAACATGGGTGGCCGTAAGGACTTTAGTGCAAATTTGAAATTTACCAGCAAGGGAGAGTTTCTTGGTGGACCAGTAGGTAAGTTTTTGTTCCACCCTGTTAACAACATACTTCCATAACTCTAGCAATGACCCATTAAAGGCAAAAGGAATACCTAAAAAATGAAAAACTTCCCCCTCTTGGATGATCTTCCATTGATATTGATTAAGCCAGTGGGACATTGGGTCGAGAGACTGCCTATAACATTGGGTCTTTCTCCATTGAATGGAGGATCCAGAAGCTAGACAAAAAGTGTCCAGGAAAGCAAGCGCTTGTTGAATGACACCTTCTTCCTCAATAAGAGTGAGGAAAGAGTCATCAACAAAATGACCATTGATCAACTGAGACTCACCTTCGGGAAGAGAAATTCCTCGAATAGAACCCTGAGCAGCGTGATGAGCTAGTAAATAGCCAAGCCCTTCAACAACAAGGACATAAAGGGAAGGAGCTAAAGGGTAACCTTGTCTAATGGATCGAAAGAGACCAATGGCTGAGGACTTGTGTCTGTTAATGGATAAAACAACCGAAGCCTCAACAAACAATATTTCCATAGAACTAATGAAGCAGGGCCCAAAACCAAGAGCTTTAAGCATGGCTAGAATGAAGGACCAATCAATCCTGTCATATGCTTTCTCAAAGTCAATTTTGATGAACATAGACTATTGGTTAGAATTACGAGCCCACTCCATACCTTCCCAGACAACAATAATATTGTCAAGGATGTATCTACCCCGAATGAAGCCAGTTTGCTCTAGGCGCACGATAATAGGAAGGAGATGGTGGATGCGTAAAGCTAGGGCTTTGGCAATGATCTTATAAGAGACATTAAGGAGAGTAATAGGTCTCCAATTGGTGATGATTTCAGGATCACTAGCCTTGGGGATAAATTTAATAATCCCTTGATTAATATTAGGGCCCAACGAACCCTTAGAGAAGGCCTCTTGATAGACTTTGAGAAGATCAGGCCCTACAGTGTCCCAAAGGGATTTGTAGAATTCACAAGGGAAGCCATCGAGACCAGGGGATTTATCATTGGCCATATGAGAAAGAGCTTCCTCCAGATCCTTCAAAGATAGGGCCTTATCACAGGCAACTCTTTGAGACTTAGAAAGTCATTCTGGAACCACAGAAAGGTAGGATTTAAGGGCCTCATCATGTTACGGGGAGCGGGCCTGAGCCGCAAATACAGACTGGTAATGCTCTTCAAAAGCAGAGAGAATACTAGGAATATTAGAAACACGCTCTCCATTAATGTTAAGGGCTTTAATACCCAAAAATTGATTACGAGGATGCAAGCATTGAAAGAACTCCTTGGTAACCCTATCTCCAAATTTGAGCCAGTGCAACCTCACCTTGATTTGAGCTCCTTTGGCATCATAGTGCTCTGCCAGAAGAAGCTGGTGTTTAACCATAGCGAGGTGTCTCTGAAGCTCCTCATTGAAAGGATTGGACTGAAGTTGAGAAGAGGTCACTTCCAACTCTCGCTTAAGAGCAGCGTTGGAGCGACGATGAAACTTAGCAATCTTACGCCCAAGCGAGCGTAGAAAGTGGGCAGTGCATAGGATAGCAACATTCCACCAATCAATCCATCCTGAGGCCCCTTTCGGTCTGGGGATAAGATTCCAAATTCTGATAACATAGGCCCTCAATATGGGGTGGTGCAAAATGGAGGTATTAAGGTAAAATTGCGAATGAGAAAGAGGAGGGGGAGTAGAAGAAACCAAGATGGAAAAGGAAATGGGGGAATGGTCAGACAAGCAGAGCTCGGGATGGACAGAGATAAAGGGAGAAGAAGATGAGGGCCGCTCGAAGGAGAAAATATCAAAATATGAGAGCATGGCTCTATCCAATATTTTCAAAACATGATTCTCACCTTGTTTATTGTTAGACCATGTGAACCAAGCACTAGCTGGGAATGAAGAGGGTAAAAAGTAGCTATTGGGATCAGAGAGCCCCAAATTTTCTTTCATGAAAAGCCATGCTTCTCTTTCCCTTGCAACCCACCTCATGGGAAGAAGACCCACTTTATCATGTGGGAATTCGATCATATTAAAGTCCCCACAGAGCAACCAAATAGCAGGGGGAAGAGAGAGTGTTGCCCATCGCCACAACACACAATGATCATTGGCATCGTTAGGAGCATAGATGTTGAGCACACCAAGAAGATGGCCATCAATCTCCATCACAACCCAAACAACATGATTAGAAGGGTCACAACCCCAAGAGATCATTTTAGAATGATAAGATTCTGAAAGATAAATTACTGCCCCTCCTTTACCCATCTCATGCAAAGTATGAAAGGTGTGGCCTCGAGGCCAGAGAAAGGAGCAAGTACTTGACAACATAAAATTAGTGACTTTGACTTCCTGAAGGCAAAGGATATCAATATTACCATTTTTTACCTTGAAGTCATCTAGACCCTGACGCACTATGTACTTGCGCACAGGATCTGTCAAACCCCTGACATTCCAAGATAAGCACTTCATGAGACACGATCGAGGAGCATATTTCCTTCGAGGACCTCAGAGTCCTCAAAATCTGCTAAGGATTCAAAGGTATTTGTGAGAAACCTATTATGGTTTTCATGAAAAAAATATTTGTCATTGCTTCTCCAAAGGGATTCCTGAGGTATCCCTAACTGGACTACGAGAGCGATGAGGGTTTCGTGAGGGAACTTCACTAGGTGGATTAGGTGGAGAAACCTGGCATTCACTTGAGGGAGCGGGCACTAGCATAGCTGATGGCTTAGCTGACTGGGAGGCTTGAATAATTGGGGAATTGTTTTTGTTATTACCAGAAGAGGTACCTATAGGAAGAGAAACATAAGTTCCTTCTATAGAGGTTGCATGAGAAACCCTAGACTGAGAGCTCGGATGAGACTCATTTTTACCAGCTCCCATAGAAGTTTGTGGTTGATTTCCTTTGTTGTTCTTCCTGGTGACAGAAGTCCATTCCTCCCCTCCATTAGTGGGAGGGGCAAATTTATTTGTGTTTGAAGGTGTCTCTACTGAAGCCCAATTTTTGAATCGACCCTCCATAAGAGGGCAATATTTTATCTTGTGGGTAGCAGATTGACACCGATAATAGGTATTGGGGAGATTGATATAAACCACCCGTTGTTGAAAATAGGTCTCCCCAACCTGAATATTAATAGAATCCTTAAGATCCTTTGATAGATCAATTTCAACGCAAATGCATTTGTATGGCCACACAACATAGAATTTATGTGGCTCCATGCACACAAACTTGCCAATGGGTGTGACAAGCTGTGGCAAGAATGGCCAAAGGGGCAAAGGGAGACCTGGGAATTCCACCCAAATGAGGACACACAAGGAAACATCAACATAAACTATAAAATTACGATGCTAGGGCTGAAGAATTAAAAGGGTATTTCTAATATACCAAGGCCCTTTGCTCATAACAGTAACGACATGCTGCGGATCAACAAACTGAAAATGAAAAAAACCTTTAGTAAGGTTTTGAATATGATCAACTTTTATGCCATATGGTTTCCAGACTTGTTGAATCCATTGCCGGATTAGCGAGTCATTGGGAATCCTTCCCAGAAAGTACCCTACCAGGGTGTGACTTTCAAGCTAGTTGCAGGCCTTATCAACATCCGGCATGGGCAAGGTTATGTCCGACACTGAGGAACTACCTTCAGGATAAACTTCCTAGGTTGTTTTACTAGTGCCATGGCTCTCAACAGTTGCAACTTCACTAACTAGTGAAATAGCAGCCTGAGAGGCAACCATTGAAAGGGACGGAGCCCCCCGCCCAAGGCGGAGTAGTAACTAAGAATGGCACAATGTGTGCAGATCTCAAAAGAGCACAAACAATATGGCGACCGATGGAAGAACAAACAGACAAGAACAACATGCACATATTTTTTTTTGATCTGGTTATTGTGAGAAACCTTAATGATCGACACATATGGCTAAGCAATCTCCTCCCAACCATGACCCCTCATAAAGTCGAGAGCTATACTTATCAATAGAGAATTTAACACAAAGCCACCACACACCCACGTCCACACACTCGACCACGTCACACTCGCCCACATCACGGTTTGAACCTTGGAAAACAAGTTACATCTTATAACCATTAGATTTGAATTTATTTAAAATATTTGAAAACATTTCTTACACATAATATTTATTTTAAACATTCTAACTGGCATATCTAAACAATACTAATTTAAAAGAACAAATATTATTTACATATAAATTTATAAAATTATTGGGTTATTGTCATGGTAGTGTTTACCTATTTTTTAAAGTTTCAATCTTATTGTTTAAGAGAAAAAATCACTTTTAATAATTGAGGAGTCTCTCCTTAAAATGTTGAAAAATTTAACCAGTAAAACTAATATTAATTGATTTAAAAAATAAGTTACATCTTATAGTCATTAAATTTAGATTTATTTAAAATATTTGAAAATATACTGCTTACACATAATCTTTCTATAAACAAACTAACATACTACTAATTTAAAAAATAAATATTCTTTACATGTGAGTTATTGTCAGTTATTTTCATGCCAGTGTTTACCCTTTTTTTTAACTTCCAATCTCATTGTTTAAGAGAACTTTTAATAATTGGAGAATTAACATTGCTTACTGCTTTTGGGTTGACCACAAGAATGTTTCCAACCCCATCGAATAACCAAATAAATAAAATTAGAGTTATATTTATTATAAAAAGTCTGGATTATAGAGTACAACTGAGCTTCCAACCAAGACTCAAATAAACAACCAAACAGGCTAAAACCACTAGACTAGATTGACACCCGAAGACAACAATAACAAACCACATTAAGTCTGAACATCCTTGTGGATCAACTCCAACAGTTGTTGAGAGTCCCCAGACGGGAGACTCTCCCAGTGATCGATAATCCAAAGATCCAATAGCTCAGAAGATCTTTTGGCTAGGTAATAAGCAACCACATTCCATTCCATTGGAATGTGCACAAAGGATATAAATTCAAACTCTTCACTCATTCTAAGAATTTGAACGGATACAGAGGCCAACTGCCAATTAAATTCCTTTATCATTTTACTTTTTAAAATATTGACCATAATTTGAGAGTCAGACTTGCAGATAATCCTACACCAGCCAAGAGAAAACCCCCTCTACAAGGCCTCAAGAATTGCAATAGCTTCCATAAAATTGTTGGAGTGAACACCTTTATAAATGGAAAAGAAAAAAATGACACCACCAACAAAATATCTCCCAAAACTGCCAATGCCAGCATGTCCAGGATTACCCCTGGACGATCCATCAGTATTAATTTTTAAAAATCCTCTAGGGGGTGGCCTCCACCTACCATATCTCCTAACCTTCTTGTTGAGCTAAGGAACCCTTCTAGGGCTAGAAGAGTTCACACCATCCCTAAAGAGACCAAGGGCTTGTTGTACCTTCTCCTCCCTAGAATCCAAAAGAGAGTCCACATCACATTTGCTATGGATGTTTTCTTGAACCATACACAGGATCCTTTTCCAAATCTTTTGAACAACCAAATGACTGCCTTGAAAGATGCGATGGTTTTGTTCAAGCTAGATATGCCAGATGATGCAAGAAGGGCCCTAATTCCAAGACACCTGAAGGAAGGGGGTCTTGGTCAGAGGTCTTTCTAGACTACTACAAAACTCCACCAGGGACAACACATGAAAACATAGATGGTTCCAAGCACTCCACCAACGGTACCAAATGTCTTTGGCAAAGGAGCATTGGAAAAATAAATGAGAAGAGTCATCCTCATTCTTACCGCAAAGGACACAAAAAGAGGGACCTTGAAATCTCCTCTTCCTCACGTTATCCCAAGTGAGGTATTTATTATGAGCTACCAGCCAGAGAAAGAAGTTACATTTTGGCCAAGAAAATTTGTTCCACACATTTTTCCACCATGTGATAGGAAGACTCCCGTACTTTTGCTTATCAAGAACCTGATAACCATAGGCTACCGAGTAGGTTCCCTTGGGATTAGGGTTCCAAGCTAGAATATCTTTACCCCTCAATGAAGAACATGGCCTCCCCATAAGAATAAGAGCAAGCTCCTCTCTATCCTTGTCCAGTCATCCCTCGGGCCATTTTTGTAGATCTTTCCACCTGTACATCTCCATATTTCCAAAAGACTAGATTTTTTAAAGTCCTCCACACGAGACCAACCCACTTCCAAGAAAAAAATGCTTAGGGAACATAACCTGGGATATTGATTCAAGATAGGAGGGTGGCCATCCCAAGAATCCTCCCAAAAAATAGCATTTGATCCTCGATTAATCTAGAATAAACCCTGCTTGATTAAATTAACTCCTCTTTTTAGAGTGTCCTAAATAACTGAACCTTTTCCAACCAAGCTGGATCTAGGGATCTCAGCCTAAAAAATACCTCTCAAGTATTTACAAGATAATATTTTAGCCCAAACATGATCCTGAGGGGTACACCATCTCCAATAAAGTTTTGTAGCCAAAGCCTATCCAAAAAGAGCTGTCTATCGCAACCCAAGGCCTCCCTCTTGCACTGGCCTACATATAGAATCCCATATAACCAAACTCCATTTAGATTGATTAAGTTTTCCAGACCATAAAAATTATCTTGACATAGCTTCCACATCCTTGATGAAATGAGAGTGAGCTATTCATAAAATCATCTATAAATGGGTAAATCTTGAACAACAGATTTTAAAAGCAACACTCTACCTGGAGTAGATAGCCATATGAAAGTCCAGTGATTCACCTTCCTAAACTTATCAAGCATAGACTGCCAAGAAGATCTAGGTAGAGGATGAGATGAAATTGGAATACCAAGATAAATGAAGGGGGTAGTCCTAACCTATAATTTTAAAATACGAGCAATTCTGGCTTGAATAAGAGGAGGGGTATTAAAGAAGAAAATAGAAGACTTGTCCTCATTAATCAACTATCTAGAAGCACCAAGATATATGTCAAGAGACTGTTTAATATTTCTAGATTCCTTGATAGTGGTGTAGACACTAAAATCCAACACCTTCAAAACCACATCTGCCACCCCACCATCAAATCCTGCATAATAAAATTATATGCCTAAGTCTAAACTTAGGGATATAAAATCTTGCACATTATCCTATTTTCCTAATTTATTAAATCTAGAAAATCACCCTAGGATACCCTGTCTACCCATTGGACATGTGTCCTAGACACTTCATCCAACACCCCTACCACATCTTACCCACTCCTGTCCCCCTTGTCCTTGCACATGAGACAGATTCCCAACACCCATGCCACAACTCATTTGTTGTTGTCCCCTTGTCCCTTCACATAAAACAACATCCCACATCCCACTCCACTTGAAGCCACATCACCCCAGTTAAGTGAGCCACACTGAATGACTCACTGTAACTTCCCCTTCCACCTGATAGTTCAGATTTACCACTTGGCAAGTCAGGCTTGCCACCTCCCATTCCCCTCCAAAGCCCTAGGAAGCCTATAAAAACACCATTAGTCCACCAAACAAAGGGAGCTGAATTTGCATACCGACAGGCTACCAAAATTGACATAGACCAACGAGAAATTACGACGTACGAGCTTTGTTCTGACCATTGGTTCGAATCCCGAGGTGACATGTTCTTCAACCGAAACCGCTTGTCCATGGTTCCATAGTCAAAAATGTGACTCTACGGTTTCACAACCGCAGGTCCACGGTTTCCAGCCCACAACCGTGCTTCCATGGTTCCACAGTCCCAAGAGCAAAAATGAAGTTCATCAACGGAGATTAGAAATTTTAATATTAGCAAGGCTTTATTTATTAATTGTTTTCTCCTATCGGCTTTTCATTCGCATTAGTGTAGGGTTTATGTGTAGCATTGGATTTATTGCTCAAATATACAGGTGCTACTAATCCCTTTGTTGATTTGCATGTGTGCAGGTGATAGATATCTTGGATAAGCTGCTGAAGTTGGAGTGGTGTCTTACTGGATACCAAAGCCCACTCACCCCTTTGAAGTTGTAATAGAAGAACGAGAGAACACCACATCCTACGTAAGAGTTGGAAGATCTCCCCTATTCTATCACAACATTGTATCTCAGAGAGAGAAAAAGCATTGTAACATTGTCCCAAACATACTTGGGGCAATCCAAAATTCATTCTTGTAACAAATTGTATCAAAATCAATAAAGAAAAGCATCATTTTGGAAATCTTATCTCTTTCTTATATTTGACTTTATATTGCAAGTGTTCAAGTATTTTGGTTACAAAAATGGTGATCACGGTGGGACCCCCTAAAGGTCCTATTTTGTTTTGCCTTGCTTTTAAATTTGTTTACTAATCTCTGTTTGCACCTACAGGTTTCGAGAATTCGAGATGCGCGTAGATTCAACTTTGGATCGATATACTTGGAAAACCTTGCGCCCAAATTGTTTACTATGGAAACACGGATACATGGTTTCTTTTCTGAGGAAACGACCAGTTCCTATTTGGAGGAAATGCAGATGCACGGTTCCTATTTGGAGAAAACGCAGACGCGTGGTTCCTATTATGAGGAAACGCAGACGCGCGGTTGTTGTCTCAGAAACGTAGATCGATGGTTGACAGATGGAAGGAGCAACGATGGGATCATAGGTCTGTACCTTTTGATTTATGTTCCTTCTTTTTCTCCTTTATCTGCATTCTGTTATTAGCATTGAAAGGTCTAGTCTTGTTTGCTCTTGTCTGCACATAGGTTTTAGGATAAGTCCAATTAGCTTAAGTCCTGCATCCATAAAAAAATAAAAAATCATGTTGCACGTGTCGGGTTAGGAATAACCCAGACATTATATTTTTGGGTTCAGGTCTATTTTGGCCCTGTCCTACTGATAGAAAGGACCCGCGCATCCATGGTTGGGATTTCCCAAACGCAGACGCGTGGTTGGCAAACCGTGCATCCGTGGTTTACCAGAACCAACCGCCCACCCGTGGTTGGCCCTGTTAAGTAGGATTTGGCCTAAAATCTTATCTGAAGGTGGCATTTTGCCCCTGACTTGTTGTCTGTTATGTTTTCTGCTTTCTATCTTCTGCATGTAGGCATTCAAATATAAATTCATAATAGTTTTGCATAACACAATAATTAAACAAACCATCACACACTTGCACTTAAACGTTGGAAAATTCATGGTCGGGTTTGGATTTCATCATCGAACCACCAACATCATACCCCATTCTTTGCCAAGGCCGATTCCAAGATCCATCATAGCCCGTGGGTTATAGCACGCATTTCTCCTCGGAGAGGTGTATCGCAGACTACGGGTGAACTGGGTGAGGAATTGGTAGGACCTGTGCTCCCTGGCCGTGTGTGGGCTTCATTACCACACATTATAGGTGGGATTACGTGACCTGGAGTTCATAGCCAGGTTGTCGAGCTATGAGTATACAGGTGAAATCCTAGATTCATATAGGGCAAAACATTGAGCACACGTCTTTTCATTTTTAAAATGCTTAAAAAAAAACAAAACTAACGAAAACCTAGCACCAAAAGCTTTGTGTGTTTGTTTGCTTTGCATGTTGTATTGCATCGTATTGTCATTTTATTTACATAGATAGTCGCACTTGGCATTGTACCACATAACAGCGTATTGTAGTGACTCGTAGTCAAGCTAAGAAACTAGTGTCAAACCAAAGTCAGTGGTCTTCCCCCATGGCCTCTCAGTCTGGAAACGTCCCTCACACTTCGGTGGTAGGACAAGTAGGCATGCCCTCTTCTATGTCCCAAAGTCTTAATGTAGGGCCTTCTAGTAATGCCCCTAATACGGACATAGACATTATGCATAGGGCTACTCACACAGCCATACCTGAGACACCTAGGAGTGAACCTCCTGTAGTGGTAGATAGTCATGTCACCATGTTCGACATGGATACTATTAGAATGTACTTGAATGCAGCTGGAATGGTCTTCCCATCATTACCACCACTCTCCATCCCATCCCGTGTTGTACCATCATTACAACAAGAGCCCGCATATACTTACCCACAATAGTCTGAACAAGTTTTTACAAATCCCCTTTTTGAGTTGGCTGCTGTAGCATTGGCTAACCAACCATCATCATCCAACCAACCACCCCACACATTACCTCAACAACTCACCATTTCCACTAACCCCTTGTATGAAACAATTCCTATTGTTTCACAAACCCTAACATCCACTCAACCCACTACCCTCATAGGTTCTACATCCCATATCATACCATAGTCAGTGGCAATACCCTTTGCTACTTACCCCCCACTCACTTCCACTACCATGGTTGTTCCACAACCAACCCAGCCTACCACATCACAGGTGGCGGTCCCTACTTCAAATGCAATTGCTATGCAACAAGATTTTTTATAGCTACAACAAATGATTTTAGATAACGCTAATCGTAGCGTAAATCCTGACCCCAACCAACATTTGCAAGGGATTGAGCACAACTTCCCACCTCCATCTCACCAAACAAATACCTTTATCCAAGATCCATCTTGGACAATGCGCCCCCCATCCACCACTATAGCTCAGAACCAACCTCCACATCCATATGCTAATACAGTAGGTCAACATACCATCATGCCCCCATCACCCCATCCATATCATAATCTCCATCATCATTCATATCATAACACATTTCAGCCAACCATACCTTATCACCCGTAACCTACATACAATCCACCCCATTACCAGCAACATCAAGTACATTCAAGTGTCAGTCCTATGGATGACCCTAGATACCAGTTTTTACAGAGTCAGATTGATAGTCTTGCCATGCAAACTCTAGGTTTGCAATACCAAAAACCAACTTTAAGGCAACTACTCAATCATCCTATTCATGCTTCGATTCCTGAGCCGCCATATCCAGCAGATTTTCAAATACCTAAGCTTGAATTTAAAGGGGAAGAGGACCCCCATGAACATATAACTAGATTTGTAAATGCATGCTTCAGAATCAAAAGCAATGATGCATTACTATTACATACATTTCCTCAGACACTAGGGGGAGAAGCCCAAGACTAGTACAACCACCTACCACATCAAAGTGTTTTTACCTTTGAACAACTAGCGGACCAGTTCTTGGAAATATTCACCCTGAATGTCAGAAAACAAACCACATTGACTGATTTGATTTATCTAAAACAATATGACGATGAATCGGTCTATGAATTTGGCAATAGGTGGAGATCAGTCATGATCAAGTTACCATTTTCCCTCCCTATGCCAGAGATAATACGAATGTTCACGAAGAGTTTTGGTAGACCCATATCTTCATTATTACAGCTACAGCAGTATAGGACATTCGATGAGGCACTCACCCAAGCAAAGCTAATAGAAGAGATCAAAATTCATGAAGGTGAGATAAAGCCTAAAAAGAAAGAGTGGCACAATAAGAATCAAAAGGGGAATAACCACGGTCAATCTAAGACCGCACAGGTTAACCAGATAGTTTTGGGCCAACCACAGTTGAATCAACCAACCCAAGCACAAATCCAACAACCCCAACAACAACAACAACCGCAACAATTGAATCATCAAGTGGTTCCACCCCCACAATAGGCACAAAATCAGACACAACCTGCAGAAAGGCAACAACGTCATTTTAAGCCAAAAAGAAATTACACACCAATACAAGAGCCATATTCATTAGTTTTCCAAAAGTTGTATGCGGCAAAACTCTTTACATTGCCGAAAATGAAACCTGAAGATCCTAACAAACCAAAAACAAAAGGTTACAAAGAACACCTCTTTTGCATCTATCATAGACAAAGAGGACATGATATCGAAGGTTGTCATGGTTTCAAAGGAATTGTGCAAGATTTATTAGAAGCGGGTACAATCAAAGTTGACAATCCACTAGCCCAAAACAATCAAAACCTAGGCATCTATCAGACACCTTTGCCACATCGAGAGGTAAATCAACAACCGACGGGAGCATCAACTTCTACAGTTCCTCCCAACCAGGTTAATTATGTGTCTCAACTACCGCAAGGTTTTGTAGGAGCTATCAACATAGTTACCCATGGACAGAGGTAAGCTAATCGCACAACACAGGCTCCAACAACACAACCAACAAATGTGCCCATACAACTTGGACCAAGCATTTCACCACCACCTTTCCATAATCGCCCAGTGGTCACCTTAAATAGCCGGTTAACGCAAAGTTTAAAAATGGCTTCAACAAAATTATCAATTTATGAGCTAATACAACAATCAACACCTCATAGGGAAGCATTGATGGAGATCTTAAAGTCTATACAAGTACAATCAGAAGACCCCAATGCATTCAATTCCTTTGTAGGGAGTGTGCAAAAGTGTATGGAACCCTCGATAGTATTTTATGACTTCGAGGAAAAGCAAATTTTGGCAGATTCACCTGATCCACCATTGCACATAGTAGCTCACATTGACAGGAAGCCATTCAAGAGAGTGCTTATTGACACCGGTTCATCAATCAATCTCATCACCACACCTGCAATGAAAAATCTCAACATCCCATCATCTCACATCACAACTTCCACCTTCACCCTTAGGGCTTTTAATGACGCTTTATGCTCAACTGTAGGGAATGTTGTTCTTCCCGTCATCGTGGGGGTGAAAACAATACATGTCCTCTTCCACATCTTGGAAGGAGAAATGCAATATAATATACTTCTTGGATGCCCTTGGATTAGGGAAATGAAGTGTGTGCCTTCAACATTACATCAATGCTTAAAATATGTACATGAAGGAAAAGTACATTGTATACTAGCTGACACAGAACCTTTCAAATACTGCAACTTGATTTCAAACCCGTATGAGCCCTTGCTTCCATCAACACATCTAACTATCCAACCACTCACCATTAGGACCATTCCATCTAGTAACACTTCATCAAAAGCACCCATTCAAGAGGAATTGCCTATAGTTGACCCAACTTTTGCATCCAAAAGCGTCAACTCAATTCAGCCTTCGAACACTGCATATCACTTTCCAATCACACCAAACCATCCTGCCAACCAACAACCAAGTCCATCTAGCGCACTTCCAGATCCAATACAACCATTCATATTTGCAGCACAACCCAATCCATCCATCAATAAACCACAATCATCACAGCCCGTAGTCTCACAAATAGGGCCACCTATTAGAGAAAGTCCACCACCACCATTAGAACAACAAACTAACTTAGAAGAACCCTCTTCATCCATCGAACCATTAGCCTCTCAACCTTCCCGAGTTGTAGTACACCTCGCCAATCCAGGTATTGGTGAGTACATTATTGAAAGTGTCATGGTTACACCACCTATTGAATCAGTCAAGGATTACGGCCGCCCCCACGACCCACCTTTAGCCATAGGTGAAATATACAAAATGGGTTCCCCATAAAATGCAATAAATTTCATATATGGGGGAGTCGAATCTTCATCAGGTCCATCTCCTCCGAAGGAGGACCATGTAAAAGAGTTTAATGAGAACATTGATTTTTTATCTAACCCATCATTTCTAGTGAGATATTTTAGAGGGTTAATTGGCAAGGATATGGACTTGGAAGACATGAACAAGGTCCTCACCGCATTATTGAGCCAGAATATAGAGAGCCAAATGATCGCTCAAGTCTAGGTTACAAACCTTCCATCGCAAGCTCTTCGTTAAGTCAAACATTCCAAGAGCTGGATATTGAGTGCGAAGACGGGGAAGGAGAAAGTGACAAGGAGGATGAACCTAATGATGAGGATGATGATATAAATGGTGAATACCTAATCAACAATTTTTACCCTCATGTGTTTGGAACTTTCCTAGAACAAGCCTTGCAGCAAGAACCAGGATACGAAGATCCACCAGAAATGACCGACCTTAGGCCAGACTACACACAACTTGTTCTGGGACCTCATACAAATGCTAACGGCTTCTGGATAAGCGATGATGATTATGAAGATGAGACAAAAATGATATTTCTAAATCATGAGTGCAAAATGCAAGCTAGAAGAATACTACAAGCAGAGGCGCATCACGAACAACATAATCAAGAGGTAGAAGAACCTAGAGAAGAGTTAGTACATGCAAAATCTATTCAGAGAAATGACTGGTACCAAAAGAAGTTCCCAATAAACCGAACTCTCTTTCAGCTGAGCAAAAAGCATGAAAGTCCTGAACCAGAACCTCCTCCACCACCTTGGCCGCTCCTGCAGCATCGCCAATCACACACATTAGGTCAGTTGCAACCTAGGGAGGATGAGTCATCGCCTCTTAAATCGCAACCACATCACCTTCATCAAGTCAACATGATTTTTGTTGATTTTCTCACCCCACTCCACAATCCCTATGATGAGGCAAAGTCGATCCATATCGACACTAGCCTCATTGCCATGGACAAGATCTCATCCCCACCATCCATTGCTGAATTTGTCCTATCCGAAGAGTTGTTGCGTGCTTCAAACGCGTATATTTCACAACAACCTTCATCATCAAATAATTTAGTTTTTCAAACTAAAATAGAGGGGGAAATCCTAGAGACATTTGAAAATGTGGTGGATGATATTCACCTCATCCCAACTCCACATCAACTAGAAGAAGGTTCTCACATGCTAATTGAAGAATCTATAGATGTGAACCTTAGTCAAGACGCGGACAATCCCCAAATTGTCAAAATTGCAAAATATTTATCCGTAGAAGAGAAAGAACGCATAATAAACATGCTAATGAAAAATAAAGAAGTGTTCGCATGGTCATACAAAGACATGCCTGGTTTAGATCCAGACCTGGTAGTCCACAACCTTACACTGGCACATGATGCAAAGCCTTTCAAACAAAAGCTTAGGAAAGTTCATCCAACAGTCACATTAATTGTAAAAGAAGAGCTACAAAAGTTGTTGGATGTGCACTTCATAGTACCAATTGATTACCCAGAATGGCTTTCAAATATGGTACCCATTCGCAAACCGAACGGAGGGATACGCGTATGCATTGATTTTTGAGACTTAAACAAAGCGTGTCCCAAAGATGATTTTCCTTTGCCTAATATCGACCAACTGGTAGATTCCTGCGCTGGTCATGAAATGCTTTCCTTAATGGATGGTTTCTCGGGATACAACCAAATTTGAATTAATCTCGAAGACCAACACAAGACGACATTTACAACACCCTGGGGGACATTCTGTTATAGAGTGATGCCTTTTGGACTTAAGAATGTAGGAGCAACATATCAACGTGCTATGACATACATATTTCATGACTATATGCATAAGATCATCGAGGATTATGTAGATGATTTGATTGCTAAATCTAAGACACGTCTTGAGCACATCGATGTACTAGAAAAAGCGTTCGATCGATTGATAGAACACAAAGTAAGGTTAAATCCTAAGAAGTGTGTATTCGGAGTCACATCAGGAAAACTTCTAGGATTCATTGTCTCCAAGCGAGGCATTGAAGTGGATCCAGGTAAGGTAAAAGCAATATTAGAAATGCCACCTCCCAAAACATTGAAAGAGTTGCGTAGTTTACAAGGAAAGATCCAATCTATCCGACGATTCATCGCACAACTCTCAGATAAATGCAGGCCTTTCAATCGCTTGTTACAAAAGGGAGTGACATTTTCATGGACAACTGAATGTCAAGAAGCATTTGATGACATAAAGAAGTATCTGGCATCACCACCAGTTCTTACACCGCCTAGATCAGGAATCCCTTTTCACCTATACATTTCTGCAATATATTTTGCACTAGGGACTATGCTTGCACAAAAGAACGAAAAACATAAGGAGCAAGCAATTTACTATATTAGCCGAACACTGGTAAGTTATGAAACAAGATATGCTTATGTCGAAAAGTTATGCTTAGCAGTGGTTTTCGCCACTAAGAAACTTAGACATTACATGCTAAGCAATACTACCTATGTCATAGCTAGAGAAAATCCTTTGTGATACATGATGACTCGCACATATAACAACACCCGTACTGCTAAATGGATAATGCTTTTAACCGAATTCGATCTCGAATTCATAAGTCAAAAATCCATAAAAGGTCAGGTGATAGCTGATCAACTAGCAGAAGCTCCGCTACATAACGACAAACCACTAATCATTGAGCTTCCAGATGATTCAAGTATTCTCTGTCACAGAACAAGAAGAGTTAGTTTCTCTTGAGGAAGAAGCAGACATGACCATGTTCTTTGATGGGTCTAAATGCGACAAAGGACAAGGTGTGGGAGTCATGTTTTATACACCTGAAGGAATACCAATTCCTTTATCATTCAAACTCGACTTCACATGCACCAATAATAATGCAGAGTATGAAGCCTTAATCTTAGGTCTTCAATCAACTATAGCAATGGGCATAAAAAGACTAAGCATTTTTGGGGATTCTCAACTAGTTGTATACCAAGTAAAAGGAGAATACCAATGTAAAGAACCAGTATTAAAGCAATACCATGAAGTAGCAACAAAGTTGCTAGAAAATTTTGACTGGTACAAAATTAGTAACTTACCCCGGTCCACAAATAGATTTGTGGATGCAATGGCTTCTTTGGGATCTCTCATCCCTAAGAATGAGCATGGAGAAGTACAACCGCTAATCATAACAACAATGTCAAAATCATCAATTCAAAAAGCAGAACCTACAGGTGAGAAGAACGTTTGTTTGATACATGTTGAACCTTACAATTCTTACCTTGATGAGATAAGAGACTTTCTCAAGTCTGGAATACTCCCAATAGAAATGACACGAACTACAAAAAGAACATTCAAACAAAAAGCAATTCGTTTTACTCTACTGGGGGATGTGTTATACAAACATGGGTATGATGGAATATTATTATGATGTTTAGATCCGATTGAAGCAGAACGAGCAATAATAGAAGCCCACGATGGTACTTGCGGTGGCCACTTCAGTGGAATGGCCATTGCAAAGAGAATACTACACATGGGATACTATTGGCCGACCATGGAAAATGACTATTGCAAATATGTCAAAAAGTGTCAAAAGTGCCAATATCATGCAAATTTGACTCATGTACCATCGCACGCATTACAACCCATTCAAAGTCTTTGGCCCTTTTCACAATGGGGTCTCGATTTGATTGGTAAAATATCACCTGCTTCATTAGGACAACATAAGTTCATCATAACCACGATAGAATACTTCACAAAATGGGTGGAAGCAATTCCAATGACCACTACGACTGGACCTCGAATAGCGGAGTTTATACTTCAACATATTATCTATCATTTTGGAATACCCTCAAAAATAATTTTTGATAATGGGAAGTCATTTAAGAATAAGGATGTTAGAGCATTGTGCAACAAATTCAAAATTCAACACAGTTTCTCAACACCTTATTACCCACAAGCAAATGGGTAAGCTGAAGCAACCAACAAAACAATGGTATCCATTCTCAAGAAAATGGTCAAAGAAAATCATCGAGATTGGCATACTCAACTTCCTTTGGCATTATGGGCTTACAAAACAAGCATCTGAATGCCAACATGAGCGACACCATTTTCACTAGTTTACGGTGTTGAAGCTATATTACCTTTAGAGCTCGAGATACCTTCCTTGTGAATCGCATTACAAGAATTCATGGACGATGAAACAACTAGACAAGCACGTCTTGACCAATTGACACTTATTGATGAAAAATGTATCAATGCTTTAGATCACTTACGAGTATATCAAGACAGAATCAAACGTGCTTATAACGCAAAAGTCCATCCTCACAAATTTCAAGTGGGGGACCTAGTGCTCAAAGAAAATCAATAAAATACCAATGCATTGCCACACTTGAGAGATAAATTTACGGCTAATTGGTTAGGCCCGTACATTGTAAAGCATAAATTGGGACCAGGAGCATATAGACTTGCCAACCTCGAAGGAGAATTGGAGCCAGAACCACTAAACATAATGCACCTAAAGGCATTTTATGCATGAAATGACTTGCAATATATGTATATATATGTACATGGCTAAAAATAAAAGAAAAAAGGAAATTCTATTTTCTAATAATTAGTTACATTGTAAATAAAAATGTCATTACTAGCACTTAGCATATTGCATTTGCATATTACAAAAAAAAAAATCTTGTGCATTAAATTGGAAATCATAAGCATATAACAACATTATAATAATAACATAATTGCATCCATCCCATCCCATGTTCAGTGATATTTCATAGTGGTGATGATACGACCAAGTAAAAACAAGTTCCAAAGAATTGGGGATACCCAACTAAGACTCTTCGCAAGTCAACAAAGTTCATATCCACACATGTTTTACTATATCATAAATAAAATTTTCAATCACTCAAAAATGTCTAGTGAAGAACCAAAATCTGGTATGAAACTAAATGGTGCGGGAAGCAGGATCGTTTTTTTATATTGAATCGCTTTTTGATTGTAAGGTAGAAAACCCACAATAGAATTAATTTATATATTTGTTCGATGATGCCTTATTATCATATGTGGATTGCATTTAAATACCTAGTCTAATAGTTGTAAGAGTGAAGGGTTGTGACCCTAGAATATAATGAATAAATAATATAAGTAATTAGGACATGTTAGGAGGGTCCTAACATGCCGCTCCACTTAAAGGAGATTTGTCCTCAAAGCTAGAAATTTGGAAATTGCTGCTGGATATCTTGAAAATTTTCCCACGTTGCGTCTTCTAAAGGTAGACCTTTCCAATGGATTAAAACTTTCATGATATCGCGAGTATGAAGGTGATGAGAGCGGTGATCCAAGATAGCTTCTGGCTCGACTAGAAGTACTCCATCATTGGAGAATTCAGGGAGAGTGGGTTGTGTCGTGATATAGGCTCCCACAATGAGCTTAAGGCAAGATACATGAAATACAGGGTGAATTTTGGAAGAGGGAGGAAGCTCTAGTTTGTAAGCAACGGTCCCAATACGTTGGAGAACTTTATACGACCCGTAAAATTTGGGTGCTAACTTCTAAGAACATTTTTGTTTAAGAGAGGATTGATGGTAAGGTTGGAGACGTAAGAAAACCATATCACCCTCGTGGAAACTACGTTCACTTCTATGTTGATCGACTTGCTGCTTCATGTGATGCTAGGTGGTGTGTAGGTTCTCTTTTAGGATCCGTAGTATGTCATCTCTATTAGCAAGTTCCGTTTCCACCGCATGGAATTTTGGAAGTGAGGGATGGTGGTGTTTGACCATATAGTGCTTCATAAGGAGTTATTTTGATGGACGTATGGTGTGAAGTGTTATACCACCATATTGCTAGTGAAAGCCACTTTACCCAATGGAGTGGTTGAGTAGAAACAAAACATCGAAGGTATGTTTCCAAGAATTTATTTACAAATTTTGTTTGGCCATCGGTTTGAGGATGGTAAGCGGAGCTCATACGAAGTTGAGTACCTTGTAATTTGAACAATTCCTTCCAAAAGGTGCTAGTGAAATTTGGGTCGCGGTCACTAACAATTGTGGAGGGCATACCATGTAATTTAAAGATGTTATCTAGGAAGATATGGGCTATAGTGCTAGCGATATGAGGATGAGCCACGAAACAAAAATGGGCATATTTAGATAAATGATCAACGACTACGAAAATGGTTGTTTTTCCTCCTAATTTTGGTAATCTTTCAATAAAGTCCATCAAAATATCTGCCCATGTTTTGGTGGGTATAGGAAGAGGTTGAAGTAATCCTGGAATAGCGAGGGTCTCCCCCTTTTGTCTTTGGCAAACTTCACATTCTTTTACAAAGTTTTTGATGTAATTTTTCATTCCTACCCAATAGAAGGAGGTAGTGGCTCTTTTATAGGTTTTTAAGAACCCTGAGTGGCATGCAGTGGGTGAGGTATGTAACTCATGAATAAGTTTTTCACGATAAGTTAAATTGGGGGTGAGGACCATTTTGCATTGGTTTGGGGTTGGTATAAGTGTTTGATGGTTTCACCCAAGTTGGTTTTGTGAACCGATTCCGTGCCTTAATTTTGTCCTCTGCTAATTTCGCCAAGCCTATGGTCTCTAACATGTTTGTAGGGTTATACATTTGCACCTCTATTCAAATTTCTTCTTTTAATCCACTGATAAAAAATTCTTGAAAGAAGGCAGTGTCTAATCCGGATGTTCGATTAGCTAGCCTTTCAAATTCTGCTTGGTATTCGCTTACCGTTGTGGTTTGGCATAATTTAGTGAGGGCCCTTGTAAAGCTTTGAAACTTGCTAGGGCCGAATCGCACTAATAGATTTTGTGTAAAGGTTGACCATGTCGGAGTGCCGTTAGTTTTCTCGAACCATTGGTACCATTGGATGACGTCGTTTTCCAAGTGGAAGGAGGCGATATGCACTTTTTGCATTTCTGGAATTTGATTTAGTGAGAAATATTGATCTTCTCGGTAGATCCAGTTTGTAGGGTCTCCTCATTCAAATTTTGGGAAGTCTAATTTGGTCGTCCGTGGTAGAATGGAAGTTTGTGGACCTCCTAATATTGCTCGGTTTGATGACCCGTGGTTGGGTGAATTTGCATGTGTTGTTGCCTGATTTTGACTGATGGCATCAAGTTTAACATCCATTGCAAATATTTTCTCGAAGAGTTCTCTTGTTGTATGGGTATTCTCCTCTCTTTCCTATTGAACTTCTTCAGCGAGCCTTTCGTGTTTCTCATGAATGGAATCTAGTGATCGTCGTCCTTCAGCCATTGCGGTTGGTGTAGGTAACGATCAATATGACTTGGTACAGGTGAGCAAAAAATAAAAAAATAAAAAATTAATTTTAATTTTTTTCCTTTGCGTTTAGGATGTCGAAAACCTTGATGTTGCATTGAAGATTTTAGTTTTTTCAAAATAGCCACCGGTAACCATGCGAAAGGTCGAGCAATTTGAGTGTAAGACAACTTAATTTGTACCTTAGGAGAAGGTTTATTTTTTTGCAAGGATTTTGACATGGGTCCATGAAGCGTGAATGCTGTTTGCGTCCTCGCGAATGTGGACTGGCTGAGATGTGCATTGGGAAAACTTTTTAATGGTGAATTTGCTCCTTGATCTAGCTTTGATCCAGATGGTATGAAACTAAATGGTGCGGGAAGCAGGATCATTTTTTATATTGAATCGCTTTTTGATTGTAAGGTAGAAAACCCACAATAGACTTAATTTATATATTTGTTCGATGATGCCTTATTATCATATGTGGATTGCATTTAAATACCTAGTCTAATAGTTGTAAGAGTGAAGGGTTGTGACCCTAGAATATAATGAATAAATAATATAAGTAATTAGGACATGTTAGGAGGTTCCTAAAAAAATCATAATATGTCCAATTTTCTTTAGGACCAAAGCACTTATATCGCATTAAGAAAATCTTGAGTATGGTAGATTGACCCCAAGCAATCTTGAACCAAAAACACTTTACAAATTTAAAAATATTTTGAGTAAGAAAATATAATGCCAACTTGGATACAACCTTGAAGTGAAAAGAAAATATTCCCCGCTTGTCCCATTACGCAACATAGTCTAAAATAAAAAAGGTGGTTTTCACCACCATCACAACAATCCAAACAATTAAATTAATAATGTAGACAATAAGGATAGGATCACATTCTCATCACACTTAGATTGAGAATCTGATTCTCCAAACTCTATCATGATAAATACTATACACACACCATAGATCACAAAATCAAGAAGGATCGTACTACATTCCCCTTAGAAAGTTATGTAGTCATCCCCAAAGCTCAAAGATCAAATCATTGGAATATGAAGCAAACCTCCATCGGAGATATAGATGCTTGACTGGTAGTGGAGTAAACTCATGCAAGACAACACGTCTTTCTCCCAAAAGAAATACCTCTGACCGCACATACAGATAAGCTAGCTAATTGGTAAACCCATACAAGTACCGTCCAATTTTACTGATCACGAGTTAAAGAACTTCACATACACACACACTGGTTTTTTATTGCTTAGGGCTATTACCAAACCAAAGATTTAGAAAATGAACTCCACTTGTACACACCTTGGTCCTAAAGAGGGTTAGATGAACATTAAGAAAATGGTTAAATCACTAGACTGATTGAGTCTTTGAAAATCCTCCAATGTTATATATCAAAACCATACCAAATATCATATCATTATCACATGTTCTACATTATCACATACATACACCCACCATACATCAACATGAAGAGTCATCAAGTTAGATACCCCCAATTGCAAAAATGAACAAGTAATGATCAACTACTCTAAGCTATAAAATATTACAAAAATATCATGCATGTCATCATATAGTTAAATAAAAATAAACATAAACTGCATATTACATATTAGTTTACATTCATTTATCATCACACAAATATAACAATGTGTACATTACATCACATGAGAACAACAAGCATAAACAAAAAACATGCATATAAACATTAACACATGAGATAACCAAAATACAAAGCCATGTCTATATATATAAATATGAAAGTCCCAAAAGTACAAAATACCCGCAAGCTATATACATCGAAGCACTAAGGCTCATAGCAAAATAAGAATAAAATACAAAAAAGAGAAGCGACATGTCACACTAGATAGTACCAACAAGATCCCTCCGAGGACCCTGCGCTATAGAAGCACCATGAGAACTCATCGATCTGAGTACTACGACTCCTATCAATCCATCACGTAGCAGTAGTGGCTGATGAAGAAGAAGGAACAGACAAAGGAATCTGATGCTCATGCAGAATGTTCTCCAACATCTCTATATAAATAGCCTACTTGCGTAGGCTCCTCAAGTCATCACCCTCACGAGCAACCCACTGAGAAATATCTGCTTGAAGAGTAGCAACAATAGCTGTAGTGTCACCTCCATCGGATCCTGCTTATAGTCGAGTCAGCTCACCCTCTAATCGAATGACCTCACCTCTGAGCCTGGAAATCTCCAAGTCCTTTGCAGTGAGAGCATCCTTGCTAGGCCCATCATGCATCCTATCCACCTAACCCTGGAGGCGAGTCACCTCACCCTGGTACCATGCTAACTCGTCGTTTAGGTGAGTCACCTCTAAATCCAAGCTGTCACACTCAGCCTGTAACATATTCCAATCCTCCTCTGTCCACTGATGAGGGGCATCCTCATCACCACCACCCCCATCACCACCATCACCACTAGCCTCCTTGAGCTATTGAAAACTGGTACCCATATCAGATCTCGAAGAACTACCTCATCGATGCTTTGCCGACCAGGGACCCATCCTCCCACATCTACATTGTCACCACTCTCATCATCGTCTACAACGACACTGAAAGTCCATAAAGGTTTTCCAATGAACTAAGCATCATACTCAGGGGTGGTACCCACATCATCCAAGTCAAGAACCTCCAAGTCATGGTCATTAGCAGGATCATCAACTTGCCAAAAATTGAGAGCAACAAGTAGCTCTAACTTGTCACCCCATCGCCTGTAGGTCATAGGCGCATCAGGAACATCCTGAACTAGCCCAAACTGATGCAACACTCTAGAAAACTAAATAAACTCCATCTCCCTCAGATGGGCACCAACAAACCATCACCCTCGCCTGATGCAACGAAGCTCTGCTACATTTGTCACCCAATCCAAACCTCTCCATGACTGCCAAATGATCAAATATCTGGTAAGAGAACTAAGGACATCTTTGTATTCCAAGGCACCCACCACTAGACGATTAAGCTCCTCACTAAGTAGCCATCTGTATGAGCGAGGAGAAGTGGAATAGACAGTGCAAGGGAGACCAATAGATTTCCCAATGATAATATGATCCCACGACCAAATCTGAAGCACCAAACTATAGCCTAGGCCCTTCTTCCCCCGCTTCTTCACCTCAATAGCTCATTGTAAACCTCACAAAGAAGAGCGGGAGCCCATGCCAACCATCGAGGATCAGATATCAAGTTTAGGACAATCGATACCTGTTTCTATGGGATCCTCGATCCCATGGAATTGGGCAACAACATGTTGCTCAATATATACATAATAAATACTGGAAGCACCCCCAAGCTACCATTCGTATACAAATCCAAGTATGCTATGCCACCCTTGCTGCAATCAACATCCCACATCTTATCGAATACAAGAAATAGAGTCGCCTTCTTATCAAGGCCAACCCGAACAGTAGGACCCTCGATAGGGACACAAAATATCCGATAAATATCCTCAAGGGTAATAGTAAGCTCCCCTGTAGGAAGTTGGAAGGTACCTCGGTTAGGATCCCAATGTTTAACAAGCACCAAAAGAAGATCCTCGTCAGCTCGAACGGTGCCTAGCCGACCGCACACATCAAGATCGATAGTCTGAAGGAGAGACCAGTAATCGTCGAAATGTGCGGTACTCGACCACCTATGTCGAGCATCAAGAAGCTTAACCTAAAAAGAACAAACAATAAAAAAGTTAGCAAATAAAACAAAAAAATAGCAAAAACAACAAAAACAAAAACAAAAACAAACAAACAAAAAACATGAAAAAATATTTTACCTACCCTTAGGTAATAAAAAATAAACAAAAACAAATGAAAAACATGATTTTTTTTTTACCTACCCCTAGGTAATAAAAAATAAAAACAAACAAACAATAAAAACAAAAAAAAACAAACAAAAAAAACATGATTTTTTTTTTTACCTACCCCTAGGTAATAAAAAATAAACAAAAACAAACGAAAAACATAAATTTGTTTTTTTACCTACCCTTAGGTAATAAAAAATAAACAAAAACAAACAAAAAACATGATTTTTTTTTTACCTACCCCTAGGTAATAAAAAATAAACAGAAACAAACAAACAATAAAAACAAAAACAAACAAACAAAAAAAAACATGAATTTTTTTTAACCTACCCCTAGGTAATAAAAAATAAACAAAAACAAATGAAAAATATGAAATTTAATAAAAAATAAACAAAAACAAGCAAACAATAAAAACAAAATATTAAACAAAAAAAAAACAAAAACAATCAAACAAAAAACATGAATTTTTTTTACCTACCCCCAGGTAAAAAAAAAAAAAAAAAAAACAAGACTCATAAAAGGCAAACAAAATGTTAATTACCAGCCCCGCTTAATTAAAGGAAAACAAAATGAAAATTACCAGCCCCACTTAATTAAACAAAAAAAACATTTTCATTACCAGTCCCCCTTAATAAAAACACAACAAACACCAAAAAAAAAAAAACAACAACAAAAACAAAGAGATAACAAACAACATAGAAAACAAACAAATTAAAAAAAAAGAACAAAAAAACAAAAACCACCTAGCTCGACATACCGGGCGCCGACTTTCGCTCCAACCGAGCCACCAGCACTGCTTCCCTCACTAAGCTCCATATCACTCACCACTCAAACGAATTGCAAAATGACAACTGGTAGAATGACAATTGAAAGCGACATCAAGCCTTTAAATAACCGCTTTTAACGAAGAAAAATGCGCACCCGCATTTTTAGCGACGCATCCAAACGCGAACCCACGGTTTGCGGTGCAAAAATGCAAACCTGCGGTTTGTGGGGAAAAAACGCATTCTTGTGGTTATGAGGTCAAAAATGCCAACCCACGGTTACCGCCAAGAAAACTGCAACTTAGCGGTTACAAAAAAAAAAACAAAAGCAGAATTCAAGGTTAAATGACACCTACTCCGTGGGGTTACAAAACACGGTAAGTTCAAATCAAGCAAATGCACATTGGAATTGCTAACAGTCACTAGGACAAGCAACTAGGATGATTGGTTCCTTTTTACTTCATCTCATGCATGTCAGAAAACCAAAAGATAGTCTGCAAATAACTTAAAAAACTCAGAATGACATAAAAAAAATAACGCTATCAATTGGCCATTGGGTCACAATTGTTACCCACTCGCCAATCGAGGGGGTAAACATGCAAACCAAAACTTCATTTACAACAGTCGTCCATCTTGCCACACCAAAAGAGAGTGAGTCCATCCATCCAATAAAGTTAGATGTCATCGATTTTTGCACTACATTGTGTTGTACACAATGTAGTACAAAAAGGGGCAACTGTAGACACTAAAATCCAACACCTTCAAAAACCACATCTACCACCCCACCATCAAATCCTGCATAATAAAATTATATGCCTAAGTCTAAACTTAGGGATATAAAATCCTGCACATTATCCTATTTTCCTAATTTATTAAATCTGGAAAATCACCCTAGGATACTCTGTCTACCCATTGGACATGTGTCTTAGACACTTCATCCAACACCCCTGCCACATCTTACCCACTCCTATCCCCCTTGTCCTTGCACATGAGATAGATTCCCAACACCCATGCCACAACTCATTTGTTGTTGTCCCCTTGTCCCTTCACATAAAACAACATCCCACATCCCACTCCACTTGAAGCCACATCACCCCAATTAAGTGAGCCACATTGAATGACTCATGTAACTGCCCCTTCCACCTGGCAGTTCAGATTTGCCACTTGGCAAGTCAGGCTTGCCACCTCCCATTCCCCTCAAAAGCCCTAGGAAGCCTATAAAAACACCATTAGTCCACCAAACAAAGGGAGCTGAATTTGCATATCGACAGGCTACCAAATTGACGTAGACCAGCAAGAAATTGCGATGTGATAACTTTGTTCTGACCGTTGGTTCGAATCCCGAGGTGACCTTTTCTTTAGCCAAAATCGCTTGTCCGTGGTTCCATAGTCAAAAACACGATTCTACGATTTCACAACCGCAGATTCGCGATTTCTAGCCCATAACCGCACTTTCGCAGTTCCATAGTCCCGAGAGCAAAAACGGAGTTCATCAATAGAGATTAGCAATTTTAATATTAGCAAGGCTTTATTTATTAATTGTTTTTTGTTATCGACTTTTCATTCGCATCAGTGTAGGGTTTATGTGTAGCATTGGATTTATTGCTTGAATATACAGGTGCTACTAATCCCTTTGTTGATTTGCATGTGTGTAGGTGATAGATATCTTGGATAAGCTATTGAAGCTGGAGTGGTCCCGTGCTGGATACCAAAGCCCACTCACCCTTTGAAGTTGTAATAGAGGAATGAAGAACACCACATCTGCGAAAGAGTCGGAAGATCTCCCCTCTTCTATCACAACATTGTATCTCAGAAAGAGAAAAGAGCATTGTAACATTACCCGTAACACATTTGGGGTAATCCAAAATTATTGTAACATTTGTATCAAATTTAATACAAAAAGGATCACTTTGGCAATCTTACCTCTTTCATATATTCGGTTTATTTATGTTCAGTTTATTTGTTACAAGTGGAAACTCCTAACAAAGCAGTATCATCAACAAATTGAAGGTGGGAAAGAGGTGGCAAACTACTATCCCACTTCCACCCCTGTATGAGACCTTGCCTGACTTGAGACTTGAGCAATATTCCCAACCCTTCCGCCATAATGATAAACAAATAAGGAGATAAAGGATCTCCTTGCCTTAATCCCCTTGAGGCCTCAAATAGCTCTGATGGATCATTATTAACAAGAATAAAGAATGAGGAAGAAGAAACATAGCTCATCACCCATCTAATCCATTCTTCCTCAAATTCAAAATCTATAAGAACTTTCTGAAGAAAGGACCATCTGACCCGATCATAAGCTTTGGCCATGTCCAACTTAATGGACATATTTTTCTCCTTAGAAATTTCCATCAAGTGAATAGCTTCTGTAGAAATAACAACCCCATCCAAGATTTTTCGGCCAGCAACAAACCCTCATTGCTCCTCAAATATGATTTTGCTCAACCATATCTTTAGCCTCTCAGCAATAATTTTTGTGATGATCTTATACACAACATTGCATAGAGCAATAGGCCTGAACATATCCAAGGAATTTGCTCCATTTTTTTCGGAATAAGCACCACAAAGGTAGCATTTAGGGCCCTTAGCATCTGTTTGTTCTTTTGGGACTCACGGACCACCTCTAGAAGATAAAATTTGATTAAATCCCAAAACTCTTGATAAAACTCAATCGGGAATCCATATGGGCCTAGGGATTTTCATTTTTTCATCCTAAATACAACATTTTCCAAATCCTCAAGGGAAATTGGACCCATCAAGTGCTCATACATATCTCTAGAAATAATCAATGGAATACAGTTTAGAATAAGTTTTTCATTGTCATCATCTGAGAGGAAATCCTCCTTGAAGAGAGAGGAAAAATACCTCTTAGTCTCTTCTGAAATATCCCTGAAAGAAGAGAGGACACCCTGAGAATTCACAAGAGAGGTAATCAGGTTACCATTACGGTGAGCCTAAACTGAGTTATAAAAGAAGGTTGTGTTCCTATCCCCTTCCTGAAGCCAATCTACTCGAGCTTTTTGTTTCCAAAAATTTTCTTCCCTCTGTTCCCATTCAGCAAGGTCTTTCGTAGCCTTAGATTCCTCAACGAGAAGCTCCTTTGTGAGTCCTTGATATTTAATCTTCCTTGAAGCTTATTCCACCCTCCTAAGAGCTGATAGCTTAGCCAAGGAAAGGTTCCCATAATTAAGTCTATTCCATCTCTTCAATTTATGCATAACAAATTGTAATCGCTTCATAAAGGAATACATAGCGGTGCCATGAGGAGGTTTGCCAGTAGTCCACCAGCCTCGCATAAAATCATGAAGCTTAGGATCACGAAGCCACATAAGTTGAAACTTAAAAGAAGGGTTCTTCTTTAGCCCTAACTCCAGAGCAGAGAGTTTGATAGGCCAATGATCAGATCCGCTACCCTCGAGAATCACATAACTAGCACTTCTATTATTACCCATCCAATAACTGGAGATCCGAAACCTATCCAATCTCTCTGATATGGGAGCTTCCCCACACCTTCTATTGTGCCAAGTAAATATCCCATTATCTGGCTTAATGTCAACCAAGTTCAAGGCCTGGATATGAGCACTGAAGATAGAAGAAAAAGGCTCGAGATGGTCAACCCCACCGCGTTTCTCCTCTAGACAAGTGATAGAGTTGAAGTCTCCAACAAAAATCCATGGGTACAGGGGAGCCAAAATTCTCACAAAGCAAATGTGCTCCCAAAAATTCACTTTACCATTGTAATCAATAGGAGCATACACATTTGTAAGTAGGATGATTTCACCAGATTCATTATCATGCCCGATCATCGAAATAGACCATCTATTGGAAATCCAAGTAAGAGGGGATATCTTAACCGGATCTCATAAACAAGCGATGCCACCAGCATATCCACATTCACCAATACATTGGAATTACACCCTTCTCCACAACTTGGGATTAATATTGAACATACTATCAGTAGCCAATTTAGTCTCCTGAATAAACACCACATCCAGAGAATGTACACGAACCAAATCACGAATAAATTTTTGTCTGGGGATGTTGTTCAACCCCCTTACATTCATGAAAGGATAATAATTTTTGGGGGTTAGAAAAATGGGAGTCCAATGTTCTCACCCAGCTTGAATCCACCAAAGTCTCCCTCTTTAACTTAATTTTATCTTGGTCCTTCTTTTGACCCACCTTCATATTCTTATCCGAAAAACTTTTTTTAATTATTTTCTGTTGCAATCCCAACACCGTAGGAGTTTTGTAGTCCAAGGATGACTGCATCAATGCTTGAGTAGGAGAGGGCATAACTAAATTTGTACCACTTTCCAAAATAGTTTTTCTTCTAGGGCTAGATCCAACCATATCACCTATACTTAGATCCAAAGCCCTTTGTTCTTCATTTAAACCCCCTAGATCTGATTCCTTAAGTTCCACCTCAAGAAGAGACATCTGATTTGACCCTGTTATATTTGCATCGTGTAGTGACGTTTCAGGTATCTCTATGCACTGATAAAGATCATCTAATATTTCAAAATTATTGAGTAGAGCATCTGGCTGGCTATCCTTATGGTCTATGTTTGCCCTTCGTCCTCTGTTTTGGGCTTTTACCGGAACAAAACCTTCCTTATCCCATTCCCCTTCCTTTATCGGGACTTTTCTTTTATCCAAATTTTATCCAGACTAAGAGGGCCCAGGATTTGAAGCCACAATCGGGACAAACTTAGGGAATTTTATTTGCAGGTTGCCATATTCATGATATATCCGACAACAAAATGGAAGAGCTTCATAATCAAGTTTTTGAACCCATGTAGTCGATCCAAACTGTATTTCAATAGAATCTGGAATGAGATTATTTAAATCAATTTCAACACAGATACAAGCAATAGAGATTACCTTTTTATCCATTATTTATTGTGACGGTCCAACCGGCTTCCCAAGAAGAAGGGCAATCTTATGCAAGATATTAGTTCTCCAGAATTCCAATGGGAGCCACGGAAGCCGAACCCATACTGGAACCCGTGATGGCCGCTCCTCTGACGGATTGAAACCCACATGCCAGGGTTTAATAAAGAGTCCCACTTGGTTATAGAAATAAGGACCCCCTTCAAATGCTTTGTTGCGATCTGCAAGACAAGAGAAAACCACCATAAAATAACTGTTCGCACTCAGCATCACCTCCACGTCACTTTCAGGATTCCAAGTCATCCTGACCCAAAGCCTGCACAAAGGGGAGAGAAATTTGGATACCCAAAAATTTACCAATAACCGCATGTTTGGTTAAATATTCCACATCTTCCGCCACCGAGTCTGGTTGAACCACTAGAACCGACGACTTCACATCGTTCCAAACATCCATTGTTCTTTAACAAGCGATTCTCGATATACACTGGGAAATCTTGTTCCTTCCAATCATTTTCAGATGAAAAAACATCACGAGCATGCACTCTTCGTGACAGACCCGATGCCATCACGACATTCCTCTAGTTTTTCAAACCTCCTCCAGAAACAACTGCCATCCCTATAGAGCAATTTTTTCAACAAAACTTTTGACTTTAATTTCACACTAAATAAAATTTTAGGACAATAGAAAATGAAAGTTGACTATAAATGACTTGATTCCAACCCATGCTTGCATTGTGCAAACATAAATAATTTTACACAAAGTTGTTGGTTTATGCATGTTTTCAACAATCAAACATAGAATGCCATGTGGTCACATTAAAGCAATCAATACCAAATCACTTGAAATTTGATCTTATCCACCGTGCTAGTCAAGGCATATAGAATGGTTCAAAAGGGTCTTATGAACCTTTCATTGAGACCTTTTCATGCGTTCATTGAATTGGTCAAATTGCTTAATGAACATCTACCCCCATTGGAAGCACTGATTTAATCTTATTTATTAATGAGAATAGCTTACTGAGTTGAATGTATAAATTGAGAAGTGTTTTTAATGTGGTCCTTTACTCGGTCAAATCGCTTGATGAACATCTATATTCATTGGATGCATTGTCTCTTATTTATTAATGAGAATATCTTATTGAGTTGAATCTAAAAATTGAGAGGTTTAAAAAGAACATTTTTTTTAAGTTTTCAATGTCGTTTGGTCTTTTTATAAAATATCTTAAGTACAAGTTGGGGGTTTTTTAATTGTGTTTTAGTTGTATTTTACATTATTAATTTTTTTTTATTAATAAATAAAATTAATATGTTTGTGATAATATAATAGTTTGGAGTTTGGTTATTTTTTAAAGGTTTAAGGTTTAAATGGCAACTTGTGTGTGATTGTGTGTTAATCCTTTATTGATAAGTTTAACTCTCAACCTTACGAACAATCATGGTTAAGATCGGAATGCTTAGACTTAAATTTCGATTGTAGGGGTTTTTTACACTAATTAAATATAAAAAATTATATTAAAAAATTGGTTTGAAGATTTTATTTTATATATTTAAAAAGTAAACTGAATAATACTAAATAAATAAAATCATTTTTATTTTTAAAACAAGGTATTCAAAAAAATATGGTTTTGAAAGGGTTGCCCTCGCCCTTTTATGGCAACTTAGTCACATTGAACTATTTGGTGTCATCGAGATTTGAACCTTGGTGTAAGCTATAAAAACTATTTGTCTGAACCATTAAACCAAGGACTTGATGACTTAAAATAAGGTATTTATCAAAACTATTTATATATATATATATATATATATATATATATATATATATATATATATATAGTCCCAAGGGAGACATCGCAACGATTTGGACTTTGGCTCTTCTTCAGGAGGTCCAAGGTTCAAACCGTGGTATGGGCAAGTGTGTGAGGGGGTGGGTTTGTGGTGGTTGTGTGTTAAATTCCCTATTGATAAGCATAGCTCTCAAATTTAGGAGAGGTCATGGTTGGGGGAGCCTGCTCAGCCCTCTGCGTTGGTCATAGGTGTTTCTCACACTAACCAAATCAAATATATATATATATATATATATATATATATATATATATATATATTGATAGCAAAACATTTATTATCTATTTGCACTTTAAAATAATGTTTGTAAATAATTTTTTTAATATGGATTATCTGAGATTGAAACGGGTCCCACCTATTTTACGTCTTTACCACAAAATGGTGTAACAACTTGGTAATTATGCTTGTATCTCTTAGCAATATTTGAGTCGTTTTATCTCCTCCTTGAAATTAAATTGAGCTAATGTCGTTTGGTGTTTACAATTACTATTGCAATGGAAGCATCCCATCATTTCTTACGTACAATTGATGAGCTCTATCTACTTCATAGTTTGAGACATTACATCAACCATCACTTCCATTACTACTTACAAAGCTCACTCTTAAAACTTGCAATACTCATTTCTTTGGATTCAAGTGTATTATGCAATCTAAGACTATTACAATTCATTTCATTTACATAAAATTATGGCAAGATAAATAATAATATGTCTATATACTAGACTAGTAATGCTTTGTTCTTGGCTATTTTGATTTGCCACCTCATCAATATTTTTGTAGACAACTTTCTCACCAAAACCTGTGTTATCCATAAATCCATAAAGCTCCCCATAAAATGCATAGTGACTAGGGAATCAGAAGGAGATACTAGTATTTGTCACTTTTTGTCAACTTCATCCTAGTATTCAAGATTTTAATCCCTCATTACAAAAGCACTAGTAGTATCTTGCATACCCACATCCTCGCCTTTAAAAGAAATAAACTCCATCCTATAATATCTCAAATAAAATTCATTTCATTGTTTTAATATCTCCCAACAACACTAGAAGAGACCCACCACTTAATGCCAAATCATACCACTCCATTTTTCATTGACTTTCAAATTGAAAAGATATTGAACATTCTTGTTTTAAACACACATTATAAGAGATATGTCTTTCATAAAAACTCCTTCAATACAAATCACAATTATCCAAAAGAGGTCATAACATGACAAAAGAAAAATAAAAAAAGAGATAGTTAGGGGAGAAAGAATCCCATCTTCCTTCCCTATAATCATCCTCATAAAAAAATGCAAGGACACTATTGTTGAAGTCTTTGATAGTCCAATTTGATATTAAGCCATTCAAGGATGGTGTAATGAAAAGCATTGTAGTTCCAACTATTTTACATCATGACCACATAATGATACTATAATAACTTGGTAATCATTTATTGCTTAACAATATTTGAGCCTTTTTGTCTCCTCCTTGAAATTAAAATGAGCTAATGCCATTTGGTGTTTATAACTACTATCGAAATGGAGGTATCTCATCATTTCCTACGTACAATTGATGAGATCTATCTCCTTCATTGTTTGGGATGTAACATCAACTATCACTTCCATTGCTACTTACAAAGCTCACTCTTAAAACTTGCAATACTTCTTTGTTAGGATTCAAGTGTATTATGTAATCTAAGACTATTAAAATTTATTTCATTTACATAAAATCATGGTAAGATAAATAATAGTATGCCTATATACTAGACTAGTAGTGCTTACTTCTTGGCTACTTTGATTTGCCACCTCATAAATATTTTTGTAGACAACTTTCTCACCAAAACCCGTGTTATCCATCAATCCATGAAGCTCTCCATAGATACATGTGCACAAGAGAAGTTTCTTTTTTAAAATTTAAAAATATATTTATATAAAGAGATCTTTTTCATGATATCGTATTTGTATGGATTTGAAATTACATTATAGAGATTCAAGTTTGGAGGAAGATGATCTTGTTGTATCTTCAATTGTATGTTTTTATTTTTAATCTATAGGGGAGTTGGTTACTTCCATAGTCTTTTTCTACTACCAAGCAAGGTTCAAATCTTGGCGCTGTCAAAAATCTTGGGGTTGTTCCAACAACGTACCTTCAATTATATATTTTCACCGTTAAAATATATTAAAAAATATTACATAAATGATAATATAACTGTGTATTTAGTAAATTTATATGGATATATGAAAATAAGTATGTGAGATACACATATATTTAGTTAAAATAATATAATAACTAATTCAACTGTTAAAATATGTTAAAAAATATTACATATATAATAATATAACTGTGTATTTAGTAAATTTATATGGATACATGAAAATAAATACGTGGAATACACATAAATTTAATTAAAACAGTATAATAACTAATTTAACAATAATAAGAAATATAAAAATCAAATAAAAGGTAAAATGGTTTGTAGGATAACTAAAATTTAGTTTCACTCGGTAATGGAGAACACCTAGAAATGCATGGTCAGAGCTTTTACATAACAAGTTAGGTGGATACTTGAAAGTATTTAGTTTCACACCAACTTAATATGAAACTCGGTAATGGAGAACACCTAGAAATGCATGGTCACAACTTTTACATAACAAGTTAGGTGGTGACTTGAAAGTATTTAGTTTCACACCAACTTAATATGAAACTCGGTAATGGAGAACACGTAGAAATGCATGGTCACTACTTTTACATAACAAGTTAGGTGGTGACTTGAAAGTATTTGTTACGGAATGGAATGCAAAATCTTATTAAAAGTAAATTTTTTTGATAACACAATTAAATTTTAGTAGGATATTATAATGGCTAAGGTATTGGTTTTTGGGAGGTCCAAGGATAAAACCACGATGTGTGTAATTATGTGGTTTAACGTGTAATTCTATGTGGTTCAAGGTTTGGTTCTCATGTAAATTATGAAGAATTACGTTTTGGCATGATGGTGCGTTGTATGCGTTAACAAAAAAAACACATTTAAATAATGACAATCCATCTCTATTAGAACATCCCATGTCATGTTGGTCTTTCATCTCAATTACCTTGGTTCAAATCATGGAGAGGAAGACTTCATGTTGCTATGCTCCCAAGAGTAAAACTCCAATTATGCCACTTGTTGTACTATGCATTACTTCAAAAAAATGATAATTCTCAGGATATTGTTAAAACTGTTGAGTAAGGTGCAGAAACAATATTGTCATTGTTGTCAACACAGACAGATAGATCAGTTGATGCAGTGGACAGGAGTTCAGAGGTCGGTCAGAGCATGTACAGTGAATTTCCAAGAAGACAGAAGTGGCCCAGATTCAGAGGATCAAAGAAAAAGACAAGTAAGAAAACTGTCGCGATATCGCGACATGTTTTCTGTCGCGATTTCGTGACATATCGGAGGAGAGAGAAAATGCAGGCAAAACTGTCACGATTTCGTGACATATCGAAGGAGAGAGAAAATGCTAGCAAAACTGTCATGATTTCGTGACATGTTTCATTTTCGTAGTCCAAAGCGAAGAGAAAGAGGAGAGAGAAAAAGATGTCATGATTTCGTGACATGTTTAGAAAGTGCAAGGAAGACTGTCACGATTTCATGACATGTTTAGAAAACGAAAGGAAAGTTGTCACGATTTCATGACATGTTGGAAGAGAGAGAAAGTGCAAGGAAAACTATCACGATTTCATGACATGTTGGAAGCAAAGAAGGCAAGTAAGAAAACTGTCACGATTTCATGACATGTTCAGAAGAAGTGCAGGCAAAGAAAAATGTCACGATTTTGCGACATGTTTTGAGAGAAGGAGCTCGCAAAGAAAAGTGTCACGATTTCACGACAATGTGCAAGAGGAAGCGCTGAGGAGAGAAAGTGTCATGATTTCATGACATGTCGGGTTTTCACGGCCTAAAGGGAAGAATAGCGCCAAGGAGAAAAAGTGTCACGATTTCATGACATGTCAGGTTTTCATGACCCAAAGAGGAGAGAGATTGTACGGAGGCAATTGTGTCACGATTTCACGACATGTTTGTTTTGGAAAGACAAGAAAGGCACAAGGAGGAATGTGTCATGATTTCGTGACATGTCAGGTTTTCTGGGCTTGGGAGAAGAGTTGAAAAAAGTGTCACGATTTATGACATGTTCCTTTTTGGGCAAGGGAGAAGAGGTCAAGAACAGAGAAGAGTAAGAAAGTGTCACGATTTCATCGACATGTTTCTATTTTTCGTGAAAGCCAAGAAGAGTAAGGAGGCAGAAGTGTCACGATATCGTGACATGTCATGTTTTCACTGGTTGAAGCCGAGAAGAGTAGCAAGAAGGTGAAAGTGTCACGATATCACGACATGAATACCAGGATGGTGAAACTAAAGACTGCAGAGTGACGTGGACCCATAAGGAATCTTTAAAATCATTTAAGATGGTCGTTACACGTGGAAAGAAGCGGATGCATGCCCAAGTGGAGAAAATGAACAGTCATGAAAAAGAAGACGAACAGTTATCGAAGAAGAAAACAAATGCATGCCCAAGTGGAGAAAACAAACAGTCGAAGAAGGAGAAAATGAACAGTCGTCAAAATAGAAACATAAACGCATGCATGCATAGAAAAGGATACGAACAGTCATGATCGAGACGACGAACAGTCATGGTAGGGTTTTATGTGTAAATTCGTAACATGCATCGTGTTTGACGAAAAGCCTACCCTATATATAGACAAAAGCAGTTACAGTTAGAAAGCATTACAACTGACAAGTGGCGCATGAGAAATGAAAGAAGGAGTTACAACTGGAGTCACAAAGACTCAATATTGTTATAAAAGGGCAGTTGTGTGAAGAATTAAGTTGCTGCTGTAAGTGAGAAATTGCTGCGTAAAGAGGGTTAGAAGAGGGCCGAGAGAGAAATAAGCAGAGCCGTGAGAGCGTGCAGAGTTTGATTAATTGCAGACCAGTCAGGGTCATGTAAACAACGAAGGCATTTTTATGTCATTGAAATAATTCAGAATTGCAGTCCAAGTTGGTGCTTGGCATTAGGGGTTGGTGCTCCTATCTGTTGCAGTAGAAAAATAAGGGGTTGGTGCTCCTTCCAGTGGGTGCTGGTAAAGTGTTTGTAAAATTGGTGTTTTGCAAAGGCTGGATTTGGATTGGAGTCCAAGCAGTCATTTTTGAGGAGTAGCCAAATTGGTGAACCTCGTTACATTGTGTGTTGTGGTGTGCTCTCTTGTGAAAATTGCTTTACCTATTTTCAAGTTCTCTTTGCTTCAGCTTTAAGTGTTGTAGATTTGAATTTTAATAGCTACACTGATTCACCCCCCCTCTCAGTGTCATTGTGAGAATATCAATTGGTATCAGAGCAAGGTTCCTGAACAAGCTTAATCAGCTAAGGTGATCTTGGAAGGAACACAATGGCAGGTGGTGAAGGATTCTCATCCAACAAAGCTCCTTTGTTCGATGGAACTAATTACTCATTCTAGAAACTCAGGATGCGGACATATCTGAGTGCATTGGGATACGACATTTGGGAGTCGGTAGAAAGTGGATACACAATACCCGCTACTCCTCCAACAGATACTGTCGAGAAGAAAAAGTTTGAGAATAACTCCAAAGCAAAGAATGCCATAATGTGTGGGCTAGTAGACAAGTGAACTGATAAGGGTCATGAGCTGTAAATCGGCAAAAGACATGTGGGACAAACTCGAAGAGCATCCATGAAGGAGACAACAAGATCAAGGAAGCCAAGCTGCAAACACATCGAGCTCAGTTCGAAGCATTACAAATGAATGACAATGAGAACATAGAGGCCTATATGCTGAGAGTCAATGGAATCATTAATGCAATCAAAGGACTCGACGAAGAAATCGAAGATGCGGTTGTCATGAAAAAGGTACTTAGAACTCTTCACAAAAGATTTAACTCTAAAGTTTCTGCAATAGAAGAGGCTAAAGATTTAAATAATTTTAGCATGGATGAGATGCATGGTTCTTTGACCGCATACGAAATGAGAATAGGACAAACTAAGCCCATAGACAGAGAAGCTGCTTTTAAAGCACACAAAAATATAAAAGCTGAACAAGAATCTGAGGATGAAGAGACATCGGATGAAACGGAAGCTAACTTTGTTCGAAAACTTACAAAGGGAAAAGGAAAATATAGAGGAAAGTTACCGTTTAAGTGCTTCAATTGTGGAGGGGTCGGTCACTTTGCAGCTAAATGTCCAATGCATGATAAAACCAAAAATGATGAAGGGTCACACCAAGAAAAAGGTGACTGGAAGAAGAAACCAAATTTTAGAAAGAACAACTTCAAGAAGAAAAGTTTCATATCCAAGAATGTCAGCTCTTCTGAAGAAAGCTCGAGTGAGGATTCTGAAGAAGAAACAGGTGAAGCTCTGTTCATGGCATTTGAAGAAGAAAAAATAGAAGAAAAATAGGAAGGTGATAAAAACCTTAAGGATGAGGCTGAAGTATATCTGGAAGGAGAGTTGGTTGCTGCACTTAAAGAGTTGAGTACAGAAAGGAAAAAGAATAAAAAGGTCTCAAGAAAGCTTGAGGATGCGAATGACATAATAAACAGTTTGAAAGTACAGACAGAAGAATTTAAGAAAATGTCTGAAGAACTTGAAGTACAATTAACCATGAAAATAGATGAGTGCAACAAACTGGAAGAAGAGATTGTTGTTTTAAGAATGCGGCTAGAAGAAAAGAATCAAAAATTGAGTTGCTATCACAAACTTGAAGGAAGTTCTGCAAAGCTTGAAAATATTATAAATAGTCGAGAGGACTACAGGCATCAAATTTGGCTTGGGCTTTGTCGAAGGAGAATCGTCAAGTGGATCAAAGGCCATAACTGTAGAACCAGTAAAGAAAGAAGATAAGATCAAGGTTGACCAAAGAAAATCGAATCATGCAAAAGAAAGCAACAATGCCAGGCACGAGAAGAGTGCTGACAATGAGGGATTCACAAAAGTCACACATCAAAGGAGAAGAAAATTTGTGGCTCCTACTACAAAATGGCAAAGACCAACTCCCGGGTTCAATCATTCCTTTTTTGGTTATTGTTTTAAATGCAATACTTACGGTCATAAGATTTCAGACTGCATTTATAATATAGGACAAAGAAATTTCACCGAAGTAGAAATGTCTTTTCACCCTTGATGGATTATGCGAGAGAATGCTATAACTGTCATAACTTTGGACACATTGCAAGAAACTGTAGAAGCACATATGCAGCAAATAAATATCAAGGAAGAAGAACTCAACCAAACAGTTTAAGGCAAAACAGAAAATTCCCAGAAAAACATGCACAGGCCACTGACAAAGAAAAGTCTAAACAAGTGACCAAAACTATAGTCAAACCAAAATGGAAAGAAAAGGAGCAACCCAAGGAAGAAAAGGAATCCTTGATTGTTCAGACAACATTCAAAGCACAGAACAAATCGGCACCATGGATATTGGATAGTGGATGCTCCAGTCACATGACAGGAGATAAACAAAAATTTGAAAAGTTACAAAAATATGAAGGGGGCTCGGTAAAGTTTGGAAATAATGATGGAGCCAAGATAGTTGGCAAAGGATCAGTCAAGATAAGTGATGGAAAGATCAATTCCAAAGAAGTTCTGTTTGTGATTGGTTTGAAGCACAACTTACTGAGCGTAAGTCAAATCTGTGACAGAGGTCATGAAGTCATCTTTAAGAAGCAGGGTTGTGAAGTCAGAAAAGCACACAGTGGGAAGCTGATAGCTACTGGATCGAGGACTTCTGGAAATCTATATACTCTCTCAGAAACTTCAGAAGGAGCATGCTTGATTGGACAGGAAGATGAAAATTGGTTGTGGCACAAGAGGCTCGGTCATATTAGCTTTGACAATCTGGTAAAAATAAGTTCAAAAAGGGCAGTAAGAGATATACCCACCATTGGCAAACCAGTAAATAGCATCTGTGCTTCATGCCAAAAAGGAAAGCAAACTAGATCCACATTTAAATCAAAGGAATACTTCACCAGCAAACCTTTAGAGCTAATACATACTGATTTGTGTGGACCCATGAGAACACAAAGCATAAATGGTGACAAATACTTTATGTTGTTCATAGATGACTACTCCAGGATGACATGGGTACTATTTTTAAAGCTTAAATCAGATGCCTTTGAGATGTTCAAGATTTTTAAAAAATAGGTTGAGAATCAAACTGGAAAAAGAATTAAATGCCTAAGATCAGACAGAGGAGGAGAGTTTATCTCAGAAGAGTTTGTAGAGTACTATCAAAAATATGGGATCAGAAGACAGTTTTCAGTAGCAAGGACACCTCAGCAGAATGGTGTTGTAGAAAGGAAGAACAAGACAGTGCAGGAAATGGCACGGACAATGTTGGCTGAGAACAAAATAGCTGACAGATTTTGGAAAGAGGCAGTCCATACTACGGTTTACATCCAAAATAGGTGCATGCTAAGGACGCATGAAAGCAAAACACCTTATGAGCTGTGGTTCGGCAGAAAGGCAACAACAAGATATTTCAAAGTGTTCGACAAGCAAGTGCTACATCAAACGAACTGAAGATAATCTCGGTAAGTTTGAAGATAGAGTCGACGAAGGTATTTTTCTTGGTTACTCAACAAAAAGCAAAGCCTACACATGTTACAACAAGAGGCTAAAGAAAATTGTGGAGAGTGCTGATGTTAAAGTTGATGAAGGTAGAGAACGAGAAATTACTTATCAAGAAAACTACCCTATTTATGAAGAAGTCATTGAAGGAGATGAAGAAAAGGAAACAGAAGAGAATCAAAAAATTGACCCAGATGATTTAAGAACTGACTCAGAAGAAGAAGAAAACAAGAAATTCAAAACAAGCAGCTGGCAAAAAAATCATCCTAGAGAACAGATTATTGGGGACCCCACAGTTGGTATTCAGACAAGAAGAGCAGTAGTACGGAACTACTCTCTATTATCCAACATTGAACCTAAAAATGTTGTTGAAGCAAGCACAGATGAAAGTTGGATGAAGGCAATTAATGAAGAACTAGATCAGATTGAGAAAAACAAAACCTGGGAATTAGTACCACGGCCAGCAAATAAAAACATAATCGGTACTAAATGGATTTTTTGAAACAAATTAAACGAAGACGGACAGGTTGTCAGAAATAAGGCAAGATTGGTCTGTAAAGGCTATGCTCAAGTTGAAGGCATTGATTTTGAGGAAACCTTTGCACCAGTAGCTAGACTAGAGGCAATCAGAATGTTTTTGGCTTTAGCAGTTCATAAAAATTTCAAAGTATATCAAATGGACGTGAAATCAGCATTTTTGAATGGAAAACTGGAAGAAGAGGTTTACATTGAACAGCCAGATGGCTTCCAACTCGGTGACAATCCCAATTTTGTTTGCAAGTTAAAGAAAGCTTTGTATGGTCTGAAACAGGCACCCAGAGCATGGTATGCAAGGTTGGATAACTATCTTATTCAACAGGGGTTCAAGAAAGGTATGGTGGACAACAATTTATATGTCAAAACAGAGAATGGCCATCTTATTGTACTTGTTGTTTATGTAGATGATATAATATTTGGCAGCAACATGGATGAGTATTGTAGAGACATAGCAAATAAAATGAAGAAAGAATTTGAGATGTCTATGATTGGTGAACTTTCTTATTTCCTAGGACTGCAAGTCAATCAAAATGAAAAGGGCATTTTTATTTCTCAAGTTAAATATGTGAAAGAAATGCTGAAAAAGTTCACAATGGAGGATTGTAAACCTATTAGCACTCCCATGACAACAGGTTGCAAGTTGAGCAAGGATGACAAATCTCCAGATGTAGATCAAACCATGTACAGGTCTATGATTGGAAGCCTGCTGTATTTGACAGCTACTAGACCAGATATCTTACAGGCAGTATGCATGGTAGCAAGATTTCAGGCTAGTCCCAAAGAGACTCATGTGACAACTGTAGAAGAGGATTTTTAGGTACCTCAAGGGTACTATGGAGTATGGGTTGTGGTACCCAAAAGGTAAGGACTTCACTCTTATTGCATATTCTGATGCAGATTGGGCAGGATGTATTGATGACAGAAAGAGTACCAGTGGAGGAGCATTTTATCTTGGAGACAGTCTGGTAGCATGGCACAGCAAGAAACAAGAATCAGTCTCTCTATCCATAGCAGAGGCAGAATACATTGCAAGCAACAACATGTTGTACACAGATATTATGGATGAGACAAACACTGAAAGATCTTGGTATTCACTTCAAAGAGCCAATTTCAGTTAAATGTGATAACACTAGTGCTATCAACATATCAAAGAATCCGGTTATGCATTCTCGAACCAAACATATTGCGATCCGATATCACTTCTTGAAGGATAAAGTTGCAGAAGGAGAGGTCAAATTGGATTTTGTTCCAACTACAGAGCAAGTAGCAGATATATTCACAAAACCATTGCCCAAGGAAGTTTTTGAGTACCTTCGGAGTAAGTTGGGAGTGGTCACATTTCCCAAGAACTGACTATCAATTGGGATCACATTCTCAGGGGGAGCATTTATGCCTATGTTTATAGTTTTGCTCATATTCATGATTTTTGCTAACTATAACAATGTGTGTCTGAGAATGTTGTGCATAGACTCAGGGGGAGTCTGCAGTAGCCCTTTGGTATTATTGTCAAAGGGGGAGAAGAATTACAGGAAATTACACGTGTTGCCAACAATTCCAAAGGGGGAGATTGTTGAGCAAGGTGCAGAAACAATATTGTCATTGTTGTCAACACAGACAGATAGATCAGTTGATGCAGTGGATAGGAGTTCAGAGGTCGGTCAGAGCATGTACAATGAATTTCCAAGAAGACAGAAGTGGCCCAGATTCAGAGGATCAAAGAAAAAGACAAGTAAGAAAACTGTCGCGATATCGCGACATGTTTTCTGTCGCGATTTCACGACATATCGAAGGAGAGAGAAAATGTAGGCAAAACTATCATGATTTCGCGACATATCGAAGGAGAGAGAAAATGTTGGCAAAACTATCACGATTTCGTGACATGTTTCATTTAGTCCAAAGCGAAGAGAAAGAGGAGAGAGAAAAGATGTGATTTCACAACATGTTTAGAGAAGTGAAGAAATCGAGAAGAGAAAGAAGGAAAGTGTCACGATTTCATGACATGTTGAAGAGAGAGAAAGGAAGGAAAACTGTCACGATTTCGTGACATGTTGAAGCAAAGAAGGCAAGTAAGAAAATTGTCACGATTTCATGACATGTTCGAAGAAGAAGTGCAGGCAAAGAAAATTGTCATGATTTCGTGACATGTTTTGAGAGAAGGAGCTCACAAAGAAAAGTGTCACGATTTCATGACAATGTGCAAGAGGAAGCGCTGAGGAGAGAAAGTGTCACGATTTCATGACATGTCGGTTTCAAGAAGAATAGCGCCAAGGAGAAAAAGTGTCACGATTTCATGACATTCTAGTTACCCGAAGAGGAGAGAGATTGTACGGAGGCAATTGTGTCACGATTTCATGACATGTTGCGTCTTAGGGAAAGAAAGAAAGGACAAGGAATGTGTCACGATTTGATTCATGTTTTGGGAGAAGAGTGTACGAAAAAGAAGATGTCACGATTTCATGACATGTTCCATTTTCACGGGCAAGAGACAGAGAAGAGGTCAAGTTAGCGAAAGTGTCACGATTTCGTGACATGTTCTGTTTTCACTGGTTGAAGCCAAGAAGAGTAGCAAGGAGGCGAAAGTGTCACGATTTCGTGACATGTTCTATTTTTGGATGAAGCCAAGAAGAGTAGCGAGGAGGCGTAAGTGTCGCGATATCGTGACATGTCATGTTTTCGCTGGTTGAAGCCGAGAAGAGTAGCAAGAAGGTGAAAGTGTCGCGATATCGCGACATGAATACCAGGATGGTGAAACTGAAGACTGCAGAGTGACGTGGACCCATAAGGAATCTTTAAAATCATTTAAGATGGTCATTACATGTGGAAAGAAGTGGATGCATGCCCAAGTGGAGAAAATGAACATCATGAAATAGAAAACGAACAGTCATGAAAAAGAAGACGAATAGTTATCGAAGAAGAAAACAAATGCATGCCCAAGTGGAGAAAACAAACAGTCGAAGAAGGAGAAAATGAACAGTCATCAAAATAGAAACATAAACGCATGCATGCATAGAAAAGGATACGAACAGTCATGATCGAGACGACGAACAGTCATGGTAGGGTTTTATGTGTAAATTCGTAACATGCATCGTGTTTGATGAAAAGCCTACCCTATATATAGACAAAAGCAGTTACAGTTAGAAAGCGTTACAACTGACAAGTGGCGCATGAGAAATGAAAGGAGTTACAACTGGAGTCACAAAGACTCAATATTGTTATAAAAGGGCAGTTGTGTGAAGAATTAAGTTGCTGCTGTAAGTGAGAAATTGCTGCGTAAAGAGGGTTAGAAGAGGGCCGAGAGAGAAATAAGCAGAGCCGTGAGAGCGTGCAGAGTTTGATTAATTGCAGACCAGTCAGGGTCGTGTAAACAATGAAGGCATTTTTATGTCATTGAAATAATTCAGAATTGCAGTCCAAGTTGGTGCTTGGCATTAGGGGTTGGTGCTCCTATCTGTTGCAGCAGAAAAATAAGGGGTTGGTGCTCCTTCCAGTGGGTGCTGGTAAAGTGTTTGTAAAATTGGTGTTTTGCAAAGGCTGGATTTGGATTGGAGTCCAAGCAGTCATTTTTGAGGAGTAGCCAAATTGGTGAACCTCGTTACATTGTGTGTTGTGGTGTGCTCTCTTGTGAAAATTGCTTTACCTATTTTCAAGTTCTCTTTGCTTCAGCTTTAAGTGTTGTAGATTTGAATTTTAATAGCTACACTGATTCACCCCCCCTCTCAGTGTCATTGTGAGAATATCAAAAACTTCTTGTGCCATAAAGTATTATGGTTTGGTAGACTTGATTAGAGCCATTTTATTTTATATGTAAGTATTATGGTTTGTAGACTTTATATGTTATCCGATAGTTTTTTAATAAGCTTATATGTTATTCAATAGTTATTATAGCATGTATTTAATATTTAGCAATAATCAATGGGCTACCTATTTTTATATGTATTAAAAATAATTTTTTGATCTTGGTTAGTGTGAGAAATCCTTATGATCGATACTCAGAGCAGGATATCCTTATCCTCATCCCTACCATGGCCTCTCATAAGGGCGATAGTTGAACTTATAAATAAAGGCCAACCATACAACCATCACACACCCACTCCCTCACACACTCACCCATCCGAAGTTTGAACCTTGGAACTCCCAAAGAAGAGCCAAATCCAAAACCAAAATTGATGCGTAAAAATAAAAATTTAATGCATTATGTGATATTCGGTATTTGATTTTATACAAATCTAATGCATTTAATGGTTAAAACATTAAAATTTCAAATAAAAGGTTTAATGTTCAAATTAGAAAAAAATTGAAAGGAGGTAAGGTTGCACAACATACTTTCAATATAGGTGGATAAAAAATGTGGAGGTAGTAGACTTATTGGTTTCACCTGAGTGTTTGCCAACTTGAGGTCTGCGGTTCTAATATCGAGCCCTTAACAAAAAAAAAGTGAATAAACATTTAAATAATCACACCAAGTGGCATTAGCTCAACTGGTTAGATTCCTCATTATTTTAAGGATACCTAAGTTTGAATCTTGTCAAAGGATACATGGATAATATCCTTGTAATTCTACTATGTGATGATGATGTAATACAGGTGGGGCCCCTAGGGACTAGAATTCCTCAATATACTGAGAAGACATACGTTTGAATCTTGTCAAAGGATACATGGATAATATCCTCGTAATTTCACTATGTGATGATGTAATACAGGTAGGGTCTGCAGGGGCTAGGTGGATTGGTAAGTTATAACACTTACCAAGAAAAAATCTTGGATTGCTAAGTTATGACATTTACCAAGAAAAAAATCTAGGTTCAACCCTAGGGCATGCTTGTTTGCAAAGGTAATAGTTTGACTTGAATCTGTTGAGTGTGTGCTAGCCATAAGCGGTCAAAGGTCCTCCTCACATAAAAATTAATCGAGTTAAATAATACCAATTCTAAGTGATCAAGGGTCCTCCTCACATCAGAATTAATCGAATTAAATAAAAACAACGTGGAATTGGTGTTGTTGAGGTAGTCCTAATATTTGGACCCTAGTTGGTAGTAGAAAATGACTGTGGATGTAACCAAATCCCCTATTAAGCACAAAAAGAAAAAGAGAGGTGGGACCATTTCAATCCCATATAACCCATTAAAATTTTTTTAGATAACCACATTCTCCTATATGATCTATTTGGATAACCACATCATCCTAATGGTCTATAACCTTATAACGGTTAAAAACTATTTTTTTTTGGTTTTGACCAAGAATCCCCCATCCTGTTACAACAACTCCACGAGGGAGACACACAACCACCCCCTCACCACTCACCCATGCCACGGTTTGAACCTTGGACCTCCCAAAGAAGAGCCAAAGCCCAAACCGTTGTGTTGCACCCCAGGTGCAAAAAAAACTATTTTATTTTATATAGCAATAAATTTAATAATAACAAATTTCATTATTTTTATAAATTTATTTAAAAATAAAATAAAATTTAGGCTTTAAAATTTTAATATTAAATATAAAATCAAAGATACATCTTATAAAATCAAATGACATAAATTCAATTAATTAAATTTTTCAAATTCAAACTGTTAAACAATTATAAATTCGTCATATAATCATAATTTAATATAAATAAAATATATTTCAATCTCATATAATCTATTTAAAAAATTGCATCTTATAATCATTAAATTTAAATTTATTTATTTAAAATTTTTGAAAACATTACTACGCAAAATCTTCTATTAATTAAAAAAAACAAATATTGTTTACATCATGTTTGTGTTTACTTCTTAAACTATTTTTAAACTTAGGAAAAATCACTTTTAATAATTGGAGACTTAACCTTATCCACTGCTTTTGGGTTGATCACAAGAATGTTCCCAACCCAACGAATAACCAAATAAATAAAACTAAAAAAGAAAAAAGTGAAGAGGCATTTTGGACTAGAGTTATATTAACCTTTAGTGGATAGCATTTCATTAATTTATTAAGAAGTTAAAAAATATTATAAAAAAAATATTTATTTATTCAATTTTAATTTTTGATGAGGAACTTTTTATATATAATATATTCATAACATATGAGGGGAGATATTTGAACTTGGGCCTCTCGATAACTAGAAAGTTTTAACTACCCACTTGCTCTCCAACTCCTCTTCATGAACAGATTGACTTTAATTTTACACTAAACATTTATAAATTTTGAAGGCAATAAAAAGAGTTATAATAAATGGCTTGATTCCAACCAAGGCTTGCATTGTCCAAACATTAATAATTCTATACAAAGTTGTTGGTTTATGCATGTTTTCAACAATCAAACATAGAATGCCATGTGGTCATTTTCTAGAACAAAGCATTCAATACCAAATCACTTAAAATTTGGTCTTATCCACCATGCTAGTATATAATGGTTCAAATGGCTCTTATGATGGTTTCTCACCCATTATTGTATGAGAGAACCCCTTTCATTGAGACCTTTTTCATGTGTTCGTTGAATTGGTCAAATTGCTTGATGAACATCTACACCCCTTGCAAGCATTGATTTGGTCTCATACATTATTGAGTTGAATGCAGAAATTCAGAGGTGTTTTAATGTCTTCTTTGAGTTTTTTTAATTGTTTAATGGATAGTGTAATGGTGTAGATTTTAGTTTTTTAAGAAGGTTTAAGTTTCAAATCACGGTGTGGGTGAGTAGGCTTTGATTTTTTAGGAGGTTCAAGGTTCAAACTGTGATGTGGGCGAGTGTGTATGTTCAAACTATAATGTCGGTGAATGTGTGAGGGGTAGGTGTGCATGACTGTGTATGAGAGGTCATGGTTTAGATAAAAATACCGAATCCTAAAAAGTAGTTGCAGAAGTTTCTCACACTAACCTTAATCTTAAAAATAATTAGGATACATTGATTTGTTCTCTTATTTATTAATGAAAATATCTTAGTAAGTTGAATGTAAAAATTGAGAGGTGCTCATTATGAATAAAAGAATATTTTTTTACAATTTCTTCTTTTATTTTTTTGTTTTAGTGTTTGTTTGTTTTTTTTTATAAATTATCTAGAGTGAAGGGAATTTTAGAGGGTGTTTTTCATTGTATTTTGTATTATTTAAAAAAATGATTTATTAGTAAAAGAATTTTATATTAAAAGAATGATTTAAAAATATTTATTAAAGATTTGAGTTGATTAATCATGGTGGAGAACTTAATAAAAGATGCTGGTTGTAGTGGATCCAGGTATAATTATTACTCCTTTCTACTATGAATACGTAAAAATTCATTCCTTGTTGGTTATGGTCAGAGATCTAAGGGTTTCTTTGGTGTTAACCCTAAACCAAAGTTTATATATGCTTGAGTGGGTGAGTTGGTTGATTACGGTAGAGAACTTAACAAAGGGTGCTGGTTGTGGCTGATTCGGGTATGATTATCACTCCCTTCTACGGATAAGTAAAATATCCATTCCTCACTAGTTGTGACTGGGGTCTAAGGGTTTCTTTGGTGTCCACCCTAAACCAAAGTTTTTCCTGATAGGATAGCACAACGATTTAGGTTTTGGCTCTTCTTTGGTAGGTTCAAGGTTCAAACTGTGGTGTGGGCGAGTGTGTGACGGGGTGTGTGTGTGTATGGTTGTGTGTTTAATAGTTTAAACTTTGGCTCTTCTTAAGGAGGTCCAAGGTTCAACTGTGGTGTGGGCGAGTGTGTGAGGGGATGTGTATGGTTGTGTGTTTGGCCTCTATTGATAAGCTTAGCTCTCACTTTTATGAGAGTTCATGGTTGAGATGAAGATGCCCAACCCTGAGCGTCGGTAGTAGGGGTTTCTCACACTAACCTCAATTAAAAAGAAAAATGTCTATAACATTAATTTAACTTATTACAGGTTATGGTTGAGATGGGGATGCCCTCAGTTAAAAAGAAAAATGTTTATAATATCAATTTAACTTATTAGAGGTTATGGTTGAGATGGGGATGCCTAACCTTGAGAGTCGATAGTAGGGGTTTCTCACACCAACCTCAACTAACAAGAAAAATGTTTATTATATCAATTTAAAAAGATAAATTGTATAATACTAAACAAAACAAGTTATTTTTATTCTTAAAGTAAGGTATTTATCAAAACTATAATATTCTTTTTTGCTAATCTTAGGTTGCAAAACATTTATTATTTATTTGCACTTAATAATGTTTACAACTAATTTATTTTTATGGATTACTTGAGATTGAAAGGAGTCCTGCCTATTTTATATCATGACCACGTAATGGTATTACAACAACTTGGTAATTATGCATTTATTGCTTAATAAGATTTGAGATTTTTTATCATCTTGAAATTAATTTGAGTTAATGCCATTTGGTGTTTGCAACTACTATAACAATTATTATATCAATTTAACTTTTTAGAGGTCATGGTTGAGATGGGGATGACCGATCATGGTTGAGATTGGGATGCCCAACCCTGAGCGTAGATAGTAGGGGTTTCTCACACTAACAAGAAAAATGTTTATTATATCAATGTAAAAAATAAATTGTATAATACTAAACAAAACAAGTTATTTTTATTCTTAAAGCAAGGTATTTATCAAAACTATAATATTATTTTTTCCTAATCTTAGGTAGCAAATCATTTATTATCTATTTGCACTTAATAATATTTACAACTAATTTATTTTTATGGATTACTTGAGATTGAAAGGAGTCCTACCTATTTTACATCATGTCCACATAATGGTATTACAACTTAATAATTATGCATTTATTGCTTAACAATATTTGAGACTTTTTATCTCCTCCTTGAAATTAATTTGAGCTAATGCCATTTGGTGTTTACAAAAACTATCACTATGGAGGTATCTCATCATTTCTTACGTACAATTGATGAGCTCTATCTCCTTCATAGTTTGGGATGTAACATCAACCATCACTTCCATTGCTACTTACAAAGCTCACTCTTAAAAATTACAATACGCATTTGTTAGGATTTAAGAGTATTATGTAATCTAAGACTATTACAATTCATTTCATTACATAACATCATGTCAAGATAAATAATAGTATGCCTATATACTACACTAGTAATGCTTTGTTCTTGGATACTTTAATTTGCACCTCATCAATATATTTGTGGATAAATTTCTCACCAAAACCCGTGTTATCCATCAATCCATGAATCTCCCCATAATATGCATAGTGACTAGGGAGTCAGAAGGTGATACTAGTATTTATCACATTTTTTCAACTTCATCCTAGTTTTCAAAATTTTAATCCCTCATTACAAAAGCACTAGTAGTATCTTGTATACCCACATCCTCGCCTTTAAAAGAAATAAATTCCATCCTATATTATCTCAAATAAAATTCATTTCATTGTTCTAATATCTCCCCAACAACACTAGAAGAGACCCACCGCTTAATTCCAAATCATGTCACTCCTCCATTTCTCATTGACTTTCAAATTGAAAAGATATTGCACATTCTTGTTTGAAACACACATTATAAGAGATATGTCTTTCATGAAAAATCCTTCAATACAAATCACATTTATCCAAAAGAGGTCATAACGTGATAAAAGAAAAATAATGAAAAAGATATTTAGGGGAGAAATAATCCCATATTCCCTCCCTATAATCATCCTCATAGAAAAATGCAAGGGCACTATTGTTGAAGTCCTTGATAGTCCAATTTTATATTAATCCATGCAAGGATGGTGTAATGAAAAAGCATTGTAGTATATAATATCTTCAAGCATTGGTTTTAAGAATGAATAATGCTCCCTCTAGTCCACCTTCGTAAATTCTTGCATAGAAGATCCAAAGTATCCTAAGTAAAAGTTCATAATGTAACATGATGAAAAATAAATTTCCACATTCATCTCTAATTGATTGTTTTCTAGAACAATGAAAGGAGGCTTCAATGCATGCCAACATTTGGAGGGAGAGCAATTATCTGTATCTTCTCCATACTCTCATCCACCATCCTACTTATTAAGGAGTAATATTACCTTGAGATAAATGCAATCATTAATGAATATGTTTATATATATAGAATAATAATTGTGATAAAATAGATATTGCCTTAGACCATGTAATATTTTTTAATGGATGTTTCCATAAAGAAAAATCCACATTTTTTTCATCCTCTTTATGAATCAATTAAGGGTATACATCCTATGTCACACTACCAAACTTCACACTAAGGTAACATAATTATAACCATTCAAATATTCAAATACCATCATCCATAACTCATACTTTCCTCCATTAAGATTGATTCAAGCATTTTTTGTTGATGTAAAATACATAATATTTTGTATATACCTTTTCTTCCACTTATTATTGGAAAATTTTCATGTCTTCCTTTATCATTCTTATTATGTTACACATCATTATCATCCTTCATGTCCATTTCTAAATTTAATTGAAAATATACTCAAATTTACCAAGGTATTTGCCATGCCATTTAGTTTTTAGAAAATGTGAATGCATATATTCCTTGAAAGTATTTAGACAAGCCAAGTAGTTCCTCAAGGAATATATACAATTTATTATATATCATGTTTTTTAATTTCTAATAACATTTATCATTAATAAATACCTCTCTCTTAGGGGGCATGAGCTATGAGGAAACAAACTAGGGGTTTTGGAGGCTAGGGTAGAGGCTTGGAGAATGTTTTCGTGCGAGAAAAAACATCAAAGAGGATCAATCCTATCGAAATGTATTTTAGTAGTAATGGTCACGACCAAGAATGGGGGTCATAGGTGCTTCAATACCAAATCCTCCAAAAAAAGGAATATCATACCTAAATAAGCTATTTATGAACCCTATATAGCTTTAGCAATTGTCAAACTTAGGAACGGATAATCCTAAACACCATGGGAAAGCGATAAAAGGAAGAGTCTTTGCCTGGAAGGATGAACAAATGTTTACCATAGGGAAAAGAAATACCAGTATTAGAAATAAGAGAGGACTGGGTAGCCTAGGACATAGTTTATAAGATGAAACACAACCTAATAGGTAGATTACTGGGTTTTATATCATTCTTGCACTTCCTTCACGTGTGGATAAGGAAACAATGGCATCTAGAAAGAGAATACAAGATTCTAACTCTCCCAAATGGATATTTTTTGTGGAGTTTATGTTAATGGTAGAACAACAAAAGTATTTGAGGGAGGGTTGTATCATCACGGGCTAACATGACTATTCTTGCAACCATGGAAGATGGGATTCAACTAGAGGAAAGAGGAGGTACTCGAGGTAATAGGTAACTTACTAGGAAATTATTAGGGTAGATAAAGATATATATTTTTAAGAGGATCGATAACTTTTTCTAGGATTTGTGTAGAAATGGACTTCAATAAGAGATAAAACTAAAAATAGGGGATTTTGTTTGGCACCAATAATTGGATTATGATATTTTTCCATTCAAATGAAGGGTGTGCCACGTTCATGGACATTTGGCTAGAATGTGCTAAATAGATAAGGATCATCAACTAGAACAAGAAGGGATGAAAGGAAATATTAACATGGTGGATCAATCTCTTCAATAGAAGGTAAATCAAAAGATAGGGAAAGACCCAATGGACTATGAGGGCTTCCTACAAGTAATCAGAAGGCCAAACAGAAGAAATCAATAAAGTAATCAAAGATAAGGAGGAAAAGTGAGAAGAACAAACAATAGATATGAGATATTCAAACAACTTGGAAGCTTAGAAACAAAAGGGGAATTTCAAATGGAAGGATTAGAGGAGGATATTCACTAGGTCACATCAAATAATCAAGAAAAATAATCCAATTTAGGATCGAGCAATAAGCAAGGAGCAGAACTAGACACAATCTCTCATTTAAGAGGAGATTTAACCCATGAGGGAGATCACAGGAGGAGAAATGGAGTAGGGGATAGTCTTACCTCAAGAAATAGATATGAAAGAAGGAAATATAAACAAATACAACCCTACTTTAGGGATTCATAAAATGGAAAAGAAACAAAAACTAAACCAATAAATAGGGAGGAAGTCAAACAAGGAAAATATAGAGGATCAAGGTAAAAAAATTGAGCCACAATGGAAAGGTAAAATTGATGGCTGATTTATTCTCTCTCAATTCTCAATGATATTAATTAATTAGAATGTAAGAGGTTTAGGTAGCCACCCTAGACAAATAATAGTAAAAAATATTATCATGGATGAGTCTAGATATACTATTGTTATAGGAAACCAAAATAGGGAAAAATAAATAGGAGGATATGGAAAAAAGGAGAGATCCTTATTCAATCGACATAGGGAAAATCAGGGGGATTGGCCACTATGTGGAATCACCAACCATTACTAGTGATAAGGGTAACCTCCACGAGAGGGGTGTTGATGGTTTGGTTACAAAATAAGGAATATGTGATAGACTAGACTATAGTTAATTTCTATGGAGCACAGAGAATCAAATTACAAAGGGATCAATGAATGACCATCAAGACATTAAGAGCTACCTAGAGGACCAATGGCTCATGGGGGATTATTTTAATGCAAATATTAGAATATAGGAACAAGGAGGCAAAGTTGTGTTGGAGAAAAAGGATAGGATCTTCTTAGTAAAAATATGTCAAATGAACCTAATAGATATCCTAACTGTGGATAGCTCCATGACTTGGACAAACAAAAGAAAGAAAGGTGAGATAGTAAAATTTTGCTTGAATCATTTCTTCATGGGGGAGGAATTATACTTGCATACCAAGCATCAAGGGAGGGTCATGGATAGGCTTTCTTTATACCATTTTCTAGTAAGCCTTACCATAGAATAAGATAGTTATAAAGTCGTAAGAACTTTTATATTTGAGCTATGGTGGCTAAAATATGAGGAGTTGGAGGACCACTTAAAGGAATAATGGAAAGTAGGAAAACCAAGATTTGGGACAACCTAATTCGAACTCCATAAGCATTTGAAATATGCAAGGACCCAACTAAAGGGGTGGAGTAAACACAAGAAGGAACTCACTAGAATCTAAAAGAACAAAATCAAGAATCACAAAGAGAATGTTGCTAGGGAGATAAGATAAGGAAATATTATGGAAGTTCTGTTATGTGAGGTAAAAATTATTAGGAGAGAGGAATCATTGGAAGAACAATAAGAGATCTACTAGAGGAAAATAGCTAAATTTACATGGTTAAAGGAGAGGGATCGAAACACAACTTTCTTCCATAAGACAACAACTAGAAGACAACATAATAGAATGATAGGTATTATATATGATGGGTCAAGTAAAAAACAATGGAAGTGAAATGAAAACTATGTAAAATTAGTACTTCTATACCCTATTTAGTAGCAATGAAAATTTGAATGCAACATGGCAGGAGAAGAGACTAGAAGTAATTTTACAATTAGTTGAACCTAGATATAATAAATTATTAATGAAGGAAATTTCTTTGGAAGAAACATCAAAGATCATACAAAAAATATCCCAAGACCAGATGGGTTCCCCGTTGAATTTTAACAAATATTTTGGGAAATTATGGGCTAAGCAATGGTGGACATGATGGAGGAAATTAGACAAAGTAAGCAAATGTTAACATACTTTAATCATACTTTTATTACCTTAATTAGTAAGGGCCCACCTAGAGAGAAAATTAGTAATTATAGGTATATTTCATGATGTAATGTAGTATACAAGATATCAACAAAGCTTATGGTGGAGAGGTTAAAATATTTTTTTACCAAATTTGATTTCAAGTGAGCAAGGGGGATTTGTTGGAGGTAAAAAAATTCTATATGGAATAGTTGTGGCCCAAGAGATGATACACATAATATCCAAGCATAAGGACCCAATTATGTTTATTAAATTAGATCTTTCTAAAGCCTATGACAAAGTAGAATGGACCTTTATGCAAAGGATTTTAGAAAAAATAGTCTTTGGAGAGGGGTGGAGAGACTAGGTAAAAATATGTACATAGACTATATCATTCTTAGTTTTGGTAAATGGCAATACCTCTTCCATGTTCATATCCATATGGGGTCTGAGGAAAGGAGATCCTCTTTCCCCTTACCTTTTTATCCTATACACAGAGGGTCTAGGGATATTGCTATAAAAAGGGAGATAAGAGAGGAGCCTGAGGGGTCTAAAAATAGGCTCTTAAATTGAGGTAAATCACCTCCAATTTGTGGATGATATTGCTCTTATTAGTCAATCCAATATCCTAGTAGCAAGAAATATAAAAGAAGTTTTATATAGGCATACTCAAGATATTGGGAAAACTTTAAATGAAAAAAGTCTCAAATAGTATTTTTCAATACATTGAAGAGGGTGAGAGATAAAATTATACAATTGTTGAACTTCATGGAAACTCCTTTACCCATAGAGTATCTAGGAGTACCTTTGTCTACAAAGAAAATAAAAAGCAAGGAGTGGAAAGTGTTGATTGATAGACTACAAGCTAAGTTGAGCAAATGGATGCACAAATGGCTAAGTTTGGGAGAAAAGCTCACAATGATCAAAGTTGTGCGACAAGCCCTTCCAGTTTATAAATTTTCCATACTTCAAGCTCCAAAGAGAATTCTAAAAGATATTGACAAACACACAAGAAAGATTTTGTGGTTAGGTGTAAGAGGAGAACACAAATTAACACTAGTTGGGTGGGAGAAGATATGTCAACAAAAAAAAATAGAGAGGTTTGGGGATAAGATAAACATTACCAAAAAACTAGGCATTAGCAAGAAAAATATACTAGAGATGGATTACAACTACTAGGGGCTTATGGAGTAGACTGCTATAAGTCAAATATCACCCAAGAGTGGCTGAGGAGAACATACCAAGACTTAGAGTGGAAGGAGAGGGATATACAATCTGAAGAACAATGGAAGTAGGCTAAGAGTTAATAACACCATACCTATATTGGTAGTTAGGGGATGGAAAGGGTACTCTCTTTTGGGAGGATTCATGGAATCAATCCCATCCAATTAATAAAACATTCCTAGATATGGAGATTTGGAAAGCAAATCTCTACGAGGCATGGTGGTTGAAAGACTCTCACTATGTAAAATCATGGAATCAACATGTGCCAGAATTACTACAATGGAATTCCAAGGAATGGCCAATGAGGGGGACAAAGGAACTAATTGAAAAACTATGAAGATATCTCCAAAGACACCCAATTCAAGATGGTTCTAAGAAGGACATACTTGGGTGTGGAGTAAGGAAGTTGGGAATATATAAGGTAAAGGAGGGATACAAGGTAGCTTGTGGATATGCGATCGATCCAACACCACTTTCATGGATATTTGTGTGGCAAAATAAAGGTTGGACAAAAATTAACATTTTATCTAACTAACCATGAAAAGTGCTTGATATTTGATAATTTGAGAAAAATATGCTTCTACAGGTCTTCCAGATGTGTTATGTGTGGGAAGGCAGAAGATACCTTTAATCACATATTTTTTGGGTGTTCTTTTGCTAGAGAGATATGGATCAGTTGGTGGGGGCAGCTGAGACAACACTAGAAAATCTTTGCGAGCCAAGAAAATTTTTATGAGAAATGGAAATAGTGCAATTTTAAGATTAAAACAACGAAAGTGGCATGGAAGTTAGGATCCAAATTCATATGGTGGCAGTTATGGCTAGAACAAAATGCACATATATTTAGATCAGAGCATAGAACAATGAAGAAAGCATGGGAGAAAATTATTAGTAAGGTAATGGAAACACTATCTATTAGCTTATAGGAGGAAAAAAACATAGAAATAGAGGAAGTGACTATCCTTAAGAGATTTGGAATAACTATAAAAGAAAAATAACTAAGGGTTGGGTGCGTAGGTGAGGATTCACCAAGTAACATAGAGTGGATACTGCCTCTTAGAGAGTGGGTGAAGGCTAACACACATGGAGCTTATACTAAAAACCCTAGAATAATTGATTTTGACCTTATCATAAGGAATTAGAAATGAGAACAAGTGTATTGGAGAGTAGAAGGTATGGGGGAGATAAAAAATAATGAAGCAGAAGGATAGGTGATCATGTTAGAGTCAATGATAGTTGCAAATATACACTTACATAGGCTATGGATAAAGACAGACTCTCGGGTATAGGATAGAATCTTGGATCCGATAAGACCCTTCCATGTGCTAGGAATTAGGGAGAGAAAGAGGGTGGAAGTAGTTCAAAATATTTGGAAGGTTTTTCAAGATGTCTTTATTATACATATCAAGTGAGGGGGAAATAGGGTGGTAGATTATTTAGCAAAAGGGAGAAATGATCTAGAGGAAGGGTAATACATGGACTATTAGATGGAAGATCAAATATTCTAGTGCTAAAAAATCCAAGGAATATGAGAGGTGTTATAAGAAGATAGCATGATAAATAGAGCAAATAGTGATTCTAACAAATCTATCATAGTTAGGCCAGTGAGCAATGTCCCTAAAGGAAACAAATGACAAGTTATCCCAGTTTTTAGTTGGGTAAGCAAGTTGCTTGGCTTACTACCATAGGCTCTTGTATCTTCATCTTCAGGATACTATTTCTCTCCTATTTGATATTACTACCAATAGAATCAGAGCAACCAAGGTGGATGACTTTCAAAAATAGAACACATATATATAGGCATTTAACCGAGTATGGTAAAATTAAGAGAAAATAAGCCTCCACCCCATAGAGTAATAGATATATTAGACATGATCAAGATGCCAAGAATAACTTCAAAATAGTATGAAGATATATGGATGGTCTATGAAATTTTGATGAACAAGGAAAAATGGAATTCAACTCAGGTGTTGTTGATTTGCATGGATAACTACATAATGGTGGCCTCAAGTGTTGTTTTCAATGAACCCATCTATATACTGTTTACAATACTTCATGTAAAGTGGTTTAAACAAATTGTAGTCAACATAGATCTCATGAAAATTGCCACAATGCTTGATATATTGTTTATATGCAGTGCCAAGTTACTCCTAAGGCAGGTTCAAAACCAATCAAGGTCCATACTGAGAGAAGCATTGATGATGAGGATAGTACTTTCACAAAGTGTATGGGTAAATTTTGAGCCAAGTAGGATTGGAGGAGGCTCCTCTTTCTCCCTTGTTTCTTGTCCGGATCATTTTACTTTGTAATACAACTTTTATTAATATAATTTATTTTTCTATCTTTGAAAAAATTAAAAATAAAGACCTCTCTCCATCTTGATTTTTCTAAAATATCCATCGCTTAACAATTCTAAACATATAAGAACCGTATAAGATCCTCCTAAATTTAACTATAATTTTATACTTTGTTCTATAAGATTTGGATAAACACATTTATACTTCCTCATTTGAATCCTTTTAGACAAATATTGCTAAAAACAAATCCAAAGTAATATTTATCATCCCATCAAAGTTCATCTTAACCTATTCTTGTTCAAGTGAGAATCAATTTTTAAATTTCTCCCCTCTTCCTATTTTCTCTCACCCTTCTCTTCATCTTCAAGCTTAAATATTTTATCCAAAATTATATATAAAAATTCATCTAACTCATTATCTTTTTATAATTATTATTTCTTAAAACATTTTTCATTGCTTTCCTTCAATATAAGCTAATTAGGAAGCAATACTCACCAATTTTCCATTTCAAATTTGCATCCTCATTTGCAATAAGTTTTTAATCTATAAAAAATTTCACTTTGAGTCTTTGATACTACAAACATTTGAATACGAAATTGAAGTAAAATCACATTTCATAAAACCATTACAAATTTGTAGTCTACTAGGAGGAGGCTTATTATTTCCTATTGTTTCATACATTGCTACAAATTGAAATTCCATAAAATCCTATCTTTCTTATATTATTTATATAGTTAATATCTTATACCAACCAATAAAAGGCTTTTTACTTTAAAAATATGTTATCATCCAAGATCACCTTTTAATCTATATCTTGTGATATTCTACTCAAAATTAGTGCCCAATAAAAGTCTCATCCCACTCTATCATCCTCATTCTTATTGCATCCTCTAAATTTGCTTAGAAAAATTATAGTTCAATGCAATTCCTCTTCATACTTTCCTCTAGCTAGATGCTTTTCAAGCTCCTTGCTTCATCTTCAATCCCCTTTAAGATAGTATTACATGCTTTTTCCTCAAATCTATGCCTAGACTTACAAATTTTACCCTATCACATAGAGGATGGGGAAGTAGCTACGGGTCTCTCTAAAAGATACATTTTAACTTTTTTATAATTTCCATGTTAGTAAACGATTAATTAAATTATTGTATCTAAAAGTAAAGTTTCATTTTGGTATACCAACCATCTTAAAATCCAAGGAGAAGATCCTTCTTGTAGGTATATATTTTAATTTAATTATGACAAATTTACTTCATAACCTATTTTAAAAATAATCTCCACATAATTTTATCCTCAATTACTTTATTATTTTTTATAATTCTAAATTCCAATACTTCTTATAATCTTAGATAAGCCCAAATTTTCCAAGAAAGTAAAGGGATTATCTTTCCTTTTTCTCCTACTATAATTTTTTTTTTGGATTTTAATAAGAATGGCATTTATTTTAGATGGGATATGAGAAGGGATTTTGGAATAAACTTTAGTAATTGAAGTTTATTGTTTATAAACAACCACCTATCTAGCCATCCTTTTTAGTACAAATATCCACAGAGGGCTCTTCACTCTTCCTTTGCACAATAGGATACTTAGATAATTGCAAGGCAACTCGAAGAATATAATCTCATTATCTTTTTAATTTTGGTCTACATGGACAAAGAAGTATTGAATTATTTTGTGATTTCTTCCTATTCACCATTTGAATTGCTATCCTCAATATCCCTAAAAATTGTTTGCATCACTCACATTGGAAATATTAGATACTTTGTGTGAAGGAAGTAAATGATAAATTACAAATTGGAAATGGTTATACCAAAATATTTACAAGCTATGAATCCATCTTTCCTCTCTTTATTTTTCAATAATATGCTCAAATATATTGCTACAATATGAAAAGGTAATAAGAAAGAAGATCTTCCTACAATAGATAATTTTTGGATAATAATTTTTTTGCCACACTATTCACTAGTATAAAGAAGTGATAAGTAGCAACACGAATCATAATCTATTTTTTCCAATCCTTAGAAAAGCTATAAATACTTTCAACATACCCTTCAAATAGTTTTAATTTATCCCATCATAATATTTTAATTTATACATCTTGAGTGATATTTGTAGTGCTCTATTTTTTTGTTTAATAAATAAGCTTATGCAAGAGGAAAAAACCAAATAAATTTATTGACCTTTCATGAAATGACCCTACTTTTTGAAAGTAAATTTTGATAAGAAACCTTTAATATTTTTCAATGAGTTTACATAGGTTTTTATGAGGGGTCCTGGTCCCCTCATACTAAGTGGGGTTTGAACCTTGGACCTCTCAAAGATAGGCCAAATCCCTTACCACTACAGTAAGCTTACAACTTAAAAACCTTTAATCGTATTATACATATTCTTAGAAATAACCTTATTGATAGTGTTACAAATGGAAATGATCCTAAAAAATTAAAAGACTTACTCTCCTTAGTCTTAGAAATCAATTTTAAGAAGATGACATTTAGTTATTTCAAAACTATACAAGATACTTGAGATTCCTCAATTGTCTTTATAAGCCCTTTTTCAAGTTATACTAAAACTATTTAAAAAAGTCTAAAAACCCATTTGGCCCTAAATCCCTGTGTCTATTCATATTAAAAAATATTTTCTTTATCCATGACAATATGGGGCAATGGTGAATCAAATGTAATCATTAGAGCACAACTCTTGTTTAAACACTTGTATTGTGATGGAAAATCACATTATAATATGAATTGTGATAATATAGTTTTTTGTATTGCCACAATGCTATAGTTCATTGAAATAGAATTAATATTGGTGAGACCTATTTTAATCCCATTTAATGAAAAAACCTATTTTTTTCATTATGGAAGAAAAATAGTTTGCTATTGAAGCTCTTTAAAAGACCTTACCTTATGGTTTAAGAGTGAAAGAAATCCTCTTTTTTGCATGTATACTAAGGTACTATTTTGAAAGTATTTTATGTTATGATCCCATTCTCTAATCCATTTGGTCCTCGCTTTTTATTTCAAAACCACTTTCTTTTCTTCCAAAACCATTTATAACTCAAAAATAATATATTTCTTTTCTAGAAGAATTTCATAAAGGTCTATTCTAAATGTATTCTTGGATTCTTGACATCTCCTCATGTTTTGTCCTTGTTTCAATACTATTTTCAAAAAAATGTTCATTCCAAATCTTGTCTTTATTATTCATAAATTTAAGTTTTTTTACAATATGAAACATCCTGGAAGTGAATTTAGATTTTCTATCAGCTCCTTCCACTACTTTCTAAATAAGTTTGATAAGTCCTTCCGCAAATACTATGTAAGTTTATACTTGAATGATGATATCTTTAGTTGATCCATTTTTAGTTTTTCCATTATCAATAAAGATCTAAACTTGCAGTTAATAATGCTTAACTCTTTGTTTCGAACTCTCTCACTTAACAAACAATAACAAAAAAATCTATCTATCCTCTCTTGTATTTTTGTTATCCTCCATATTTTTTTGTGTGGAAAACATCCTAGAAGGGATGCCATTTTCGGGTAAGACCTAAAGGGGCAGGGGTATCTCTTATGCCGAAATCACCCAGGTTTCACACTTGGACTACCACCTTTGACATACTCAAGGAGTAAACCTGAAATAATAAAAAATAAGAAGATTAAAAAAAACATGCTCCTTGAGTGTGTTGAAAAGATAAAGCACAACCAAACACACACACAATAATATAAAAAACACAATATAAACCACACAGAAAATACACAAGAACAACATAAAAAAACACAAACATGATAAAAACAACAGAAAGCTACAAAGATAACCAATAAAAATATGAAAAACAAAAACAACCAAAACCTTAAAAAAAAAAAAAAAAAAAAAAAAAACCAACAATAGACAATAAAAAAAAACATAGAAAACACTCACACACCAAAACAAAAAAACACGAATTAAAACAAACATACAAAAAGAAAAGAACAATAAAAATAAAAACACAAAACAATAAAAACACAATAACAACAAAAAACAATACAAAAAACATAAAAACAAAACAAAACAAAAAACACACACACCTCAAAAAACTAAACTACCTTGATCGAACCAAAGAGAAGCAAAAATAAAGCAAGAAGAAACTAGGTACCTCTAGAATTAGAGCCATCCAAAGAAATGATAGACAAAAGAGCTTCCCTATTTTGTGAAGCCCACCGTCTAGGAGGGTGGCCATAGCAAGTAAGATCACCTTTGTCCAAAGACCAATTAGCTAAAACATCAACACTCTTATTTTGATCTCTGACCACATGATTGTAATCAAATTTCAAAAATTCCATCTGGATTAACTGAATCTTCTCAATAATTCTTTTTGTTCTCCAATCAACCTTATGATTCTTAGGAGTCTTCAAAATATTAATCATGAGTTGAGAGTCAGACTCAACTAGCACCTTTTTATATCCAACCTTAGTAGGCTCTTGAAGGCCTCTAAGGATACCATACCGCTTAGTAAGGTTATTGGAAAGAATACCCAAATTCTCAGCAAAAGTAAAAACCAGGGAGCCATCTGAAAGTCTACCAATTCCTCCTACACTAGATTTTCTAGGGTTCCCTCTAGAGGCTCCATCAGTATTGAATTTTATAAAATCCTTAGGATGAGGTTGTCAATTACTTGTTCTATCCATCTTGCAATTGCTCACATTCCCTTTAAGATGGTTTTCCTTAGAGGAGTTAATATTCAATCTTTGCATCACTTGATCCCATATTTGGTGGGAGTTTTGGGGGTGATTAAGGAGTTGTTGGACAGATTCAACTAAGTTGGCAATGGTCTTTTTCCATAGAGAATATCCTTAATATCTTGATTAAAAATTTGGTTGTTCCTTTCATTCTAGATATCCCAAAGAAGAATGATAGAATCCATCCAAAATAACTGCCTAATAAAATGATCAACACCCTCTTGTTTAGACCAATCCCCCCAAAGCTGTTCAAAAGTAGAAAAATTGGACCATTGTAAGCCAAGTAAAGTGGCCATTCTCCTCCATAGCTCATAGGCTAGAGTACACTCAATAAAAATATGGCTGAGATTTTCCACATTCTCTCCACACATTTCACATCTAAAAGGGACATGAAAACCACGCTTCATAAGATGCTCACTAGTAAGCACCACGTGATGCAATAAAAGCCAAGTAAAATAACCTCACCTTAGGCCAGAGCTTTTAAGCCCACAACTAGGAAAATATGTTAGAAGATTGGTTGGGATTATTATGGCATAAGGCCAAATAACCTTGAGCAACTGAATACTCACCTTTAGTAGTGTTCCATACAAAACAATCTATTTCATGGGACCAAGAGAGAGATCTCATATGAAGGATGCATTGGATATCTTGTCTTTGCATTTATAGGATTTGAATAGGCCAGTCCTTAATAGGGATCCAATATCTACCAACCTTTGAATTACCAATATGGTACCAACAATAATTATCCACCTTTATCCAGTTAGCTCGGTGAAGCTCCTCCATCCAAGGCCTCCATTCAAGAAACTAAGTTATCAAAGGCTTGTGACCATCCCAAGAATCAGTCCAAAAATTTACTTTTTGATCATTATGAATGATCCAAAATAATTTTTTCTTTATCAAATCCTCACCAGTCTTAAGAACTGCTAAAATGGGAGAACCTTTGGTAGGCAATTGATAGAGAATAAGGTCTTTAGTTTTTTTGTTCTCAACACATTTAGCACAAATATTTTTAGCCCAAAAAGCATTGGGGTTATGCAACATCCTCAAATAAAATTTAGTAGCTAAATATTTGTTATTATTAATAGCAGACTAGAATTCTAACCCCCTTCATTCTTAGGAAGACATAAAGTGTCGCATTTCACCAAGACCCATTTTCTTTTCTCTTTAGTACCACTCCAGAGGAACCGATGACTGATTTGATCTAGTTCACGAAGAACAACCTTTGGGATATTCAACACGGTAGAAACATACATAGGAATAACTCGAAGGACTGATTTTACCAAGGTGATTCTACCCACAGAAGAAAACCACCTATTGGTACACTTTCCAATTTTCTTCTTAACTTTGTCCAACAACCAATTCCAATATTTTTTTCTATCTTTGAATATTTATGGGAATACCCAAATAAGTGATGAAAAGGGAGGTCTTATTATACCTTAATTTATCCAAGACCATGGATTCATGTTTGGTAGAACGATGAAAGAAAATGACTTTAGATTTATCTTCATTGATCAATTTCTCGGTAGCCCTAGAAAAATAGCTAACGATTTGCTTAATTTTAGAAGCTTCCTTAACTGTAGATTTACTAAGAATAGTAGAGTCATCAACAAATTGAAGATGAGAGATAGGTCTGGCTCCATGAGCAATGGTGAATCCTTCAAGGATTTTGTTTTATCTATTTTTGGTTATAGTCCTACCCAAGCATTTAGCAAGAATGATGAATAAATAAGGGGATAGAGAGTCACCTTACATAATACCTCTGGAGACTAGGAACAACCTAGAAGGCCTACCATTGATAAGAAGTAAATAGTAAACTGATGAGATACAACCCATAATCCAATACAACCAATCCTAAGAGAAATCAAATTGCCTCAAAAATTTGATAAGAAAGTACCAATCCACTCTATCATAATATTTGGATAAGTCTAAGCGAATGAACATGGAAGGAGATTTTTGCATATCCATGAAATGGATGGCTTCTTGAGCAAAAACTATCTCATCCACTATTTTATGACCTTCCAAATAACCCCCTTGCTCAGGGGAAATAATCTTATGCAAAAGAGGCTTCAACATTTCTTCCATGATCTTAGTAATGATTTTGAGAAGAACATTACATAAAGCAATAGGTCTAAAAGCTGAGATATGATCAACCTCTTGAGATTTTGGAATAAGAGTAATATAATTTTTATTGATAACCTTAAAAATTTATTTGGCTTTCTTAGCTTCTTCCACTACCTCTAATAAATCAGCATGAAGGATATTCAAAACTCTTTGTAGAACTCAATGGGAAAACCATTAGGACCTAGGGTTTTCCATTTTTGCATTTTAAAAACTACCCGATGAAGCTCATTGATAGTAATATGAGCAGTCAAAATAGAGTTCTCCTTAGAATTGATAAGAGAAGGGATTGCTTGAAGAACATTTTGTTGAGAAGCTGAGTCAAGAGGAGTAGCAGAAAAAATATTGGAAAAGTAATCAACAACAATAGATTTCATGCCATCCCAAGTGTAGACAACATCTTCAGAATCTAATTTCAGGGAAGAAATAAAGTTGTGAGATCTTCGAGCTAGAAGATATTTGTGGAAGAAATTTGTGTTTCGATCTCATTATTTGAGCCATTGAATTCTATATTTTTACTTTCATAGGAGTTCTTATCTTTTTTCCCATTCCTCTAACTAAGTAGTGAGTTTAATTTCATCTGCACTTCTACTCTATGTGAGGCCATCTAAAAAAAAATTCTTATTCAAATTTTCAAGCTGAGTAATAACTTCATATTTTTTTTATGAACACCCCCAAACTCCTTCCAGTTCCAAGTCTTGATTTTGGATTTAATGTATTGCAGTATTTTGGTAAAACATAACATCTTAGTCCCATACCTAGGCTTACCTTCCTTCCACCATCGTTGCACATGAGGTGTAAAGGAATTGTCTCTCAGCCACATTAACTAAAATTAAAAAAGAGAGAAAATCACAGTAGTTTTTCACATTTACACCATGACTGGCCAATGATCCGAAGCAGTATTGGTAAGAGTCTTCAATTTAGGAATGTGACCATGGATTAAGAAATTTTTAGAGAGCAAGAACCTATCCAATATCTCCATAATAAAAGCTAAGCCTTGCCTTCTATTAGACCAAGTCATAATGCCATTATCAAGAGGGATGCCCACAAGATGAAGATTTACAATATATTAGCTCAAGAGGTCAGTGCTTCTATACAAATTTATATTTCCCATAATTTTCTCATCTAGAGAGAGAATGGAATTGAAATCCCCTCTGATCAAGATCCAAGATTGAGGAAAATGAGAAATAATATAAGTTATATCCTTCCACTATATTATTTTTTCCTCCAGAGCATTCGGAGCATAAACATTAATGGAGAGCATAATTTGGTTGGAATGTCTACTTTGAATAGCTATAGACAAAAGACCCCAAATTCCAACCATATGGTGAATAACTACCTCTTTTGGGTCCCAAAGGCAAACAATGCCATTAAAATTCCCCTGGGAACTGAGGCAAACCACTTTTCCAGCTGACCAAATTTTACTAGCAATTGAGTCCATATCCTCTATTGACATCTTTGTTTCTTGAAGGAAAACACGATGAATATGATTTATCTAAATCATTATTCTAATTTCATTTTATTTTAAAAGAATCCCTTTGTGTCCTATAATATTCCAAGTGATGATATTCATTAATACCAGGGCTAAAAAATATGGGAAGGGCATTAATCTTATCTTATTCTACAAGCTTTTCACCTTCTTTTGCCATATGATATTTATTGGTCTTGCGACCTTCCTTTTGATTAGAATCCATTTTTAATTTTTTTTCCCTGTTTCTTGACTTACTTCAATTGAATCTGAGATGGCTTCTAACCTTGAAGAATGCTTGTACACAACCAAAATGTTACTAGAAGGTTCAAAAGAGTCTATATTGGGATATGTATTATTTGAACTTTTAGCATTTAAAAGATTGTATTTCTTGTGTATATTTTATCCCTTTTTTGTGTTGAAAACTTTTGGTTTGTTGGTTTTTCTTTGAGTTCTTCCCTTCATTTTTAAATTGTGTTTCTAAGATTTATGTTTCCATTATTTCCTCTTCCTCACTTGGGACATCGTTTGTGGAAAGAATTTTAAACATATTAGAAGATGACTTTGATTGATCCTTCATAACTGGTTTTTTCTGAGTGTTCTTCTTCTTAGGCATTTGGAAACCTGCTAAGTTTATATCTTCTTTATTTTGATATGGAATTTTATTTGGGAAAAAAACTAGCCAAATGACCATATTTGTGGCAAATTCTACAATGAAAAGGAATGCTATCATAGTCCACTACTTACTCCCAAGTTTCCTACCCAAATTTTAATGTGATATTTTTAGGTAGGGGTTTATCAAAATCCATTAAAACACAAATTCGAGCATAAATAATATGTTGAAAATTTTGAGTACAATCAATAGTCATCATAAAAGTTCCTAAAGAGTTTTCAATTAAAGAAAAAATCATCAAATTCTAGAATTCAATAGGGATGCCAAAGAGTCTAACCCACACAGGAGTTGTAGAAGGTATCTCTTTTTTGAATTTAAATTTAGTATGCCAGGGCTTCATGAAAAGTCCAACCCTTCCAAAGAACCAGGGCCCCCCTTGAAAATTTTTCTCTCTATATTCATTATTAGAAAATAAAACAAGAAAATAATCTTTTGGATAAATAGATATTTGTAACTCACCTTAGTTTTTTAGCTTTTTGTAGCCCAAAATTTAAAAGCAAATAGGCTCGGATGAAAACCCACGAACCGAAAAATTAGTCCTCTTTTTTCTAGATCTTCAATGCTAGTCTGAATGTTGCCCCATATCAAGCTTAACAATAGGAGTTCCATTAGCTGCTTTAAGACATATTGAATCAATTTTCTTGGGATCAATATTAGGTATTATTAGAGGTTTATGGGAAGCCCTAAGATTAATATTAGCATTGGGCTGAGGCTGTCCACCATGGAGGGCATCCCTAAAATTCATTTTGGGGCTGAGTCTTCAAAATTATTAGCCTTGATAGGGGTTTTCATAGTAGATTTATTTTTTGGGTGCACCTTAGCACCAAATTCACTTGAGATCTGAGACATTTTTTTATTAGGTACTTGAAACTTGTTTTGTGACGTCTTTAATCCATGCCCTAGATGTCGTGTAAAGGTATGGTTTTCACTTTTCTTTTGTGCAAAAATTGGAAGTCATTGTCACTCAGGTTCACAACATAATCTGTTGAAAGATAAATTTCTAACCCATCTTGGATCCCCTACAACATTTCCTGCTAAAATATTGAGCAAAAACCACAAAAATATTGGCCGCTAGGGCATGAAGGCCTCAAAAACCAACCTTTGGAGCTGCTTGCACTCAACCTTGATGAAACCCTCGCACAACAACCTACCAAAAATCTTGTTCACACATAGGGATGTGCTAGGATTTGTGTTGCTCAAAATGATCTAAAAATTTATGGAGATTTTCTAGGGTTTTTTAGGCATCTACCCTCAAAATTTTAGCTCAATCCAAGTCCGGATGAGTGAAATATGGCCGAAACAAGTTTGATAGTTTGGGCAGTCCTACGAAAAATGTCTCTCCATTTAGCAAATATTTTCATCTCCTCCATCCTTTAATTATGCTAGATAAAGAATCTATTTTTGTTCAAAGTTGTATAATATAACATTATTGGCAAAGTTCAATATTATATGATATAATAATATTTAAACCTACAAGAAATCATCGTGTCATATATCTATTATTTATTAATGTAAATAGTCAATGGGCCCATAGTTTAATATCGTCACAACTAACTTTCACTAATCTTCTATGCCTAGTGTGATATAGGCAAGGGTTTAGTATATTGTAATTAACATCGAGAATGTGGTATACATACCCCTTAACCATCTAATCCTTTACATAATTAATTTTATCTTGATCATTTGTGTGGATGCCTAAGGGAATCCTTCATATTTTGTGTGCCATCACTCTTTATTTTTGATCTCTCAAATTATCTTGATTATAATTTGAGTAGATGTGCTCCTTATATTCCTTCTTGCAAAGGATTACAAAATCCAACATTGTACTAGAGCACATATTGAGAGTCACCAATTGGTAGTGCAAGGATTTTTTATTGAGTCTTATTTATCTTTTGATTAATAGGGCAAACTACATTCTAATGTTTTATAAGTATTTTTTACAAAATAAGTAGAAGAAGGATTAACATGTTTATGACCATTAAGTTTACCTCCATTTTTCATATACTAATTCCCTCCATTTTTGAGTGGAAAAAGAATATTGGAACAAGGTCATAGGGGTTCTTGGTTTGGTTAAGGACAAATCACCTCACCTAATTTTTGTGGTATGGTGGCAAGTATGCTTTATTGTTGGGACTCTAGTTAGCATAGCATATGGGTTAAACCCTAGCCATTTTACATGATAGAAGAGAATTTTTGTTCTTAGAGGTATAAATGAGAAGCCTCCAAGGATCTTCTCCCATGATGCTCTCAACCCATGATTATGGTATTTGATCTAGCATATTATTGTCAAGTCTATTTCACATAGGAGATCCTTGGTTTAAATTTTGCATCCCATTAATGTACTATTCAGATGACATGGCAAAATTTTCATTGACGTAAAAAACGCCTATTTATCTATAAGGGAAATGCATTTTTATTTAAGCAAGAAGCATGAATCTCTTGGTCAATGGAGGTGGATGTTAATCAACTGCATATACATGTAATGTGTTAAAATCACATGCCCAAACTTCTATGCACTAAAGTATTGGTCTTCATGTTGAAGCCTAAAATAAAACTTAGATGTTGGTAGTGATATGGTCCCATTCAATACATGTGGCTTAAAAACTAAGGCATAATAAATCAATTTTTTGGTACAAAAGGATAGGGGTTTGATTCTCCTTGCATCTCCATCAATAAACTTTTTCATTTGGAGGTGTGAATATCGATAATATTTTTGAAGTGAAGGTGCATTTTGTGCTTTAAACAAGAAGGGTGGAAACTTGACTAGCTTGACTAGCCTTAGATGACAACCACATGGGAAGCATGGGTTCAAATCCTACCCCCATAAAATTACTTATTAGTATTCCCATTTTACATTGAAGGTTGATGTGGTGGTAGACATGGACCTTAACAAATTTTAGAAAATATCTATGTTTGTACATACATACATATAAATACTGGGAACATTATCTAATCAATCTTTTCAAGTTGTAAACAATGATTCATTAATTATGTACAATGAAATATAAATGGTTACATATTGGTAAAATCCCACCATCACTACATGACAAGTGACACATTCTATATTACCAATAAGGTTTGGAGAATTTACATTTTTAGTTATTTGCAACACAAATAGGCCAAAACTTCATGATACCATAATGTATGCATATGGACTCATTTTAGGTCATTTTTCAGATTATGCCATTTTTTTGGTCTCTTCACATTAGTGACATTAATTCAAGGACCTATTAAAATAATGAGGAAAATTATATACAACATGGATCCTTTTGCATGTTTTACTTGCCTTAATGGTAAAATTATAGCATTTGTTCTCTTTAGATGACCAATTTATTGAGAAACAAGAACCTTTAGTGCATCTTTAAGGATGAAATAATGAAGGATACTGATGAAAAAGCTTTGGCTTACAAGAAGGAGGATCTAGGTCTTTTTGCAATGCTGGTTGAACCTGACATACTTTTCATTTGGAAGGAGAGTTATCCCATCAAGGTGTAGATAAAAATAAAGAATTATTTAAAAAAGTTAATGCTACAAAATTTAGAATAATGGATATGAAAATATCCTCCCTCAAGATCTCAAAATTGGATAATATTCAAGTTTATTTATTATGATATAAAAATTTAGGAGAAGATATTGCATCTTTAGGTTTTGAGGGGGTTTCAAAGGAGGTTGCATGAGGGTTTCGTCTATGGGTTGAGCACAGATAGTGGCAAAGGCTATTTTTTGGGGCCAACATGCCCTAATGATTGATCTATTTTTTTGTTGTTTTTGCCCAAGATAAATGTTGGATATGTTGTAGGAGACCCACGATGAGTTAGAAATTATTCAGTCAACAAATCTTTATGCTACGAACTTGATTAAAAATTGCTTCCAATTTGCTACCTAAGAAAAAAGTGAAAATCACACATTTCCTTGGCATTTGAGGCATGGATTATAGAGACCCAAAAAAAAGTTTTATGTTGCAGATCAAATAAGAGAAGCATCCTTAGGAAAAGAAAAAATGGTTTAGAACTCAAGCAATCTCGTTTCTATGGAACACCCCCAAAATAAATCCATTATGGAAACCCATTTCAAGGGTAAGGATTTCAAAGATTCAGCCCCAAAAATAAATTTTAGGGATGCCCTCCGTGGTGGACAGTGCCATAATAATGCTAATATTAATCTTAAAGTACCTTATAGACCTCTAAGAATGCCTATGATTGATCCCAAAAAATTTGAGTCAGGATGTCTAAGAGCAGCCAATGGAACCTCAATTGTTAAGCTAAAATGGGTGACATTCAAGATGGCATAGAAGATCTAGAAAGAAGAGGACTGATTTATCATTTCTTGGGTTTTCATCCGAGCCTATTTGCTTTCAAAATGTCGGCTGCAAAATTTTGGAAAACACAAGGTGAATTACAAATATCTATTTACCCCAATGGTTATTTTCTTCTTATTTTTTTTAATGATGAAGATAGAGAGAAAATATTTCAAGGGGACCCCTAGTTATTTGGAAGGGTAGGGATTTTTATGAAGCCTTGGCACACTAAATTTAAAGTCGAAGAAGAGATGCCTTCTATAGGACTTGTGTGGGTTAGACTCTTTGGCCTCCCAATTGAATTTTGGAATCCGATTGTATTTTCTACAATTGGAAACTCCCTTGGAACTTTTATTATGACTATTGATTATACACACAAATTTGAACACATTATTTATGCTCAAATTTGTGTCCTAATGGATTTTGATAAACCCCTTCCACAAAAGATATCATTATAATTTTGGAAGTATACTTTGGGTGGACTATGAAAATATTTATTTTCATTTCAAAATATACCATGAACATGGTCATTTGGATAGTGTCTATCCAAATAAGATTCTATTTAAAAAAAAGAGGATACAAACTTAAAAGGTTTTCAAATGCCTAAGAAGAAGAAAAAACTAGTAATGAAATATCAAGTGATTTTGTCTACTAATATGTTTGGAATTCTTTCCGTAAATAACCTCATAGGTGAGGAAGAGAACATAATGGAGATAAAATTCTTAGAAACACAATTTAAATATGTAGGGAAGGACTCAAAGACAAACTAGGAAATCAAAGGTTTTCAACATAAAACTAAGGGGAGAAAACATAGACAAGAAGACCAATTTTTTAAATGCTAAAACTTCAAATAATTCAAACCCCAAGATAGACTTTGTTGAACCTTCTAATAATAATTTGGTTGCATATACACATACTTCAGAATTGAAGCTATCCCAAATTCAATTGGGGTAAGACAAGAAACAAGAAAAAAATGAATATGGACACTAATCAAAAGGTTTACTGCAATCAACATTATATGGTCAAAGATGGTGAAAAGCTTGTAGAGGAAGGTAAGATTAATGCTCTTAAAAATTTCTTTAGCTTCATTATTAATGAAGATCATCACTTGGAATATTAAAGAGCTCAAAGGGATTCTTTACATACAAAAAAAAATAGAAGATGATTCAGACAAACCAACCACATATGGTTTTCATTTAGAAAATAAACATGTCTATAAGGGAAATGGAGTCTATTGCAAGTAAAATCTGGCCAATAGGAAAAGTGGTTTCACTCAGCTCTCATGGGGCTTCTGGTGGCATTGCTTACCTTTGGGACCCAAAAGAGATCGTTATTCACCATATGGTTTGTATTTGGATCTCTTGGCTATGGTTGCATAAAGTAGACATTCTATTCAAATTATGCTCTACTTGACTATTTATGCTCCAATTATTTTGGAGGAAAAGTGGAGACAATGGAAGGATATAACTTATATTATCTTCCATTTTCCTGAAGCTAGGGTCTTGATATAAGGAGGCTTCAATACCATCCTCTCTTTGGAAGAGAAGGGGGGGAATAGGAATATATATGGGAGCTCAAACCTCATGAGTGAATATATTTTAAACCTTCACATTGTGGACATCCAACTAGATAATGGCCTCATGAATTGGTCTAATAGAAGGTAAGACTCTGCTTGTATCATGGAAATATTGGATAGATTCTTGTTCTTTGATAATTTTTAATTCCATGGTCACATTCCTAAGGTGAAAATTCTTAACAATGTTGGTTCGTATCATTGGTCAGTCATGGTTGAAATGTGGAAAGACAAGGTCATTTTATCACCCTTCAGATTTTAGTTAATATGGCTTAGAGATAGTTCATTCAAACCTCAAGTGCAACAATGGTTGCATGAAGGTAAACCAAGGTATGGAACTAAGATGTTTTATTTCATGAAATTATTGCAATACATAAAATCCAAAATCAATATTTAGAATTGGAAGGATTTTGGAGACATAAAAAAAAAGAAGTGATTGCTTAGCTTGAAGAATTGAATGATCAAATCTATTTATATGGTCTCCTTGAGAGTAGAAGTATTAATAAAATTAGACTCATAGTGCAGTTGGAGGAATGGGAAAAAATAGAAGAGCTCTTATGGAAGCAAAAATCTATGATCTAATGGCTCAAATAAGGAGATCAAAACAAAAAATTCTTCCACAAATAACTTCTAGCCTGCAGATTCCACAACTTTATTTCTTCCCTGAATTCATATTCTGGAGACTCTATCCACACTTGGGCTGGCATGAAGTCTATCGCAGTCAACTACTTTTTCAAACTATTCATTGTTGCATGTCTTGACTTGGCTTATCAATAGAATTTCCTTCAAGTGATCCTAACTCTTATCACTTCTGAGAAGACCTCTATTTTGACTGCTCTAGTTACTATCAATGAGCTTCAACAAGTGGTTTTTAAAATCCAAAAAGATAACACCCTGGGACCTGATAGTTTTCCCATTGAATTTTACCAAGCATTTTGGGATATTATTCATGTTGATTTATTAGGGATGGTAGAAGAATTAGGAAGGACAAAGATATTTTGAAGGTTATCAATAAAAATTATATAGCTTTTGTCCCAAAGGCTCAATATGCAGAACATATCTCAACTTTTAGACCAATAGCTTTATGTAATGTTCTTCTCAAAATCATTACCAAGATCATGATGGAGAGGTTGAAACATATTTTGCATGCGATTATTTTCCTTGAATAAGGAGGTTATGTGGAACTTCGTTAGATTGTGGATGAGATAGTTCTTGCTTAGGAAACCATACATTCCATGGAAGCATAGAAATATCCTTCTATTTCATCCATTTAGACCTATTCAAAGCTTATGATAGAGTGGATTGACACTTCCTTATCAAAGTTAAGAGGCAATTTGGCTTCTCTCAGGATTGGATAGATTGGATTATGGGATGCATCTCTTCAGTTTCATTCTTATTTATTATCAATGGCTTCCCTTCATAGGTATTCCCAACTTCTAGAGGTATTAGGAAGGGTGACCCCCTCTCCCCTTATTTATTCATAATTCTTGTTGAATGATTGGTAAGGTCTATGACCAAAAGTAGAGAAAACAAAACCCTTGAGGGAGTTACCATTGCTCATGGATCCAAGACTATCTCTCATCTTTATTTTGTTGATGAATCTACTTTGTTAGGTAAAGCTATGGTTAAGGAAGCCTTTATGATTAATCAAATAATTCATTGTTTCTCTAATGCTATAGGGCAATTTATAAATGAAGACAAATTGAAAGTCATCTCTAATTTCTCTCCTAGATAGGAATCCATGGTTCTAAATAAATTAAGATATAATAAGGCCTCCATTTTGATCACTTATTTAGGCATTCATATCAACATATAGACATAAAAAAAAACTAGAATTGGTTGTTGGACAGAGTAAAGGAGAAAATTGGAAAGTGGACCAATAGGTAGCTTTCATTTGGGGGAATAATTACCTTGATAAAATCAGTCCTCAAGTTATACCTATTTATGTTTCTACTGTGTTAAATATCCCAAAGGAAGTTCTTCGAGAACTATATCAAATCAATCAATGATTCCTCTAAAGTGGTACTAAGGAGAAAAGAAAATGAACCTTGGTGAAATGGAATACTTTATGCCTTCCCAAGCATGAAGGGGGGTTAGGATTCTGGTATACTATAAAAAATAATAAGGCTTTAGCTACAAAGTTGTATTGGAGGATTTTGAATAACCCCAATGCCCTATGGGCCAATAATATTTGTGCTAAATATGCTAAAAATAAAATTCCTAAAGACCTTGTTCGCTATCAACTTCCTATCAGACGTTATCCCATTTTGGTTGTTATTAGGATTGGTGAATATTTGATAAAGAATAAGTTATTTGGGATCATTCATAATGGTCAACATGTTAATTTTTGGATAGATTATTGGGATGATCACCAACCTTTGATAAATCAGTTCCCTGATTGGAGGCCCTAGATGGAGAAACTTCACCAAGCTAACTAGATAAATGTAGCTAATTATTGTAAGTACTAGATTGGTAATTTAGAGGTTGGTAGATATTGGATCCCTATTGAGGATTGACCTATTCAAATTCTATAAAGGCAAAGGAAATATATCCAATGCATCCTTCATATGAGATATTTCTCTTGGTCCCATGATAGGATTGTTTTGGATGGGACAACACTACTATCAGTGAGTATATTGTTGCTCAAGGTTATTTGGCCTTATGCCACAATAATTTCAACTAGTCCTATGACATATTTACTTAGTTGTGGGCTCAAAATATTTGGACTAAGGTGAGGTTTTTTATTTGGATTCTATTACATCGAAGGGTCCTCACTGATGAGCAAATTATGAAACATGGGTTTCATGGCCCATTTACATGTGAGATGTGTGAAAAGAATGTGGAAATTCTTAGACATAGTTTTATTGAGAGTCCCTTAGAATTTGAGATATGGAGGAGAATGAATATGTTACTTGATTTATAGTGGTTCAATTTTTGTACTCTTGAATAACTTTGGAGGGATTGGCCTAGATAGGAGGTTGTTGATCATTTTGTTAGATATTTAGTTTGGATGGAAACTACCATTTTACCTTGGAATATCTGGAAGGAAAGAAACAATAAAATTTTCAAATAGGAAAGGAAGGATATTCACTATATTTTGTAAAATACCATTGCCAACTTAGCTAAATCATTCCAAGAACTCCTTAATCACCCCTTGATTCCCACCAATGATGGGATCGAGTTATGCAAATATTAAAGATTCACTCTATTTTTGGAAACCATATTAAAGGGAACGTGAGTAATCAAAATATGGATAGAATAAGGAGTTGGACACCTCCTCCAAAGGATTTTGGAAAAGTTAATATGGATGGAGCCTCTAGGGGAAACCCTGGAAAAGCTAGTGTGGTAGGAATTGGTAGAATTTTAGATGGTTCTTTGGTTTTCACTTCTGCTAAGAATTTGGGTATCCTTTTTAATAATATTATTAAGAGGTATGGTATCCTAAAAGGCCTTCGAGAGTTTTCTAAGGTTGGATGGAAAAATATGTTGGTTGAATTTGACTCCCAAGTCATGATTAATATATTGAAGACTCCTAAGAATCATAAGGTTGATTGGAGAATAAAAAGAATTGTTGAGAAGATTCAATTAATCTAGATGGGATTTTTAAAATTTGAATACAATCATGTGGTCAAAGAATATAATAGGATTTCTAGTGCTTTAGCTAATTGGGCATTGGATAAAGGTGATATTACTTGCTACGACCACCCTCCTAGATGGTGGGCTTCACATATCAGGGATGTTCTTCTTTCTACCCTTTCTTTGGATGGCTCTAGTACTATAGGTACCTAGTTCATTTTTTATTTGTATTAACCTCTCTTTGGTCTAGTTAGGGTATTTAAGATCCCCAAATTAGAAAGATAATTCGTATGTTTCTTGTGTTGATTATTGGTTAAAAGGCATGTTGGCCTAGAAAGGCCATAGATGTAATCTATTTTTTCCAATGATTTAATTTTTCAGTGTGTGTTTTTGTGTTGTGTTTAGTTTTTATGTTTTTCTAATGTATTGTTGTTGTTTTTCTTGTGTTTTTTGTTTTCATTTTATATTTGTGTGTTAGTATGGTTTTGTAGTTTTGTGTGTTTTGTTGTTGTTGTTTTTTGTTCTTTTATTTTTTTTGTGTGTGTTTTGTTGTTGTTGTTTGTTGTTTTTGTGTGTTTGTGTTTGTTGGTTTATGTTATTTATGTTTTTTTATTTTAGAAATACTCTTTGAATGTGCAAAAGAGGGTATGCCAGGTGCAAGCCCTGGGTAATTTTTGTGGAATAGATACCCTTATCGCCTTGGGTCTTACTTGAAAGTGGCACCCTGAAAGGGGTGTTTTCCACAAAATAAAAAGATATTACATATTTAGGGGGAACCACGAAGATTGATGAAGAATGTGTTAAAATTTCCTTTCTAATTCATACTTTTAGATTTTTAGAATAATTATTTATGTGGTTTCTTCACTAGTAATAAAACTTGTCCTTATGACACAATTCTTTTTTTTTTATCTCTTTGTTCTTTTAGATCACTCTAAAGAATTTTGGCGTGTTTCCTTAGTTACAAGATCATTCTAAGGACTTCAAACTAGTGGAGGCTAAGACTCAACATTCAAAGGGAAAGCCCATCTTCAAAGAAGTCAAATCCCTCATAAATACTTAAGGGAAGGATAGATTTCATATAAAGGATTATCTAATGATTCTAGAAAATATTGAAGAAAAGTTTCAAAGGATAGGAGGTGTTCTTCTAGATAACAAGGGAGATTGAGATGCTTCCCTTGTTTGTTGAAGTGAATTGACCTATTAGAGTTTGTATTAAGTGGGAGAAAATATTATTATTAATAATGTCTTCTCTCCTTTGCCCCTTAGTTTAGATTATAGGGGGTGTTGAAAGTTATATAATATGACTTTATTGAATAAGGTTGACATTGTATGATGTAATCTTGTGTACGCCTACAAGAAATCATTATGTAATGTATTTATTCTTATTTAATATAATTAGCTAATGGGTCAAAATTTTTAATATTATTATGGTTAATCTTCACTAACCCTTTATGCGTAATATATTATGTGAAAGTGTTCAGTAATTTATAATTATTATTGAGGATTTGATATAAATACCCCCAACCACCCAATATATTACATCAAAATAATATCATCTTGATCATTTGTGTTGATGCCTAAAGGTATCCTTCATATTTTGTACCCATTTTTAAATATAGGAGGAATTTTGTATCCATTGATATGGGATTCCCACTCATTTGATGACTTGAAACAATAGCTAAAATCTCATCCTAAAATATAGGTAAGAGTAGAGAATTTTCCCCTTGATTTGAAAATAAATCCTAAATATTTTCCCTTCTACTATACTTATCAAACTAAATATATTGGTTATGAAACCTTGAAATGTTCTTTCATATGAGAAAATTCTATACTTAGCCAGTATATTCTTTTTTATATTCTATACCATAAATCCCATTTGGATCTATAAAGTTATTATTCTTATATATTTCCTTCTCCTTTAACATAGCTCTAATTTAGATTACAAAAAGATATATTAGATTAGCAACATGGGATTGTTCATGGAAAATATTGTGGATTCAAATTTATCAAAGAATTCCATGTGATTATAATAAATTTTATGTATTTTAATAAATATCATTTTATAAATTTATATAATTAGAATGCTAGTCAATATATTAATTCATTATTATGTGGTATAATAATACAAGGAAGATAGGTCCGAGGTGTAGACCAATTGGTTCATACAAACCCCATATGGGGGGCGAAGGTCCAAGGTTCAAATATCAGGCCTCACTGGACTAAACGCTTGTCCCTTTCCTGGTGCTTTCAACGGCGTAAAAATAGCGGTTATAGGGGTGGACTGCGCGAAGATCTATGTGGCGACTTCTAGGGAGGACAACGCAAAATACTATGGCGACCATAAAAGCTAGATAGCCTGCTCGAATTCATGGTGGCTACTGATTCCACCATGTAAAAAAAAAATAATACAAGGAAGATTTTAATGTATTACTTAAATTGTGACCCTATTTGCTGGCCACAAATATTTTGAGCCTTAAACCCATTTCTCAAAAATAAATCTCTCTGTCCTTTACACAAAACCCTAATGCTTTCTTGGATTCAAACATTGGTTAACTAATTTTATCCATGATGCTATCGTGCCGAAGTATTCGCACATGAAGAGGAGTGCACTTATAGGAAGAAGTTTTGTCTTGCTCACAGTTGAACGTTGAGTGTTGGATTTTTTTCTTAAAAAATAAGGTAAACATATTGAATTTTTTCTTCTAGACGAGTTTATGAGGCTTATTAATATTTATCTAGTAGAATAATTGTTTTCTTATTTTCAAGAGTTCTTATGAATGTTGATAAATTTATATGGATAAGAGTGGTATGGGAAGAGGAGAGTGGTTGGCCCAATTAGTCTATTGGGGGGTTGGTAAGGGATATGAATTTATCACTTGCTTCAACCTTACTTATACTTAAACTATCCTCCATTATAATACCTAGAATATATGTGAGCATGAGTCTTATTTGCAAGGTTGGTCAATCAATTTTTATCTTGAATAATCTTCTATTCTCAACACTTTTTAACTAGTTTTTATGTAGACAATATTCAAGGTGTTTTTCAACCCTCCAGTTGAAAGCACTGGTTGCTTTCTTTCTTTAACAAAAATATATTTATTTCTAAAAACTAAAGTAATTATCATTATTTATCTACTCACTTTTAAAAGCAAGTAGTTGGACCAATAACAACTAGAAATCCATAGAATGTAGCTCATTAATTAAAAACTTGAACATATGAAGCATATAAGTGAGTATGTTTCAAACTAACAAGCATTAAAACATATTCACTAGGATTTTAAGTTTTATATAAGTGAAAACATCTACAAAACAAAAGAAACACTTTCTCATAAAAAAATCTAAGACAATCATGAATAAGCTTGAATCCGAATTATCGATATAAACATGTAAGAAAAAGCTAATAATATTCAAGTATTTATTTTAAATTCAATAAAAATATAGAAGTTTGAACCCAAACCACCATGTATTTCTACCTTAAATAGATTTTAGAGGGTAGTTAAATAAATTCCAAATTAGTTAAAGTGACAACTACCTCCATATATTGGAAGGACTTTAGAATCAAATCATTATCCTCAAGTGAAATGCATTGGAAATAAAAGGTGATTATTGTGAAATTCTCTTCAAGTGATGAATTGATGGAGACAAACCAACCAATATAACCATGCATCATTTCATTATTGAACATTGAGTCCACAAACCAATTCGTAAGATCTTCTAGAAATAATTTCTTCATAGATTTGATATTCTCTATCATATTTTCTAAATTATTGTAGACATTTTTCTTGTAATGTTCCTCATCAATTAAAATTCCATCACTACCATATAGTTCTTTGATTTTGTTTTTCTTTGCCAGAATATTCATCTCTTTAGTAGCTTTATCGATGATGGACTTAATATTGAGTAGCATCCCACAAGAATTATTAATCCTCTCCTATGAAAATTTGATCTAAATGGAGCATTTGTGAACTTCAACAACACCAGGCATATATAAATTAGTTTAGGATCCATTGTTAGTTGCTTGATCTTCATTAAGACATTTTGAGTGCCTCGGATAATTTCTTGTAGTGCATTAACTTTTCTCTATTCTTGGACAATTTCCATCTTAGTATTCTTTCAAAAACACAATTTAAGAAAACAAATTCAATATTTAGTTAGATTTTACTTTCATGGCTGATGTGGCTACACTTATGATAATTCCCTTGCGATGTGTAGTGGTTTCTACAATGGAGGCTTTTCTTTCAAAGCATTGATTTGATAAGTAAGGGAATGCATCATATAGAGGTAACATGCTTATTTATCTATTATAAAATTTAAACTGTAAAACCATCTCCTCAAGTATGCTAGCATGGGTCCTCTTGAAGCTCCTCTTAGATTCTAGAGTTTGAATTTTATGGAATTGATAAATGATCCTCTTTTGTAAGTTCTTGAATTTATCCCATTCTAATTTATCCACCTTAATGTATATATAACATATATCTTGTCCTTGAACCTTATATATTGAGGCAATGATCATTTCATGCACTTTTTCAACCACAACACCATCCTCGGGTCATTTTTTGTAAAATACTTTCCTTTTAACAATTTAAAATTTTCATTGTAAAAATGGTTTATAAATATATTTTCAACTTTAGGATCTAGAATATCCCTCCATATATTCAACCAATGGTGACCCACCAACATCTTTAATTGTGTTATGCTCACTTTAATCTACTCAGTAATACGTATGGATTTAATTTTAGATTCCACCATTTCATTCACTATTTCTTCCACTATTTTTGGAGCTCTTTTCTCCATCACATCATTATTTTCCATAACTTCTAAAGTCTCTATGGCTCTAGTCTCTACTCTCCAAGATTTGCTTGGATAATCTTATCCTTAGAGGAAGTTTCCTCCACCAAAAGGTTTTCTCCTATCAAATAAATACCTTCTAATGAAATTCTCTTATCAAAGATGACAATTTTCCCTTAGGATCTCTTTCATCTATTGGATTGTTTTATTCCACTGAATGAACCCCATTTGATAGGAGGTCTAAGTCCTTGAAAATATTTTTCTTTGCAAGAATTTCACTTTCATGATAGCTTTTTGTGTATATTATCTCATAGAAAGATTTTTCTAGGATCAAATATACATAAAATAAATACCATTAACACAATATTGAAATAACAACAATATCTCATAAATACAACTCAAATATATAATATCAAAATATTACAAGAACAATGCAGATTGATTACATTGCATGGAGCTTTATCTTCAATATATAATTTTACATGACATTTTTGTAATTTAACTATTGCTCTCCTAAAACATACAAGATATGCATCCTTTCAAATTCCTCTCATAAAGATAAAAATATTATCTTGCCACATATCATGTGACTCTTCATTCTCTCTCTTGACACCTTGCACTTTCTCTCATATTGACATATACATTATATAAAATATAAATCATTCTACCAAAATAATATTTACAAGAGGGTCAAATAATGTAATACTTCCAACATTGTAACACTTGGGTAAATTTTCAAAGTCGTACTCCTTTTTTAGTGTTTTTTCTCTTATCTATTTGGTAGTATCTTCAGCCATAACTAACCTTGCAGGAAATTAAAATTTTGATTTTAATTTCAAAATTACATATCTCCTTTCACAAGAATATATGCTTGATTGAAAAAGATCTTGGTTTAGATTATCCAAGTCATGCCTTGAAGCATCCTTCTCTTTCTTCCTTTCAATCACCTCTCCTAAAAAATGCATGTCCTTTGAAAGATCTTCATCAAATCTCCTTGTGTATATTCAAAAGACCAAGTTTTCTGAATAAATTCCAAATGTCATCTAAGATTTTGTTCATGATCATAAAATTGGATATATACATCCTCCAATTGAAGTTTATCAAAATGAGTGTTCAATTGTGCACAATTTCCTAAATTGTCTATGGTGAAATCCCCAATATAAAAATAATGAGCGGAAAACACATATATATAGTCCAATGAATCTCTTTGATATACCCATTAAGACCAACCACAATCTAATAAGCTATCTCTATAATTAACATCTTATTAGTCACACATTTTGGTAATAGATGTGGCTTTCCTTTATAACCTAAGATTCTAATATACATTCGATGAGCTTGGATAAATAAACCAATATACAACTACAAAGCCCCTTTGAATTCCCCAATGAAATGAGGACATGAATAATTGTTCCATAAAGAATATATAGGAAAATTCAATAGAATGAATGTACTAAAAAATATAATTGTTCAATAAATAATATATAGGGAAATTCAATAGAATGAATGTACTAAAAAACTACCTCCTTTTTTTATTCTCCTTCCAAAGGTTTATAAAAAAATTATGTACATGTTTTCTCTTTAGACAATTAATAAAGGAATAATATTTGATTTTAAGTGGTGTGACCACACATAGAATATCTATTAGGAAACCATATATGTGAAACTTAGGCCTCTATGGGGCCTTTTTATTTTTGAACTCTTTAATTTTCCCAACCAAATTATTTGAGAGAAAAAGGTCCAATCAAATTTAACCCCTTCAAGAACAACATACATTATTTTCGACACATAATGTACAAAAAAAAGAGATGTATCTGGCTCACCCATGAGTCTACAAAGGTAGGACATAAGATTTCTTATTTTTGGTCTAAAATAATATATAATATACCTTAAAAAAATGAAGTGTTCTATTCTCATTTACTCTCCAACTCCTCAAAATCTCCCCAAAACTCATAACTTTCCACAAAATACTACACATATTGATTATTGTAAACAACTAAATTTTTAGTAGGAAGTCTATATATAGTGTGCAAGGAATCATTATTTAAAAAAAAAATGAAGTGTTCTATTATCATTTACTCTCCAACTCCTCAGAATCTCTCCAAAAATCTCACAACTTTCCACAAAATACTAGCCATATTAATTATTGTAAACAACTAAATTTTTAGGAGGAAGTTTATAGATAGTGTGCAAAGAATAATTGTAAAAGCAAACAACCAATATATTAATTGAATCTTTTATTTCTCTCTTCATCAAATCCACACTCTAGATAACATGCATGCACTTTGGCAATTTAGGTTAAGAACCCATATTTGGCAACTTGGATTGCATGATGTTCTCTATAGTCTCCAAGTATTCAGAATCATACCTATAACTTTTTTTTATTTGAATAACACTCTTGCAATTTTGCTAAATTTTAGAGAAATATTTCACATCTTCTCCTAGGTCTACCACTATCATATCATTAATGATGGGAATATTTACGATAGTATAATTCTTTACCATTTTAATAAGTGTAGAAAATGAATACTATTCTGAGTGTAGGACACCAGATGAGAGCTTGAATACTTAGCCAATTCTCAAAAATAAAATACTAAGACAGTATAAATGTTTTTTAGGGAATGCAAATTAAATGCATGGTCATGTTAATTTAAAATTCACACAATCTAAAACAACTTTAATTTATCAAAAGTGAATTAATTATGGCAAGAAATCATGGAAAATATTTGCACTAAATCCTACCATAATTTGTGCATTAAATACAAAGTAATTGCTACAATCAATTATTATAGCTTTGATATATCATTATGATGCCCAAATGAACGACTTAAATCAGTCACAAATACCTATAAAATCATGAGGCAAAAGAAAGAATAAATAAGGGGCAAATTTAATAAAAGTCTTAACTCCTTTCGTCTCTGCTAAAACAAAGAATGAACAAATCAAGACCTACGGTAGATGCAAGGCTAAATTTTATAAAAAATGAAAATAGCTTTAGGGTTCTATAAAAAGAAAAATAGAAAAATAAAAAAATAGAACATAGAACAAAGTCCATAAAAATGGTACATAAGAAAAGGTAAGGTGGAGCCCATTATATATATTTCTATAATGGATTTAGTGTGGCAACATTGTAGTGACTTATAAGGTGAAACATAAAATGTTTAAACCCGATATTTGATTTTAAAAACTTTGAGTTACCAATTCCAATAGTATAATAATGAAATATTCAACCATTTAACGAATTTAGTATAGTAATACTCCATTAGCCTTAATGCCCAATTTTTTCTTTGATTCTAGCCACTCAATTTTTAGTCCTTTGCATCTCACATTACACTTGCCAAAATCCACCGCTAGTCGAACATCTATAGCTCTAGTGGAGATTACAAAGGCTCAATTTTTTTAAAACTCAAAGAATAAAAGAAATAATATAAAGTAACTTTGAGTAAAATAAAAATAATAAATGCACACAAAGCAATAACATATGTACAACATGGGAAGTGCTTTTTCCCTTGATATAATGTTTCAAATGATGAACATTCATAAGTAAATCTAAAGTAATTCTCTCTAAATTTTGTAATCTAAAAATATTTAGGGATACTTTCTCCATAATTTGATGAGGATCCAACTGCAAATAGTTAAACTTACCATGTTTGCCCTTTGCCTCTCTAGCCTTATATCTTAGAAAGACCAAGTATCCTTCAAAGTTTCTCACTAAAGTCTTTTTGTTAAACCACCTTTTCACTTGTTCTTGTGTATGTGCATTTTACTCTGGCATCCTCTCTATCTTCTTTGACTTTAGGAGTAAATGTATATGTTGTTGGATTATGTCTAGTCCCTCTACTTGAGCATCAACAACCATTTTTAATGAAGGTAATGTAATTTGAAAAATAAATATGACTTCTTCCCATATACAAATATATATAGTGAGTATCCCATAGCTAATTTAGATGTTATCCTATCTATCCAAAGTGCATGCAATAATATCTTGTGTCATGTCCTTGATTTTTCTTCAATATTTATCTTGATAATTTTATTATGTTCTTATTGGAAGATTCGACTACACCATTACCTTATGGATAATAATTTGCTAAATATCTAGCCATGATATTATATTTCTAGGCAAACTATGTTAATTTAGCTGAGTATAAATAGAATGTATTATCAAATACCAAGAAATTGGGTATGCCAAATGTAGTGATAATGTTCCTTTCTATAAATTCTGTCATTATTTCAGTAGATGTATTTTTTTGGGAATGGATTTAATCCAATGAGTAAAGTAGTCCGTGGTAGTTAAGATGTACTTGTGCCCTCTTGAAGGGGGATTTTTTTGTCAAAATCACAATATCTAAGCCCCATTGCTCAAATGTGTTTGAATTTATAATATTTTCCAAAAACCTTCAAAAACATGTATTTACCACAATCACATGCCAAATAAAAGAAAAAGATGATCAAAAGATAGCAATAATAAACAAAGAAAAAAAATAAAATGAGATGACACGAAGTATAAGGTGGGTATCCATGGATACCCAAATTTATCACTTTTTTTATTCACACTAATATTACAAATGGATCCTCATTGAAGGGTATTTATAGTGATACCAAATTTCCAATGATAGGTTAACCTCAAGATGATATAAACTTAACCTTGAGGTTAACCTTATAATAGAATTATAATAAATTACCCTTTAAGTGAATATTATCCATAAAGGTAGATTAACTAGTATCACTAAGGGTGAAATATAAAAGAGACCCATAATATTACATAAACATGCATGTAGGCATATAGAAATGAGGATTTCCCATAGGCATACATAATCATACACTCATAGGATACAAATATGAAACTCATAAGTACCTCATCATACATTTGACCTTGGCCTAACAAGATTAGACTAAAATTTTTCAACACCCCCCATAATATAGGTTGAGAGGGCCAAGGAGAGAAGGCATTAGATTAACACCTCCCCCTCATAAGGGATGCTCTATTGAGCCTCTACTATGCCTCTTTGGTCCTCATATTCATCATTAGAAATCTTATATATAGCCCTTAAAATTTTTATCTCAATCTTATTCATCCTTGTAATGCAATTCTTGATTAAGTGTCCTTCCATTTTACAATACTCACAAATGTTTAACTTCTTTGAAACCTTATTCTTACCCTTAGGCACCTAAGCCTTAGATTCCATTGACTTGAAGTATTTTAGATGATTTTGTGTATAAGAAAGAGCTCCATAATTCTTCATTGCCACTTTATAATGGATTAAGAGAACCTTGCTTGTTGCCATAGCTAGATTAGCTTTTAGATATTTGAAGTGAGATATATAGTCTTTGATATTACTAAAATCTAAAATTTTGAGATTGGAGATATTAATTTATATTCTATTAACTCCACTAGCACTTCAATTTTCATAAGGATCTTTCAAAGTAGTCCATACATCAATAGGATTAATCCTTTCTTTTATATGGAAAAGTACATTTGGTTCCACTAACAAAAATAATAGTCCAAGAGCTTCCTACTTTATTTTACTAAGTTCATTATTACTGAGACCTTCTTTTGACTCATTTATTGAATATGAGCTACAAAATTTTACTTCTAAGTAATCCTACCATGTGAACTGACCAAGTGTTATATTTTCATCTGTTGAGATAGGTAACATCCTGTAAGGAGTCAATTTTACACAAAACCCATAATTATATCTATAATAAGCCCAAAAACTAATGTCACCATGCATAGAGCTCAAAAAATTATGTAATCCAAAAAAAGAGCTCCAAATTTTTATGTATGCAAAATTTATGGCCTCCAAAAAATTTGAATAAATTAGCACTCAAATAAAAAAATTAAATTCCAAACCTTTGAATTTTTTTTGCTGAATCAACTATTGCAATGTGTTACCACTAGATTGGGTGTTGTGCCTATGAATTAGAGTTTGACACTTGCTCTAATATAATTTATCAATTAATTAATGCTCATACATATATAAATTGAATATGTTTTACAGGTAATGAGGCTCAAACCCATTATGGATTTTCTTCCAAACAAGTGAATAAATTGCTACACTATGCACATAGCCAAAATATGAAGTGAGAAAATAAATATTTCAATGTAGAGTGTACTTGTTTGAATTAAGAGAAAAAGAAAGCCAACACAAAATTTCAAACTCTATACCTTTTGTCCACAAGTAGGATGACTAACTACTATGCTATGTAGCTATTCAAGGTGGATGAATGCAATTTTCTATATGGTTGTAGCCACCCTTCCTGTAGAAATATACCCTTAAAAAATATGCCTATGAGGACTTGACCCACTAACTTTCCTACTATAAACAAAATTTCCATCCACTGTACCATAGGTGCAAATGTGTTTAAGATAGGGATAACAAGTATAATTGTGTTGGTCAAGTTAGGATGCCTTAAAATAAATGCTAACAAGATCTAAAATAGAATCATTTCAATATCCTTTTAGTATGTATGCTTTAAAAAATATTACAACATTTTGGTAATTTGACCCTGCAATAGCCTCTCAACAAATGATAAACCTTTCCAATACACCACTCCCTTGATAGTGGTTGAAAAAAGAACACCAAAAGATATGACTGTAGAATGGAGGGTGAAGGGCTAGTATTTGAGTACCCAATCTCTTGGTTCCAAGGGTACACAACTTGGACACCATACTATCTATGTTGATGCACCAATTCTACATTGGTATTCTCAAACGTGCATCGACAAGTTGAAGAAAGACTGCATGAATGAACACAAGATTATACCAATATCACCAAAAGCATTATCACCAAATTTTAAAATTTGAAATTAAAAAATTCAAATAAGAAATTAGACCAAGAAACCTAAGATTGTCATACTTTTCTTTCTTGCAAATGAGTAAATATGCTTTAGATGTGTCTTTGATACCATGTTCAAATTTGCAATATTTTCTAGAAACCTTCCAAAATATGCATTCACCACAATCTATGCTAAAAAGTAGAAATTAAAAGATATAAATTGAGAAACTCCAAAAAGAATTTTTATGGACTGGATCAGAGGAGAAAAAAAGGATACACCTTGTAGGATGGACCAACGTGTGTAGACCCAGGGAAAATGGGGGCTTAGCTCTAAGGAGATTTGCTCATATAAATTTAGCTTTACTAGCTAAGCAGGTGTGGTGTCTCATTTCTGGTGAAGAAAATGAATGGACAACTATCATCAAATGAAAGTATCTTCAAAACATAGAATTTCTAAGTGACTCAGTTCCAATAAGAGGTTCTGCTTTTTGGAAAGAAATTCTTAATTGTAAGGAAATCATCAAAAAAGGTTTAAGATGGGTTTTAGGCAATGGTGAGAGGATAAATTGCTAGAATGACAAGTGGGCTAAGGACGAACCACTGATGCAATATCCTAACTTAGCCCAAATCAGAGATATCATAGAAGAACTCATTGGTAGAAAAGTCTTCGATTATATGGTTGAGGACAGAGGTAGAATGAAGTGGAAACAAATAAGAATTCAAGGATTTCAAGTGGAATCAAATGATCTTTGTAACATTCTCAGGCAACATTTTATCCCCATGAGACCCAAGGAAGATCAAGTGACCTGGGATCCTACAAAAAATGGGTAGTTCACTGTTAAATCAGCTTACAAGCTTTTGCTTGATGACGAGGATTTTGTCCTCCAAAAGGACTTAGTTTGGATAAAAAATTTAATTCCAAAAATTACTGTCTTTTCATGGTTGGTTATCCAAGGAAGAATTCTAACCATTGATAATATGATGCGTAAAGGTATTTGTATCACTAATCATTGTTATCTATGCAGGGCTAATTGGGAGACCATTTATCACATTTTCCTTGAGTGCCCTTTTTCCTTGACTGTACTAAGTGGGGTTTTTCAGGCCTTCAATATTTCATGGGTTAAACTAGCCACCGTACTTGATTTGTTCGTCTAGTGGCCTTGCCCCTTTTAAATCCAAAGACTTAGATACATGTGGAAAATTTGTCTCAATCACTATCTTTGGCAGGTGTGATTAGAAAGGAACCATAGAGTATTTAATGAGTCTATCCATGATCATTAAACTATCATTGCCAGGATCCTATCCTTTGCCAATGAGAATATGAACCTTATCCCTTTTGATAGCTGTAAACCTCATATGTAGGAGACCACAATTGCTCAATATTTAAGATTAATATTGTTAGATGAGTCTGTGCTTAGGGTAGTCAACCCCAGAGCCAATGTTAAGTGGTCTCCACCTCCTACGGGTTGGTTTAAGCTTAATTTTTATGGAGCAGCTAAGGACAATCCTGGTAGAGTAGGCACTGGTGGCATTGTGTGAGATCATAATGGGAATATGATGCTTGCATTTTTTGAATATTTGGAAACAAGGACGAACAACGAAGCTGAAGCTAGAGCTATGTGGAGAGGAATTCAAATGACTCAAGACTTAAAAGGCAATTTTATCATAGAAGGAGACTCTATGCATGTTATAAATCTCCTCAATAATTGGAAAACACCTCCTTGGAGGATTAAAACAATTGTTGAAGAGGCTAGGATCCTTTTCCAAGGAAGACAGGACAAAAAAGCCCAACATGTCTTTCGGGAAGCTAACAAAATTGCTGATAAGCTGGCTAATTTGGGTGTTGATGGTGACGGACTTTTCAAATGGGAACACGATGTCTCGAGTGAAGTAGAGGAGCTTATTCAACAAGAATTCCAAGAATGATAGTCGAATTTACCAAAAAGGAAGGTACTATAATTTCAAAGGCTAGGAGTATTCTCGTCTCTTTTTTGAAATAGACTCGCAATAAAAATTATCTGAGCTGTCAGTCTTCATGGATGCGACTTGGAAATACCACAAAGACTAATGGGGACAGTCATATGTCAGATAACATGGCTCCTAGTCATTTTAGTAATTTGAGGTTGGTTGATAATCATAGGGAAGGAAATAAATGACAATATAAGACTTCGAACCAAAGCCACGTGGACCACCGCCATAAATCTAGCCAGCAGGTTCACTTCTCCAAGGCTGATTGGCCAAGATAGTATGTGGTACCAAAGCATGTCATATATGGAAGAAAGCAATTACCAAAGAATTATTAAGAGTAACTATCAATACAGAGCTTGTGGGATTTTTTTCAGTACTCTGCTATGTGTGTCTGCAGATTTTTGTTTCTCCATTGTCTCAAGGAAGGGATTCGTGTCTGTTTCTTTTTTGTAATTATGATGCATGTGTGTTTTCTTGGGGTATACCCAAAATGTTGTATGGGAAGTTTCTTTATGATAACAGGCTATGTGCCTTATCGAATGTAATGGCTTTGGCGGCATGTAGATTTTACATATATAGGATCCTTAGTAATGATATGTTCATCAAGAGCCCTGGGCTGATTTTTGTAAAAGGTTTTGGGTCAACCTATAAAACCCGGTTTTAATGCTATAGTATCTTATCTACCAAAAAAAAAAAGATATAAATAGTAAAATAAAAAAAGTGACAAAGTATAAGGTGGGTGCTTGTGGCCACCCCAATATATCCTTTTTTTATGTGCACTAATACTATAAATGGATCCTCATTAAGGGGTATTTATAGTGATACCAAATATTTAATGAGAGGTTAACTAAAAATTGACATAAAATTAACCTTGAGGTTAACCTTACAATAAAATAATAATAAATTACTCTTTTAAGTGAAGATTATCCATAAATGTGGATTAACCAATCCCACTAAGGGTGAAATATAAAAGCGACCCATAGTCTTACATAAATATGCTCATAGGTTTACATAAATGAGGAATTCCCATAGGCTTACATAATTATGCATCCATAGGCTACATAGATGGAACTCATAAGCACCTCATCACACATTTGACCTTGGCCTAAACAAGATCAAATTACACAAATTTAAATAGAAAATGAATGTCAACATATATTGGTTTAAATGGATGAGGACATGTCCATACTAATTTATAGCAATATTTAAAAATATTGGACCAATAATATCTTGCTTGCAAAGCTTTATATGCTATGGTGATAGCTAAGAATTGTCCTATTTGTCCTAAGTGTAATTCTTTCAACACTTGTTCAACATTTTATTTTAGCAAACATCTTAATAATATCCTATCAAAATTGACTTTGTACAAAACCCTAGAGTATATAGTATACTTTTGAGATTGTAGTCAAAGGTTTCTTTTTTATTTGGCATCAAGCCAACAAGGTGGATAGTATTTACTTATAAAATGAACTAGATTTCTATACCAAGATTCATTAGGAATACTTATTTATAGGTCAAGTTCAAGCAAAAATGATTTTTTCTCCATAATTTTTCCTCGACCTCTACTTCTTCAAGTTTTAATAAAATAATGGCATCTCTAGCCCTAGAATCAAACCTTGCTTTAGAAGGATTTGATTTATGGCTGATATTTTTGACAACTAATTTTATCAATCCCATACCATGAACCAACTTGGAAGGCCAAATGTCTATATCATATTTTATAACCATCCAATTTTCTATCCTTTTTCAAACTCTTTATGTATAAACAATGATATAACAGTTGTATGAGGAACAAATGCAAAGATCTTACTCCTTAAGACATAAGCCTTGAATTTACTTAATGCTTTGACCAAAATATAGACTTGTTTGTCTACTAAGAAATAATTTCTTTCTACACCATTTAGGACTAAATTCATGAAATAAATGTTAGGAAATTATTATCGTCACAATTTAGCATCATAATAAGCTGAGTGGTTGACACAAGATCTAGGATTTTACGGGTAGTTATGGGTAGTTGTTGTCCTGTTATGGGTTGTTATGCTATATTAATCAAGCCTTTTGTATTTATATATTCTTAGATCAATGAATCAAATCATTGAATTATTTTTTATATAGTGATATTCAAAAAGGAGATTGAAGGAAGATCCAAATCTCCTCATCCATTGGGACTCGATGCTTTGTGAAGAAGAGCAATATGTATTCCTTTTTTTTTGACATGGAGGGGATCCAAAGCACTCTAGAATTTGTAAAAGAGAAACCTTGTGGGTTAAGAAGGTTAACCATGAACTAAATAAATTCTATAAAAATTCACTAGTTGTTCTTTAAAATTTGCAAACTCATTGAGTGATGAAAACATGTAGTCTTTTGTTAAATTCTTGAACTTTGATAGTGCAATCTCTTATAGCAAGGTGGTAAGGATTTTAGTGAAGACCCCCACAAATTTTATTACCATGATGATTTTCTCATCCTTATTCATGTTTGGAAAGGATATGGTACCATTTTAGAGTTGATCATGGGCTTCAATCATACAACCTAGAGGTTACAAACATCTTAGGATTATATTTGACTTATGTTCATAAAAGGTGATAGGAATCCTAGATCTTCATAACTAAAGAATGAATATTATTGTTTTGAGATTTTTTGGGATAAAAAATGTTACTTACGAAAATATAATTATACATAAATACATCTTGTGTATACATCCATATCTAAGGGTTATTTTGTTGATAAATTCATCAATTTTTTACCTTGAAAGTACAAAGGAACCAAATTGTTTCGCCTACCAAAAATCACCCCAATTTAGCCTTTCATTACCCTTGGCCTTCAATATGGTGAGAACGATGAGCCATGGGATCAAATACCAGAGGGGTGAGAAAATTATCACTGTAAAAACCCACAAAACAAAACCAAGAGAGGTATAATTTTTTTTCAATAGGTTGAAAGTCCCAATATTTTGTAGTACTTAAGGTATAACCACATTTTGAGTTTAATGTAGCTACAGACGACACTCAAGTGGAAAAGAGTGACCAACATCTTGTATTTCTAGGGTTCACCTTTCTAAACCTCTTTATTTAGTAAGGACACCAATACTAGTCCTCCCACATTTTCTATCCCCTCACTAGTATAGGAAAACTTAACCATGACATATGAATTATATTTTAAGACCCATAACATTTAAAGGGGATACCTTTTTACCTAACCCTACATAATTCCATTTATATAGAATTATTCTAGTGTAATGTCTTAGTGCTTAGTTACCACAACTTCACGAATTAACTAAGGCCATTACCACTCACCTGATAATGAGCATATTCACCCAATCTTCATCATTGAAGATGTCGTTGGGATCCAAATTGACATCAAGCTTTACTTGATACTATGACTGTCTATCTTCCAACTTTTTTATTAGGCTTACATCCACTAGTTACAACTCAGAACACAGCGTTGGATGGGCTAAAGATTGCTCTAAACCAACCTCCAAAGTAGGTTGGTTTCTTGTCAACTTACATGGTGTTGACTCAATTAAGTTCAATATTTTTTTAAGAAATAGGGATAGAAAGGGGTTAAGGGTTAAGAAATTATGACTAAAATAGTGTCCAGATAGAGTTAACAACATAGGTGTCCATAGGGAAAACCTTTCAACAAATCATTTCCAGTGTCCCACACTTGATATTAACAACACCCAAAAAACAAAGATCATCAAGAAAACACAAAAAAAAGATATACTCCAAGAAGCTATTTCAATATCCACAATACTAATAATCCAATCTAGCAGAATAAGATTAATATCTAGATTTTACAGAAAGGAACTTCTTACGAGCATATATTCAACTATGTAGAGATTTTAATTACTCTAAAGCTAGTAATTCAAATTTAGTAGAGTAAAATAACCATAACAATATTGATAGAAAAGTAATTCACAGCTTGGATCTCTCAAAAAGAAATATCGAAGATACCAATTTTTGAGTCAAAAATCTAAGTAATGCTTCTATTGATTTGTAAAAAATGTTACACAGTAGGGAAAGCAAACACTCAAGAGCCGACCCTAAAAATCGAGGGTTCAATCTCTATTAATAGTTTTTACAGTGAAAGAAGAAGATGGAACATTACAAGGATAGGACCATGCTGTATCAATAGAGTGCTACGATAGCATTACTTTATTCATATTTAAATTCCAAGAAATCCACATGTTGTTGCTTGCCATAGTAGTTCAACTCTACAATTTTGTCGCTCTATAATGGCAGTTAGACTCTCAGCTGTTAGACTCTAGATCTAAGTCATCTATCTTTCTTAGGGACTTCACCTGGCCGTCGATCTGTAATTTCTTGAGTTCTTGGTTCTTGGCTCCATGGACGCTTTGCCTACCCATTTGAATCAACTGGTTCTCATCTATAAAGACCTCACTTTTGTATCCTTGATAAAACATTAGCATGAGCTTTACCATTGATTTACCCATGAATGGATATGATTAAATCTTGGTAATTCTTGAAGATAAGTGATGTCGAACATGTTTCTAGGCCGCTCCTATGAGAAGCTTGTGGATTGAATTGACCATGTTGATAAATGGTGCAGAACACATCAAGAAATATAATATAATTTGAGAAAAATAGAGCATGTTGCTAGGCCACTCCATGTTATTCTTAAATTGATTTAATCCACTTTTGCTTTCACGGTATAGAACACTTTTTTCGTAGCCCACTCCTCGAAATATGCTCCTTTGATTTTTGACCCAATCTGACTATAAAATAGAGCATGTCACTAGGATTCTTAGGAAAGAGTGTAATATGATGTTTTGTGAGAGTATGCACTGTGTCGCTCCCTTATGTTTCATTTTAGGCATCTTGACCACTTTGACTAGTGATATGGAACATGTGTTCTGATCTGCTCTAAAATGAGCTTGGACCTCAGTGATGTGGAAGACATAAAAAATTAGCCAATTATTTGCACATGTTGGGATAAAGTATGTTAGGCCACTCTTAAAAAAAAATTGACATTAGATTTGACCTGAGTTGACAGCAACGTGGAGCATCTGCACTGTACCGCTAGAAAATGCACTGAGTGTTGAGTGACTGGGAACATCTGCACCATGTCACTGCAAATAACACTAAGTGTTTAAAGTCTCCTTAAAATATTTATGAATAAACTCCAACTCAGAGGTATCCTCATAGGTTACGAAGTTTCCTTTGTTCACCAAGTACTCCATCAAATCCTTGAGCCTGGTTAAATATTTTATTATCGTAGAAACCTATTCTTGATCAATTGGCTCCTCCCAGACATCTACCTTAGATTTGTCTTGGATGATTGAAGCCACATTATTATTGATCTCCTCCTCTGATAATAGAGTATTATTATCCATCCAGAGTCCTCCAAAACTATATTGAGTCATTTCTTGGTTGATATCTACCACATCTTGAATTGTGTTTTCAATATTGTATGATAATAACCAATATTTCTGGAGTAATTTATTCTTCTTGACCACAACTCTAGCAACTAGTCTAGACACATTTCATGCCTTGTTGGGGATAGGATTTGTAGTATTATTAAACCTGCTATCAAATAACTTGTACATTTGTTCATCCGGTATCACCACAGGTCGCAACTCCTGAGTGAACCTATCCAAATTGTCTTTGGTGTTTTGGAGAAAATGGCTAGCATCATCAACATAATCTATTATAGGTTGTAGTTTAGAGCATTTATCCAAGACTTCAGACCAAAGCTCTTTTATTACCTTCTTCACTCCTACTTTTGAGAATCCTCAGGACTTGGCCTTCTCAATCTAAAGTTGATGCTTCAAATCTTGAATTTCCTTGGCCTGTTCTTCATTTTTTTTTTTTTCTATTCAACTTGTTCCTTAAGATTGATGGCCTCTTGATATTTGCTATACCAGTTATTAAATTCATTCCTAATAGCCTTTTCTACCTATTTTTTTATTGCTGACTATTTTGTCTAGCTTCTCTATTTTTTGCTCCAACTTCCCAACTTTCTCCTTGTATATGATGTAGAAAGTATCCAGATGAGATTTTTCTATGACCAATTTATCTTCTTTAGGCAATTGCTCAATGTATTCTATATGATCATTGATTTGGTAATCTTGAACAGTAATCTCCGCTTCAAGTTTGTTTACCAGAGGAGTGATAGACCTGGATGTTATTTACCTTGTGATTGGGTCAAAAAAAATTATGGTCCTCTTCGTGGCCATTCTATTTGAAGTCTTGGACAACTTCTCTGCCCAAAAAAATTGAATCTTTTGAGAAATATCCTTTTCCTTTCACAAGAAATCCAATGTGGGATGACTTGTAAGAGGAGGGAAAGCTATGAGATATGGAAGGGTAAAATTTGAAGCTAATGGTAGCGGAGTAGTAGTGATCACATTTGAGTATGTGTTTATTGTTGAGGTTGCAATAGGGAAAGACATGGGAACTAAAATGAAATTCATGGAATAATGAGCTAGTGGAGATGAAACAAATTATGCTTCATATGATATTGGGGGTTGTGATGGTAAATGTGGAATGACAATAGAAGATGTGCCCAGTATTTCAAATGAACATGGAGTAAATGAATTGACTTGACCCTCTGTGTTAGTTGATGAAATGGTTGGTAAATTATGGATGGGATAGGGTACCCTTTGATCCAAATTTTCTTGTGAATGGAAACGTGATTTATTAGGAGAAAGAGAAGGAGAAGGGATATAAATTTTACCTTCGCCTACTGAAGCAGGGTGTTTGGGAGTTTCCTCTGTACTCTAGTATTGAATTTGTTGTGGAGACTTATCTATAAATAAAATAAGAATTTGTTCAAAACTTTACCCTTTGTCCATTTTCAATTTCTTAGAGATATCCCTTTGGATTTATTTTAGCTTCAATCCATATTTTCTCTTAGCAACTCAAAATATTGCAGGCCTATCACTTTATGTATCATCTTCTGATTGCTCCTCCTATAACACCTCTTCAGTGATAAGGATTGAATTAGATGCAACTATTGTAGTGAAACTTATGGGTGTGACTACAAATTTTTCATTCTTTTTATTCTAATCCACCTCAGCCTCAGGAGGCTCTCCACCCAAGGCTAGGTGTTTGGGCTTACTTGTTGTTCAAATAAATTTTGTATTCATTGCCTTGCATTACTCATAAATTGGGTATCTAAAGGATATTTCTCTAGTTACTCCGATGAAGGATCAAATGTTTTAGGAGCTTTTGCAATAGCTAGTTGACTACTAGTCCCTGCTTCTTGTGTTTCTCTTGTGAATATGGGGAAGGAGAATCTATCCCTGCTTGAGTCTTCTTGTAAATCAATACCAGATTCTTAGGATCCTTGGCTTTCCAAGTCTTAATATTCTTGTCATATTGCTCGAAAAACTCATCATCTATCGTTCAATCGAACTCGGAATTTTGTACCAATTTCTACTCTCATTCTCCACCAATCTACGATTTTACCTTCATCTTGATTTTTTTTATTTTCAACATATTTAATTTTAGTCTCCTTTAAACAGTGACCTTCTTTTTTAGTAGGATCATAATTTAATATCTGTTCATAGAAGTCTAACCAAGGGGGTAGTTGTTCCATTTTAGCAACGTTCCATTCCAATGGAGCACTTTATTTGTTATTCCTCCCCTTTTTGAACTGAGTCCTTGAAGTCTTTTAAAACTTGAGGGCTTTCTCTCCATTAAGAACAATATTCCTCTTTAGGAATTTGTCATCAGGGTCATATCTCCACCTCTATGGGATGTAAATCTGGTCTAGCCTATCAAAGTATTGGATGATTTGCTCATCTTGACCCCTTATGAAAACTGTTATGTCATCAAAATTATGGGTATAAGTCAACAAAAATTTCCTCTTTTTTGCTAGAGCCATAATTCAGTTTGATGAAATCTGCTTGACTCAAATACTCTAGGGCCAATAATTTGGTAGTCATAAAATGAGGTAGCAGAAAAGGCTTACCAGTGAAACCGTAAAGTCTGATGATAGTGCCTTCTATGAGGACATACCAGTATCTCTCTTCATTGCTTGGAACTCTTAATAATTATTTTGTTAGAGGTGGTAACCTATGGTATTTCTCATACATAATTTTCAAGGCAGGCCCTAGAAATTCTAAATTAAATCTATAAAATAACTATGTGCTCCTCAGATGAGCAGTCCAATAATACACAGGGATAGGGTCTCCCTTGTCGTTCTTTTCTTTAATTGGAATCCAAGGCATTATGTGGCTAATGGTAGAATAGAAAATCCAAACCAAATTCAAGTAGTTTTGAAATGAAGGAGCTTCTGAATCCTTTTTAATCCTTACCAATTGCTCATGCATGTGCTTAGAGAGGAAGGCTGGCCAATAGAAATAAATTGCATTGATACCCTCATTCTCTACTTCAGGTTTATACATTCTCTCTTTTGAAATGTAGTATACAGTATATATTTTCCAATCCCTTACAAATTGTTCAAAATCCAAACCCTCTAAACTAGCTAACATAGAGAAAAGTTATGGGTTAGCAAACTACTCAATTGGAATTGGGGTATTAGGTAATTCATACTCATTTTTTATACACTTAAACTGGAATTGAAGCCACTTTTCAAAAAATCCCATCTCATCAGAGGTAGACAATGAAGAGAAAGATCTATCTTGCTCTACTATATAAAATGGTTTAGGTTCTAGAGATGGGTCTACTCCTACGACAAAAAACTCATGACAAGCTTTAGCAGTAATGGTAAATAAGATTTTACCATTAGCTGTCTTCACTACCCTTATCTTATAATCATAAAACCTAATAATTGCATACACTAATTTCAGGAAATGCTAAACTAAATCACAAATATAAAAATATAGGAAAGGCTTTATTGCGACAATACCTTGGGGACAAATTGGCTTCCCTTCAAAGTACCTAAACTCGAACTCTCTCCTTAGATTGGTTCTCCTTATTTGAGTCATTACAGTATATGCTAGTCCTCTCATCTATTTTACATAGCTTTCTAGCTCTTCAACTCTTTTTCGTGTATCCTCCAGGGCTAATTTGGGAGCCATTTTTCTAAAAATTCTTAGAACGTCCTTCTTTACTAATATTTATGAACACTGCTTCACTATTCCTTCAGTTTTTTTTTTCTTGGAGAATACTGCTTGTGAAATGGATGGACTTTGCACATTGTTCCCTTTTTGAAATGTTCCCGTATGTACACTTTTTTCCATTAATGTAGCCGATGCAAGCAACTGTCCATTACAAGATTTTTAATTTAAAATTGTGTCTTGGTGGCTAGAATCTTCATGTCGATCACTAATTGGTTGTGGTATGAATCACTACTACACTTACGATGCTTTTTTTCACTTTTATTTTCTTATGGTGGCATAGAGCACATGTCGTAGCCTGTTGATACCTTTATTCATTGGAGAGTGGCGTGGAGCACATGTCGTAGGCCATTGCCATACTTAACTTAAAGGAATGTGGCTTAGAGCACATGTCATAGGCTGTTGCCATACTTAGCTCATTTATTTAAGTTTAAACTTATTTTTTGAAACAAATTTTCTCTTTTTTTTACACTTTAAAAATGAAAAAACTTTCAGTAAAGGGAAAAACAATATAATACAAAAATTTGTACATATGTTACAATGAGTGTATGTCTCAATCAAAGTAAATTTTTAGATGAAAACCATTGACCAGGATTGGTTGCATGTTTCCTTCTAGATATTCAAGCTGGAAAATATTACTCTCTTTAACCTCTGCTATTTTGAAAGGACCATCCCATAAAGAATCAAACTTCTGATGGTGTTGGCTTTGTTCTTTCCACATTCCACCTTAGGACATAATCTCTTACTTTGAACTCTCTAAACTTGGATTTCTTGTCAAACCATCCCTTGATATCAAACGAGTGCTTCTGGAAGTCCTCATATGCTTGAGTCATTTTCTCTTCTAGCTGTAACAAATGTGTTGACCTGGTTTTCGCTAGATTTTTCTGTCTCATCCTCTGTGTCTACCAACTTGAGGTCTCGAATTTCCAAGTGAATAGGTAAATACTACTTCTTTTCCATATACCAAGGCATAAGGAGAGGTCTTAATGGAATATTGATGGTGATCCTATCTGCCCACAGAGCTTGTTCTAACAATAGATGCTATCTCCTCTTGTCACATTCTAATGATCTCCTCAAGATTCTTAGCATATTTTTGTTAGTTGATTCTGCTACTCCATTTCCTTAGGGATAGTATTTGGAGGTATTTTTTATGGTGATGCCATATTTGCTAGTAAAATAAATGTATTTAGCTCCTATTAAATCTGATCCATTGTCGCTTACTATAGCTTCTAGGACACTAAACCTTGTGATTAAGCTTTCCATGAAGTATATTACCACCTCTTGATATGATTTATTTATGGAAGTAGCCTCCACCCATCTGGTAAGATAATAGATGGTAGTAAAAAAATATTTATGTCCCACTGAATAATTTGGATTAATAATCCCTATGAAGTCTAGCCCCCATTGCTATAAAGGCTCTTCGACCTAAATGATGCATTCCTGGTTCTCCCCACATATAGTTGGCATTCATCATAGGATATTGTAATCTTGAAGGTATCAGTAAAAATAGTAGGCCAATAATATCCTACCCTAATGATATTCAAATCTGTGACCCTTCCTGATAAGTGTCCACTCAATAATCTTCCATGGAATTATTCAATGCACTTTTGTTTTTTATCATCCCTTGAGCATCTTAAGAGGATTTCATCAAGGTTTTTCTTGTATAGGCCTTCTGGTAATAGGAAATATTTAAAATATTGAATTCTATATCTTCTTATCTATGATGGATTAAGGTTAGAATAACAAACTCTAGTCTAAAAGTATTTGGTCATCTGATCAATCCAATATGATTCTATTGACTGCATTTCTTCAGTCTTATCTTCTAGTGCTAACTGATAGGCTGTCACCTCTGCTGTAACTGCTACTTCTATCAAACCTTGGAAAAATTATCTACCAGCTTGGTAGGATGAATTTCTATGCCATATTCTTGGATATTAGTAATCCAACCAGCTCTCTTGTCTCCTAGTTCACCTTGTAAAATGAAACTTTTGATGTTTGGATGAACTACGTATACTAGTATTTTACTTTGAACCATGTACAACATAAATTTCTTCAATGACTTCATCACTACAAATACTTGTTTCTCAATACAATTGTACTTGACCTGGTACTCATGGAAAATCTGACTCCAAAATAATATGGGGTGTTCTCCTTCATAATTCTTTTGGGTGAGCATAGATGCATAACTCTGTTCAGCTCCATAAGCATACAAAATAAAATCTTTGCTGAAGTCAGGGTTCACTAGAACTGGATCAATGGCAATGGATTGTTTGATGATATCAAAGGCTTATTTTATCACTTCAATCCATTTGAAATCTACATTCTTCTTCAGTAGTTCTAATATAGGTTTCACCTTTTGATCAAAATTTGAGATGAATTTTTTGACAAAACTGATATGGCGTAAGAAGGAATGCAAAGCTTTCTTGGTAATGGGTAATGGAAGAGCTAGAATTGATTTGACTCTATCTAGATAAATAACCATTCCTTATTTAGAGACCACGTGTCCTAGCAAATTTCCCTCATGGAATGCAAAAAATGACTTCTTTGGATTGAGAGAGATACCAAATTCTCAATACTTTTTAAACACTTGCTTTAAATGTGCCAGGTGATCATGCTTATTATGTGAGAATACAATTATGTCATTCAAGTAGATTAGAATTATTTTTTTTATCAGCTCTTCAAAAGCATAATCTATTGCTCTCTAGAATGTGGCCCTTGTATTTGACAGACCAAAAGGTATCCTCTGACAAGAAAAAGTGCCCCATTTGGGGTGAATACCATTTTAAACTGATTTTCATCTTTCACCTAGATTTGGTTGTAATTAGAGAATCCATTTAATAGTAAGATCCTATCTTATCCTACAATTATCTACAAGATCTGATCAATATAGGGGATGAGATAGTGATCTTTCAGTGATGCTTGATTGAGATTCCTAAAATCCACACACAAGTGGATGTCACCATTATTTTTCCTTATTGGGACCAAGTTAGCTACCCAGGTTTAATGCTTGATTAGATATTTTATTTTAGCCGTCAATATATTTAACAGTTCTTCCCTCATTATGGCTTCAATTCTAGGGTTCACAGGCCTCTGTTTCTCCCTGAAGGGCTTTGTATTTTGTTCTAGCTCAATTGTATGTTGGATCACTTTCTTGTCATATACTTTAAGATCTTCATATGACCAAGCCACAATGTCTTGATATTTTAGGTATAGGATCTTCATATCCTTCTCTTCTTATGGAGAACATCTGAATCCATATTTCAGCTTATTTTATTTTTTTATCTCAATTTCCTTGTAAATCTTCTCATTTATCCCCATGGATTTGACCTTTTTCCTATCTTCGTTGTCAAATAAGCTTTCTAGAGTGACCAACCCTATAGGAATATAATTTTTCTTTAGCTAGATGATATCTTGTTGGTCTATCTCTTCTATATTTTCCTCTTGAATGGTAGATATAAAGGCTTCCCTTACTAGGAAATCAATGATTTGTTCATCACTTTTAGAAATCTTCCAAAAGATCTGCTTGTTTGGCAATGCAGTCCTGAAAATATTTTTGATTCTTTTATCTTTTGTGGATCCTATCTTTGCAAATGGATTTAAATTTGCTCCCCTTTCTGCCAAGGAGTCAGCCAAAGTGTTATGTATTATAGGGATAAAGTTAATATTTAGGATATCAAAGGATTCCATCAAATCCCATACGCTATTTCTGTATACCTTTAGGTATTGGTGCTTACTATTGCACCTCTCTCTTACCTGGTTAATAATTAGTTCAAAATCACCATGTATATATGTAGACACCTAAAACGCGTCATGTCGAGGTGACTACTCATATGGGACATGCTAGAAGACCATATGGAAGACCTTGGACAAATACCAAGGTATAGCAGTGGTTTTAACCACTCAATTAGGCAGTTTGGCCTAATCAGTGTTAACCATGGTTGACACCCATGGTTAGCAGTGCTGACCGCGCCTCAGAGCCGTGACTAGCATCAAAAATCAGTTGGCCTTTGACCGAGTCAAAGTTGGTTCCAAATGGCCAATTGGTTGCAGATCCGAGCGGTTTGGGGATGGAATGATCGAGAAGCTTCCTTCCAAGCTACTCTCAACTGCCCATTCTTGATCTTGGCTTCCTCATGAAGCTAGGACATAGCCCTCCAAGGTGCTATAAGAACCCCATCCAAATTGGGGAGAGAGAGAGATGCATAGGTGAATTTGAGCAGTGAAGCCCTGTCGAATTCAACACTCACCTAATTGCATTGTGACATTGCTTTCTTACCCTTAATTGAGAGATTGAAATGGCAATTCAAGCCATGGAGGTCCTAGGAGGTTAGGAGAGCCAAGAAATGTAATTACACCCATTTCACATGCAATCAGAGCAATTCAACCACCAAATCTGTCAGAGGACACAGAGGCGACCCTTGACCATCAATTTGGCAAGAGGATTCAGAGATTTAGCCCTTGAATTGGAGGACAAGCACACTTCAAGCTCCATCATGATTGTCAGCCATGGCTAATAGTGCTCACCATGCCACAGAGCCATGGTTAGGGTATCATCACTAATTTCCTTAATTTCTCATCATAGGATTTGTTAATGGCATTAGATTAAGCATAATTTAGGTTTAATTGCATTATTAGAGATTTTTGACTGATAGAATTAGCTTGTTTAGTTGTCTTGCTTTCAATATTGTAACTAGGATACTAATGAATATTTTTCATGCTTCCATGCTTTCAAATTCATAATTAGGCCATTAGATAGATACATATGCTTTTCCTTTACATGTTTCATAGAATATTTTCATGTTTTGCATAGGTTTATTAGCTTTCTTGCACTTTCTTGATTATATGCTAATAACATCATCTTTTCATGCAATTTCCTCAAAAAGCCTCATCAAGAGAGGCATCCTTTATTACTGATGCTTCTTGTTGTTTATTGCATGTAGGACTAACAGGGTTTTGACATGCAAGGCAAAAAATACCTCTAATCATGGAGAAGAAGGTCATCGACACCTTGGAGCAGTTCATGTCATTCTAAAAAGTCTTTGGATTACACCTACCCTTGAGAGGGAGTTCTTATGATTGTAATTATTGTATCAAATTGGGTATCCCTAAGAGGGATGGATTTGTAACTTGAGATTCACTTGGAAATTAATAAAAGAAACAATTCTTTTGGTTATTTGCAAATTCATCAATTTTTGTATGCCTTTATGTGATTTTCAATTATTACTATATTAGGTGTATGCTTTTTAGGATCGTACAGAAGGTGATCACGATGGGAATTCTACATTAAATGCCATAGATCACTAAATTTTAGGGTTTGTGATGATAGGTGCTAACCACGGGTGACAGCCATGGTCAAAAGTTGTCATCATGGCATAGACCCGCAGGCAATAGTCTCAACCATGCCACAGAGCCACGGTCAGCATCTGACAGGTCGTACAATAGGGAGAAAAAGCTTAATCGGATGAGGATCTGAGGTAGGATCCATTTTTATCTGATTTTCCCTATTTCTCTATCTATGTTTTTCTAGAAAGTCAAAATTGCTAGCATAATTAGGGAATGCGACAAAAAGATAAAATGTATTGAGTCCCTAGGTCTTTTTCTTAGGTTCTACTAGTCGCTACTAGGAACAATGGACCTCTGAGTGCAGTCCACCCTAGTCTCCAGTGGTCTAGGACCTTCTTGTATGTTGGTTTGCTTGTGTGAGGCCCATCTAGTGGCCACTTCATCATTGTCATTAGTGTGCATTTGCTTTGAAAAGTCATATAGCTTAATCATGCATACTTTTGAAAGTTAAACGTTCTTTTTAATTTGCATCACATATAGAAGAGTCATGAGTGTTATTTTATGCATTTACTTTCATGCAAAATAAAAGGAACCACACACACCATGACACACTTAAATGCTAGTGAGTTGGAAGTCACATCCAACCACTAGTAGGGTTCAATGATGGTGGCAGTGATTTCCATCCATTGGCCCAACTCCCTCGAACCTTTTGTTACTAGACCAATACCAAATCCAAGAACCATCATAGACCATGCAAAATAGCATGTATTCCTCTTAGGAGGGGTGTATCATCATGAACGAGGTAGATTAGGGTGAGGATCGGTAGGACCTATGCTCCCTACCCAAGTGTGGATTTCATCTCCACATTTTGGGGGATTACGTGACCTAGAGTTCATAGCTAGGTTGTCGAGCTATGAGTATACAGGTGAAAGCCCTTTAACAATTGAGTATATCATCAACATATTTGAAAACATGATGAGAGTTACTTATTGATACAACAAATTGCAAAACACATCAAATAGTTTAGGGTTCACTTTAAGCTTTAAAAGAGATAATCACCATTGTATTATTTGTGTGCTAATAAAATTTAAATCTAGACATAGGATACACACTATGGTGGCTACATGGAGAGGCTAACCCAGGCATAGATCCGAGGTCGAGGTTGAAGCTCCACCCAATGCACAACAAGATGCGCAACACCCTCAATCACAGAATCCTCCCAAACATCATTCGATGAGTATTAGAGGGGACAATTCTATGCATGGGGATCTTGTTGAGAATACCCCAGTATGAGGAGCTACTAGACACTCCTCGAGACATAGATCAGAGCATGGAGCTTCCCAACATGGGGGTTCCAAACATGTTAGTATTTACCATGACCGCATTCCACGTGCATCCATGGGATCTACTAAAGAGTATGTCATCGAGGGATCCAGATTGGTACCCCTCCATCCTATAGCTAAGGGAGGCTTGAAGCCCCCAACATCTGAGTATAGATGAGTTCAGGATCCACCCATTCAAGGGCAAATGGATAGGGCCACTTTCGAGCATAGGCCCACTCAAACTCCCAACAAGGGTGAGCCTTGTAGGATCACCATAGATGTATCCAAAGTGGGAGCCAATGGTATACCACCTCATGAGCCATGGCATAGTAGATAGTTGGATGGTTTGGGTAAGGTTCTAGGGTAGCTAGGTTACAAGCCTACTCCTGTGCCTTCTCGCTTCTTGAGTGTGCATAGTGGTAGTACCATTAGGACTGTCAGAGAACCTAGAGAGTGCTCCAAGTATTCTCGAGATATGCATGCCCCTACATCTCATGTAGGCACAGAGTTTAGGCAATAGTTGGATGTGAATGTCATCTTCATAGACAAGGGCAAGAGCGTAGTAGATCAGTCCATTGGGGGACACACCCACAAAGTCGCTCGAATAGAGTGCACACACCAGAGGCCTCAAACGATTGATCACATAGATAGATCTCACAAGATGGTGTTAGAGCAGAGATGTCAGATCCTCCAAGACCAATTGGAGGATGTTCATATAGAGCAAGAATGCCTCAAAAATGAGAACACTCAGAGGCAAAGGTTCATAAGACAATATTTATATGAACAATGCATGCATGAACAATGCATCCTTGATCAAAAGGAGCATGTTGAGAGGGAGGATCGACTAGCCAGTGTCAATTTACATCCTCGTAGTGAGCATAGGGAGCGCATTGATAGATGAGTTGCTTCACAACCTGATTTGCACCCTGAGTATATAGATACCCATACTCGCTACACATCCCAACATAGAGATGGGTACCCTCCACCCGAGCATCATGGGCATAGGCAATACGAAGAAGAAGTGGGAGATGAATTAGATCAAGAGTATCCTAAAATATCCCAAGTCGAAGAGGAGGATGAGCCTATTCCTTCACCTCGATCGAAGAGGAACGTACCTCCAAAGGTGCCTCCAAGGCAATCCATAGAAGAGGAGTTCTTATCTTCATAGGCTTATAAAGTCTTGGCAGAAAAGGTCAAAGCTATAGAAAAGCAAGGAACAACTTATCAAAATCCAACCTTGAATAAGATTCATAATGAACCTTTATGCCCATTAGTGCCTATTCTAACTTATCCCGAGCATTTTGAAATGCCTAAGCTAGAAAATTTTAGAGGAGAGGAAGATGCTCAGGAGCATGTCACGAGATTTTTAGACATGTGCTTTTATATTGGAAGCAATGATGCCCTACTCCTATGGAATTTCATCATGACCCTCTCAAGCCCAGCTCGAGAGTGGTTTAATCAACTCAAGAGGCACAATATCACCAATTTTGAGCAATTGGCTGATGCATTTCTTGAACGCTTCTCCTTTGGCATCAAGAAGAAGGTGAACTTATCCGAGCTGGCTGCTTTAATGCAACATGATGATGAGCCAGTTATGGATTACGAGAAATGATGGAGAAAGATGATGGTAAAGCTACCATTTTCCATCCCTACTATTGAACTGACTAGGATGTTTATGAAAAGTTGTGCAAAGCACATTTTATTATTGTTACAATTGTAGTAATATCAAACATTCGAAGAGGCTTTGGTGCAAGCCAAAGTGATTGAGGATATCAAGTTACAGGAGGGTAACTTGAAACTCAGAAATAGGAAGGAATGGAACAAGAAAAGCACTGAGAAACAATAGGCCAAGCCAGCTCACATCAATCAGGTGGTTCTAAACCTTCAGAAAGGAGATAAGGGGTAGCAACAATGAAATTATCAAGCCCAACCTCCCCCTGCACAATATGAGCAATGCAACAACCAGAGGGGTAAGGACAAAGAAAGATACCCTCCTCGCATATTTACACAATTATCGAAATCGTTGACAATGATTTTCCATCAGCTATGTGAGGCAAAGGCAATAAACTTACCAGAGGTCAAAATGATAGACCCTAATCAACCCAAGCCTAAGGGGTATAAGGATGATCAATATTGCATATTTCATCGAATGAAAGGTCATGACATAGAGGTATGTTGGTCTTTCAAACATTTAGTACAGAACATGATTGAAAGAGGTATGCTTCTTGTGGATAATCCACAAGCACCAGATAATCAAAATATGGGGATTTACAAGAATCCTCTACCCAACCATGAGGTGCCAAGGAACAATGTTGGCCAAGTCAATCAAGTACGAATCGAACCACCAACCCATGGGTTCATCGGAATGGTCAATGTCATCACAAGACATGCGAGGTATGAGAGACCAAATCAACCTCTAGCTCCTATTAGAGTCCATGTTGTACCTCCTCCAAGGCCAGCCCAACATGTACCAGGCCCACCAACTAGACCGGTGGTGACAATCAAGAGTAGGTTAGTCCAAAACCTACAGATAACTCCAGCAAAGTTGTTGATTTATGAGCTGATTCAGTAGTCTCCCAAGCATAGGGAGATGCTTATGGATATTCTAAGGTCCATAGAAGTGTAGTCCCAGGATCCTAAAGCATTTACACACTTTGTGGGACACGTGCAGTAGTGTCAAGAGCCGGTCATACAATTTTATGATCATGAAATCAAGATGGTTTCCACTATCATAGTGGACCCGCCGCTCCACATCATTGCATGTGTGAATCACATACCCTTCAAGCGGGTTTTGATTGATACAGGATCATCAATCAATATTATCATGACCAAGGCATTAACATACCTAAAGTTACCAAAGATGCATATCATACCTTTCGACCTTCACATTGAGAGCTTTTAATGATGCATTATGCTCAACTATCGGCACGATAGTCTTACCTATTCAGGTGGGGCTGAAGACCATCCCCATGATGTGTCATGTGATTGAAGGTGCTATGCAATATAATATACTTCTAGGATGGCCTTGGATAAGAGAAATGTGTTGTGTCCCCTCTATTCTCCATCAATGTATCAAATACATTCATGAGGGATAGGTTCACATGGTACCTTTAGATGAAGAACCATTCAAATACATGAATCTAGCTAATTTATCGAGGGATTTTATGCTCCCCTCAATGCACCTAGACATACGACCAGTGACACCGATCAAAGAGCTAGGAGGTAAAATGAAGGAAGTGTGTGCAAAACCTACAACATCTGCATCTCAATGATCGGAGCACATGATAACTGCTTCTACTAGACCGTCTACATCTGTAATGCATCGGGATGATGAGAAGCTAAAAGCAAATATGGGTAAAAAAGAGATAAAGCGAGTACCCAAACTAGTTGTGATCGAGGTTCCTACTCCCATGGAAGTAGAGGATGCTCAAGGAGAAGTCGAAGAGGCACCTCAACCTGCTTCACCTACATCTTCAATAGGGTCATCTACACCATAGGTGATAATTCATTTGGTTAATCCCAGATTGGGGGAGTATATCATGCAGAATGTGATGTTCACACCGATCATCAAGACTGCACAGGATATGGGCTGACCATGAGCCCATCGCCTTCCCATAGGGATGGTGGTACCATTAGGGGTGCCCCCTAACCAAACTAATTTCATCTATGGAGGGCTCGACCAGATTGCATCTCGCACCCCCATGGATGAAGATGATGATGAGCCATTCATTATGAATGTTCATTATCTCTCTAACCCAGAGTATGCCTTATGATATTTTGAATGTTACCATTGGCATGGTTACGATCTCAGATTATCTGAGTAGGGGCGTAGGAGGCCTTATGAACCACAATATCAATTGCCTATAGATAGGTTCAAGTTAGGATATCATATTAGAGGATAGGATGAACTCCTCATGGCATATTTAGACCACTTGTACCTCAGTATGGGGAGGAAGTCGATATTAATCCTTATCACCCCAATCCTTCCATCTTTCATTGGGACAACCAGATAGTGTCTTATGTCACTATGGAACCACCTGAGACATATCATGAAGATATCTTGGTGGAGACCGATCTAGAGCATATCCCAAGAGATAACTTGGGTGAACAAATCCATGACAACATACTATGATAGCGATATACTTTGAATTAGAATATCATTCTGATGAGGACATAGTAGAGTCCATCTCTGAGAGAGGGGGACCTAGATGCATGTATGACATGGATGACAATGGTGAGTCCTCAAACAATGAGCAATATGAGGATGAGACTGAGTTGGCTTATCTAGGCCCTCTTAATTTACGTCATCTATTACCTTCAGAGATAGTCATCGAGGATGATCAATCCTCCATGAGTGATAGTAGTTATCAAGAGTTGGCTTACATGGGGCCCCATCTCCCTAACTCCCTAGTGCTAGTAGGTAGTGGTGAAGGCTTTCATTATGATAGTGATGATGAAGATGAAATAGAGAGAGCCTATTTAGGACCTCCTTACTTGCATCATCGTAATGCACCGTACACTATAGAGGATATGTACAGAGATATCAATATTCATCCTCACCTCAGAGGAAGACCACCTAATTTGGATAGGATTTATCATATGGTCTTCCCTGATCTACCAACATTCAGAGAGCTCCTTGAGCCTAGTGATCCTATGTTTGAGTCTATCCATAGACCGGATCCAGAGATCCCCATACCCCTAGAACCACATCTCGAGGATGGAAGTTATACAAATTTAGAGTCACATGCACGTGGTCCTAGAGACATGATCCATTCCATCAATATGATCTCCATTGATTTGACCACTCCACTTCACAACCCAACTGATCCTTCCAAGCCATTGTGTCTAAATGTAGATGCTATTGATTGGGATCACATTGACTCACCACTAGAGCCTAAGGATTTCTTCCCTAATGAAGAAATGTTGCAACCTTTTCACTTTGTGCCAGGCTGTGCACATGATGTTTATCATGCTGAGGATGCTTCCAATGTGGAACCCATAAACCCAGTAGATGACATCCACTTGATCCCTACGCCTCATCAGCTTGAGGAGGGATCCCACATGTCAGTAGAGGAAACCTTTGAAGTGGATATCAGTAATGATCCCACCAATCCAAGGAAGGTTAAATTTGGAGAAATTTTATCTCCTGATGAGTATGCCAACCTCATCCCTCTACTGAAAGAGAGACCTGATCTCTTTGCTTGGACTTATAAGGACATGCCAGGTCTAGATCCAAAATTGGTTACTCATAACCTTTCGCTAGATCTATCAAAGAAGCCAATCAAGCAGAAACTCAGGAAGATGCATCCGATAGTAGCCTTAATGGTTAAATATGAATTGCAGAAGCTATTGGATGTAGAGTTTGTCATTTCCATCGACTATCCAGAATGGGTATCAAACATGGTGCCTGTAGGAAAACCTGATGGAAGGATCCATATTTGTATGGATTTTAGAGACCTCAATAAGGCAACACCAAAGGATTCATTCCCATTGCCGAACATAGATGCTCTCATAGATGCAACTACGGGTCATGAAATGCTCTCCCTAATGGATGGTTTTTCTGGTTACAACCAAATTTGGATTAAGCCCGAAGACCAACATAAAACCATGTTCATAATGCCATGGGGGACATTTTGTTACAAGGTTATGCCATTTGGTCTTAAAAATGTTGGTGCTACATATCAATGGGCTATGACATATATCTTTCATGACTATATGCATAAGATCTTAGAAGATTACATCGATGACTTATTGGCGAAGTCATTGCTGCATTCAGAGCATGCTGAGGTCCTGAGAAAGGTCTTCGATCACCTGATAGAGCATAATGTCAGGTTGAATCCTAAGAAGTGCGTATTTGGCATAACTTTAGGAAAGCTCTTAGGATTCATCATTTCAAAGTGAGGCATCAAAGTTGATCCAACAAAGGTCAAGGTAATTTTAGAAATGTATCCTCCCATGAATATCAAGGAATTAAGAAGCCTTCAGGGCAAAGTAGCATCCATCAAGTGATTTATCACATAATTATCAGATAAATGTCGACCCATGAATCGACTACTACACAAGGGGGTCCCATTCAATTGGGATGAGGACTATCAAGCAACCTTTGCTGAGATTAAGCAATACCTAGAAATGCCACTAGTGCTAGCTCCACCAAGACCAGATGAGCCTTTTATACTATATATATCGACAACTGAATTTGCATTAGGGACCATGTTAGCCCAAAAGAATGTGCAAGACAAAGAGCAAGCCATATATTACATTAGTCGAACCTTGGTGAGTTACGAGATAGGATATGCATATGTGGAAAAACTATGTTTAGCAATAGTGTTCACTACAAAGAAATTGTGACATTATATGTTAAGTCATACGATGTATGTCATATCAAAACAAAATCCTTTGTAGTATATGATGAGTAAGATGTATCATAATACACGTACTGCAAAGTGGATCATGCTATTGATAGAATTTGATTTGGAATTCATTAGCCAAAATTCCATTAAGGGATAGGTCATAGCTGATCAACTAGCTGAGGTACCTCTTGAAAATAGTAGGCCCCTCACCATTGAGCTTCCTGATGATGTAGTTTTTGCCTTATTAGAAGCACCCAAACCCGAAGAACTAGATAACAAAGCTGATATGACCTTGTTCTTTGATGGTTCGAAGTGTGAGCAAGGGGGTGGTGTAGGAATAGTGTTGTTCACGCTGCAAGGTGCTCCTATGCCCTTGTCATTCAAGTTGGACTTTCCTTGCACTAACAATAATGTTGAATATGAAGCCCTAATTTTGGGCCTCCAAATAGCTATCGCCATGAATATTAAAAGGTTAAATATCTTTGGTGATTCCCTTCTCATTGTTAACCAAGTGAAGGGACTTTTTCAGTGTCGATGTCCTATCCTGAAGTCTTACAAAGATCTTGTTGATACATATTTAGCTCAGTTGGAATGGTATGACATCGAGGCAATCCCTCATTCATCAAACATATTTATAGACACTATGGCATATTTGGGATCCTTAATCCCTCAGAATCCATCTACTGATTTTACTACCATCCACGTAAAAATGTTGTCACACTCTACTATGCAACGTGAAGCTTTGGATAACAAAGAGTCAATCAACATGATTCAGGTAGAACCGAACCATGAGTGGTTCTATAGAGCCAAATATTTTCTCAAGAGAGCATCTTGGGGGTCTTTGATCTCGTAAGATCCTACGGGGAGTGGTACTACCATTCACCATAAGGTTGTTTCCCAGTATACATTTGTGAATGTTGAACCACAGGGGGAACATGTTGTCTTGTCAGTTGAGGCTGAGAGCTATCAGAACTAGATGTCATAGATATACGACTTCCTTAAGCTTGGTGTAATCCCTCAAGGATTATCGCATGCCATGAAGTGCACATTTAAATAGAAAGTGACAAAGTATGTCTTGTTAGGAGACATTTTGTATCATCGAAGCTACGATGGAGTTCTCCTTCATTGTCTTGAGCCCCAAGAATCATCTTGGGAAATTTTGCAAGCTCACGATGGTACGTGCGATGGCCATTTCAGTGGCATGGCTATCATCAAGTGCATCCTTCGCATGGGTTATTATTGGCCCACTATGGAGAAGGATTGCAATGTGTATGTCAAGAAATGCATTAAATTCTAGCATCATGCTAATCTTGTGCACCTACCATCATAGGCCTTACAACCCATTCAAGTGGCTTGGCCATTTGCTCAGTGGGGTTTGGATCTCATCGATAAGATCTCTCCTCCATCATCGGGCTGACATACATTTATTATTATGGCTACTGAGTACTTTACTAAGTGGGTGGAAGCAATCCCATTAACAATGACAACTAGAGCACGTATTGTTGAGTTCATACTCACCAATATCATAAGTCATTTTGGGATACCATCCAAGATAATTTTGGATAATGGAACGTCATTCAAAAATAAAATTGTGAGAGCTTTGACATTTAAGTACAAGATCAAACACAGTTTTGTGACTCCATATTATCCATAGGAAAATGGGTAGGCTGAAGCTTCAAACAAGATAGTGGTTTCCATCTTGAAAAATATGGTACAAGAACACCATAAATATTGGCACATCCAACTACCCCTTGCATTATGGGCTTACAGGACTAGTATTCGGACACCCACTGGGGCAACTCCATTTTCACTAGTATATGGCACTGAGGCCATTATGCCCTTAGAGTTGGAAATTCCAATGTTGTGCATCGCATTGAAAGAGTTCATCGATGATGACACCACATGACAAGCTCACCTAGATCAATTGATGCTACTTGATGAACATCACGTGAATGCCCTGGAGCATCTCCACGTTTATCAAGAGTGCTTAAAATGAGCTTACAATGACAAAGTCCATCTGAGAGACTTTGAGGTTGGTGATCTTGTGCTGAAAGAGAACCAACAGAACTCAAATCTACCACCAAAAATGTGAGACAAATTTATGGCTAATTGGTTAGGTCCTTATATCATCTCTGAGAAGATTGGACATGGGACATATCGCTTAACATCGTTGGAAGGGGTTGAAGAGCCTGAACCTCTCAACATCCTTCACCTTAAAGCATTTTATGCCTAAAACCATCAAAATGCCCCAAAGGCATCTGTAAGCCCTTTGGTCATTCAGTAAAAGGCTCCAAAGGCATCTGTAAGCCCTTTGGTCAAATTAAAAAGTAATAAAATCTAAAAAAATTGGGAAAATATCAAAATTCAAAAACATTGCATTACATTTCATTTGCATCATTGCATTTCATTTGCATCATCGCATTCTAGTTACCGCATGCATTTCATATTGCATTGCATTAGGCATATCCATCCATCACACTTGCATTAGGATAGATTGTGTTTACAATCTTACAAATGACACCACGTTTGTATTTCAATCATGCATCTATGCACTATCATTTTTCATCCATTCATCACCCTTGTGAGTAATTGTGTTTTTCAACACAACCCTTCTTGTTGCTATGAAGAATATACTAAGGTTTTTTAGTCATTCAACCATACCTAGTGGTCTTCTCAAGAGTTTGGTAGAAAGCTTGCTTTGCTTTTGTAGATGAGGTCTAGTTTTTATAGCCCTTAGCATATCAGAATCCTATCACTAATCAACAAACTAAACAATCCTAATAAGGACTAGGGGAAGATGAATACTACAAAGTGAGACCAGGTATCCTGAGGTGAAAATTTTATTCTTGCTTATCCCCTTATGCGGACGATTCGAGAAATGTTGACAGTTGGAAAAAGGACAAGCTTACCCCCTACCCGAATAAATCCCTTGCTTACAAATGAAGGAGCAAAATCCTAGAATGAATTCCCCAAGTGAAATTCCAAAGTTAAATCCTCAGAAATCAAATCAAATCAAGATCAAATTCAAAGTGAAATCCTATCAGTATCAAATCCCTTGCTCAAAAAAAGAAAAAAAAAATACAAAATAAATAGTGGTTTTTATCACTAAAAGAGAAGTACAAAATAAATAGTGATTCTTATCACTTTACATGAGCAAGTATCCCGATAAATTAAAGAAAATAAGGGGGTGAGCTTGAATCCCTAGAATTATCAATACTATCGTACCTTACGCATGATGATATATCTGATACATTAGCATTTCACTTTTGTGCAGACCAATGTTTGAATGTGGAAGAGCTAGCTTCAGGTGTCCTATATCGCCTAGTAGTCTAGTCCAACTAAAATCTAAACCTAGGATTGGATAGACATTTGAGGATCCCCAATATTAGAAATGGGCTGAAAGAATCCCGCCTGACATCGGGGTATGCTTATGCCTTATCTAAATATACTCATTTGCACACATAGGGATAATGAATAGTTAGGGTCTATCCTAGTGAAAGCCTTATGTTTCAAAAGTCTAGTATGGTCAGTATACAACTTTTGATAAGTCAACTAGGGTGTTTGAGTTTCATGGAAAACCTCAAAAATTCCCAAATAGCAACAAACAATTTTCAATGCAATCATCAAAAATCAATTTTCTTTTATGAGAGTTTGTTTATTAGAAATTATTTGTAATATAGGCTAGATACCGGATGGATGTCAGAAATGATATTTAAATGGCCACTGACTATGTTATACATATTATTTTAATTTACAAAAGCTTATGAATAGAAACAATATATCATTGCATCTCACATATGGGTGCACAATTTATCAAATCATATAAAAAGATATAGCAATTACATCTCATGATTGTTATACATTCTGTGGTGTCATCCATTAGATTGTCAAACTCATATTGCATTCATACATTATGTTTTAAGAGATTAAAGCATACATATCCATTTCAGAAAAAACATTATCAAAGAAACAAAGAAATTATGCAATACATACATGGCATAGATTATGTCATAACAACATAAATTAAATGCATACAAGTATAATAAATCAAACATGCATTTAAACATCATATATCACATTCATATACATTCATCATAAGTAGTCCACCTACACATATATATCATTGCATTTAAAATCATACATTCATCATCTATCTAGTGCATGTCATCCATACATCACATCATATAGCATAAAATAAACATCACATCTAAACATTGCATCCATATGCATCTCATAAAACATAAAACAATAAAAATAATAAAACTACACATATAATGAGTCTCAATGTCAGATCATATATATATATATTGTGTGTATCAAAAAATAGATAATAAACAGTACATCGACATGTGTCAAAAATACCCATAGGCTACATCTATGTAGGTCCTCGACCTTACACACAAAAATGGTACAATTAGCATCATATATGTACTAAGTAGCAGCCCTCCCCCCAGCCTGAGAGGCTCCACTATCACCTCCACCATCCCTGTGAGTCCTCCTAGAGCTAGCACCGGAGGTCCTCTATGACCTATGAGATCTACGACTAGAGCTCATTGATGACTACCCTATCTCTCGAGTGTGAGTCCTCTAAGACCCTGAAGCTATGGGCATCTCCAAAATCTCACCCTCGAGTAGTCCAATCGCTCCTCTCAAAGTAGAGATGTAGGTAGCACTTCATGCACCATCATCGATGTGCTACTACACCAGGGCCCGGAGTCTCCTGATCTCTACTCCCTAGTCCAACCCTGCTAATCCCTACTCTACTACTACTACTAGAGCAGCTAGAGGTGCTAGAGAAACCTATGATGATGAGGGATCTAACCTCCCACCCTAGAGTACGAAATATATACCATCATAGCATCTACCTATGACTATAGGAGGATGCACTACCTTATAACCTTATGGATCTCTACATCTACTATAGTGATCCTAGCCTATAGAGTGGTCTTCTCCTCCTCATAGCTGCACCACTAAGACTACCCTACTATGAGCCAAGACTAGAGATCCCCCACCTTTTCCTATAAAGTGGCAATGGTGGTATCCCAATGTAAGAGTTGTATCTATAAGGAGCCTACCTGAGTCTGTAGGCTAGCAACCTAGGCCCTGAGCTACCCAACCTCATTGTCAGATGGTGCCTCACCCTCCTCGAGAGCGTCATCCTCCTCCTCAATAGGAGGTGCATCCTCTAAATATCCCTCACCCCATCCACCCTCAGTCCTCTAATAGACTCGATGCTCATGAGGATCGACCTCTACACCCTCTACACCCTCTACAACATCATCAACTACCCTACCTAAGGGGCCCTCAAAGCCCCACCATACCCTGAGGGTCCACCAAGTGTCATAGTCAGGAGTGGTCCCTACATCTATCAAACCTGACTCCTAAAATTCATCATCCTCATCACCCAATGGAGTCACCCTAGGCCATGTCAAGTCCCTCTCTAAAGTGAGGTGATGATAGATAGTAGGCAGCTCTAGAATGTCCTACCTGATCCCAAACTATCGAGTGACATGAGAGAAGTAAAAGAACTCTCATACCTCAAACTTACATTCAAGGAGCCATCTATCTCTACATGCCCAATGCATCCAATCATCAACCTCCATCCATGGAGGGTAGTCTAAGTAGGGGTGCCAATCAATATGATCCACCTGTAGTCCTACGAACCATCCAATGTAGTGAGCTAGGTCCCCTACATGAGACCTACTCTAGAAGCCCTCTCTCATGAGGCCAGCATGCCATATAGCACTGGTGCACCTCCTCAATGGTGCCAATCTCATGGGGTAGGCCAATGGGATGCTCGATCTTGATGTGCTGCCACCCCTAGATCTAGAGTAGTAAGCTGTAGTCGATGCCAACTCTACTCAGAGTAATCTGATACAACTCATTATAGAGCTATGCTAGTAAGGCACTCCCCTAAGATAGGATCAAAGGATGATCAGTAGGACTCGCTAGGACCTCCATAGTCCTAGCTAGGAGGTTCCATGGGAACCTCACTCTAGATGTGTCTGGCAGGATGATCTGCACAATCAGGTGCATGAAGATGATCGCTCACTTAGTGAAAACCTATTGTCTATACTAGTGCTCAATATGGACCCCTTCGTGGTTCGAGTGTTACTATGCTGCCTCATTATGGTGGCCAAAGATATGATCAAATACTACATTCTTCACATCGATCGATGAAGATGTGATGGCCTCGCCATCTAGTGGGAGTCAGAAGATGTGGTAGACATCCTCCAAAGTGATGGTCATCTCACCTATAGATAGGTGAAAGGTGTTGGTCCATGCATCCCAACATCGAGCCAATGTAGTCATATAGGCCTGATCGACCCTGATGGAGGGGAGGCATAAGACATAACCAAATCCTACAACCCCAAACCATACCTGATCCATCAGAGAAAGGGTGCCACATAGGTTGCGAAGGATCTCTGATTCCCTCGCCCTAGCAGTCAAGGTCTGATAGAAAGTAGAATAATAAGGCAAAAATAAATAAAAATCAACCATAAACATAAAAAAACAAGCTTGAAAACATCAAACAAATTAAAAAAATTCAAAACACCAAAAACAATGGAAAAATGCACTTTAAAAATAAAAAAATCAATTAAATCTTATAAAAATAAAAAAATTAAAAAAATTTGCTAAAGTTGTGAACCACGGCTCAGACCCACGGTCAGGGAGGCGGTCAAAATTTTGACCATTGGATTTTGAATCCCACCATGGCTGATAACCACGACCCCCAATTTACCAATTGGGGACCACGCCTACCAACTATGGCTAGGAGGGAAGACCTTTTCAGGTCATTTCCCATCCCTACATTCCCAAAAAACAAAAAAATAATAAAAAAAAAAACAAAAACCCAAAAATAAATTAATTTTACCCTCCCCTTAAGCTAACCTAAGCTAAACCTAACTAGGGTGAGGTTCATTACCGTAGTTTAATGAGGTTCATTTAACCCATTAATTAGTGAGGTTAATTTTAAAAACTATTCAAATAAAATGGTCAAGGGTTTTGTGTGCTTCTACCTTAGTCACACCGGCTCCTCCAAGTTGGGCTGCCATCATTCTAAGTGGTAGTGAGGTCAAGTTTTTAGCAGCACTTCACATCAAAATTGTTGACTCACCTCTCAGAGCACTCAAAATTTGCAAGCTATCAAATGAAAATGATATAAAAAATGATAGGAATTTTTTTAAATATTTCTTATTTTTCGCTTGACCGTGGTTGACACCCGTAGGCGTAGAACTAGGGTTTGTCGATTGCACCTGCCAGTTGTGGCTAGAAAATTTTGAAAACCTAGTTACTGTTGCAAAATGTGGCTAGCAACCTACAATAAATGCTAAAAAATCCCACCATGAGGAGCTAAAAAATGATGAATTAAAAATACCCACATGACCAGAATTGTAAAAAAATTCACAAAATAACAAAAAAATTAGATAAACTAAAAGCCAAATGTGCCTCGTATCTAGTAATTTACCCTATACACTTGGTGGTTGCAGTGACTTGTGCTCCATGCAATCCGAAAAGATGAGTAAATTACCATAAGGACATTTGGGGCAAATTCATCATCGTTGAATTGATATGCTTCATTTCAATCCCTAAGAAGGCCCAGACGATCGGACTGCTCCATGGGAATGAAGTAATCATATCACTTCTTCTATGACACTTTTAGTAGATCATCGAACAATATGATTCAACACATGCCTAATTGGAATTGCTATCATTTTGATTCCCTAAGAAGGCCATTAAGGTTGGACCGCTCCATGGGATAGAGATGTACAATTACTATTAATAGTTGCAATCATAGTTGATTAGGCCTAATCAATTATCAAATGCTAAATCTTATTTTGTTCAAAGTCATTCATAGTGGTCAAGTGACTCGTCACTTCATTTAATTGTCCTACCCTCATCGACTCATCGCTTGAGGGGGTAGTCATAATATCATAATCATAATCAAAGTCAACAGAAGATCCCTTGATCGTAGATCTCTTGATCTTGTCAAAATTATGTTCATCTTACGAATCATTGCCAATGACTATCATAAGCTTACCCTTTGTTGGGGCAAAAAGCAAATATGATAGTTAAGTTAGTAGCTCTCCTCCTTTCGGATCTATATGGCATGAAAGCCTATAGTAGCCCTGAGCTACCCGATCACCGCTGGAGCTTGCCAAAGCTTTGCAAATTTAAGCCTTCCATCCAGTTGGAAGCAATGATTCTAGGATGCACGTCCTTTTGTTGGACCTTGAGCATCTAATGTTGATCAGACTAATGATCATCATCCAACCTATGACATCATTTTAGGAGGTCTATTTTTTCTCAATGTTGTTCGATCTCACAATGCATCTCAAAAGGGGCATCTGTAGACACCTAAAACATGTCATGTCGAGGTGACTACTCATATGGGACATGCTAGAAGACCATATGGAAGACCTTGGACAAATACCAAGGTATAGCAGTGGTTTTAACCACTCAATTAGGCAGTTTGGCCTAATCAGTGTTAACCATGGTTGACACCCATGGTTAGCAGTGTTGACCGCACCTCAGAGCTACGTGACTAGCATCAAAAGTTAGTTGGCCTTTGACCGAGTCAAAGTTGGTTCCAAATGGCCAATTGGTTGTAGATCCGAGTGGTTTGGGGATGGAATGATTGAGAAGCTTCCTTCCAACTACTCTAACTACCCATTCTTGATCTTGGCTTCCTCATGAAGCTAGGACATAGCCCTCCAAGGTGCTATAAGAACCCCATCCAAAATGGGAGAGAGAGAGATGCATAGGCGAATTTGAGCAATGAAGCCCTATCGAATTCAACACTCACCTAATTGCATTGTGACATTGCTTTCTTACCCTTAATTGAGAGATTGAAATGGCAATTCAAGCCATGGAGGTCCTAGGAGGTTAGGAGAGCCAAGAAATGCAATTACACCAATTTCACGTGCAATCGGAGCAATTCAACCACCAAATATGTTAGAGGACACAGAGGCGACCCTTGACCATCAATTTGGCAAGAGGATTCAGAGATTTAGCCCTTGAATTGGAGGACAAGCACACTTCAAGCTCCACTACGGCTGTCAGCCATGGCTAATAGTGCTCACCACGCCACAGAGCCATGGTTAGGGTATCATCACTGATTTCCTTGCTTTCTCATCGTAGGATTTGTTAATGGCATTAGATTAAGCATAATTTAGGTTTAATTGCATTATTAGAGATTTTTGACCGATAGAATTAGCTTGTTTAGTTGTCTTGCTTTCAATATTGTAACTAGGATACTAATGAATCTTTTTCATGCTTCCATGCTTTCAAATTCATAATTAGGCCATTAGATAGATACATATGCTTTTCCTTTACATGTTTCATAGAATATTTTCATGTTTTGCATAGGTTTACTAGCTTTCTTGCACTTTCTTGATTATATGCTAATAACATCATATTTTCATGCAATTTCCTCAAAAAGCCTCATCAAGAGAGGCATCCTTTATTACTGATGCTTCTTGTTGTTTATTGCACGCAGGACTAATAGGGTTTTGACATGCAAGGCAACAAATACCTCTAATCATGGAGAAGAAGGTCATCGACACCTTGGAGCAGTTCGTGTCATTCTAAAAGGCCTTTGGATTGCACCTACCCTTGCGAGGGATTTCTTATGATTGTAATTATTGTATCACATTGGGTATCCCTAAGAGGGATGGATTTGTAATTGAGATTCATTTGGAAATCAATAAAAGAAACATTTATTTTGGTTATTTGCAATTTTGTCAATTCTTGTATGCTTTATGTGATTTTCAATTGTTACTAGATTAGGTGTATGCTTTTTAGGATCATACGTATATTCAATATTTTGATGCCCATACTCTTGGCCTACATTATTTTGAGGTACAAAGCCTCATAATATATGAAATTTTTGGTACAGGATCAAGCCAATATGTATGCAAAACTCTTTGCACCTTCTGACTGAGACTACACCAATACACCAACACCAACTCATTTATACATCTTGTACCATCAAAGTGCATGGTCCAAGTCTCTATATCTCTTAATGACTAATTGGAAATGGTAGACTCTTTTCTCTGTTTCTGAGGAAATACTATATGTACTCATACGTATTGCAAACTGGCTGTAATATTCTTTGAATGACAATTCATCATCAACCTCTAGTTCTTCAAAACTTTCCACCAGTTGGAATTCATCTAGAGGAGTGAGATTGCACATGTCTTCTTCTATTTTTTCAATATAATAAGACACAGGTTTCTTTGGTGTAATCCTTATACTCTTTCCCTTAAATGGAATCATCATGCTGGAGTAATCCATGTACATACATCCTCCCAACTTGACAATAAATTATCTTGAAAAGCACAGTCCAAATAAGGCTCTAGATCTACCACCACTATTTATTGCACAATGGTTACATCTGGAGCTCTGTGCAACCTCATAAAAAACATCCTTTATCATCCCTACTATTTTCATTGGGATTCCATCCAATTGTAAAACTCCAGGACAAGACCTGGTATTCTCCATTCTCATCTCTTCACAGACTGCTTTGGGCATAAATATAGTGGAAGCCCTTGAGTCAATCATGTAGTTGCGGATAATTAACCCTTCCATCCTCAAAGAAATATAAAATGGAAGGTTTGTTATTCAAATCAGTAGGAGACATATTGTATTTTATAAAGGGCATGCTGAGGATTGTAGTAACCTACTTTTCTTGAGGATATTTGCTTAATGAAGCCTTCAGTAGGTCTATTTGACCAAGGATAAAAAGAGTATCATAGAGGCTAGCATTTGAGGATATTCATTTCATATCCTATACAATATTATACTCTTATTTGATTGAAGAGGAACTTTTAGGCTTTCTCTCTGGCTCACCATACTTTATTTTGTATTGTTGGGTGGCCTCAATCCTTTACCTCTTGGTTATGGAAGGAAATCTAAGCTTTTATTGAGCTTCACTCTTGGATCTTATCCCTTCTTTTTCATTTTTTTTATCATATATTTTAGGGAAACTGACCTCCTTTTCTTGGCCCTTGGGCACCATATCTCTTTTATTTTTCTTGAGTAATAGGGAAAATATTGTTACCTTGAGAGGGAGTATATTTTTTCTTTTGGTAAGGGACTTGAAACTGACCCATATTTTGTAGATCAACCTATAAGGTTTTATTTCCTGATCTTGTCATAACTGAAATGGAACCTTATTTGTCTGGGTCCTGCCCAACCATGATATGGTTTGGTTGCCATAGCATATTGATCCTACCCTTCTAATTCCTCTCAAAATTTTCCACAACCTACTTCACATGGTGTTGGTACATGGCACATGATTCTGAATCATGGGCATCATTGCATACAATACATCACACATTTACTAAGATTATCTCAAAGGAACATCCTGGCTATTTTTACATTGAATTTACTATGATTCCTATGCTATTGTTGGTACCAGGTTTTGGTCCCTATTGACATAAGGAAATATTATTTGCTAAGATATCTCTATCTCTTATTTCCATTGAGTTCATCTTGTTACTAAATTTTTAAAGAGTATTTTGTATATCAAGAATCATAGTGAATTTCTAGGATGTTTGAATAGGAAGTGGTGGAAAAGGAACTACAACATATGATACTTTGGGGTGAGGAATGAGGGTCATTTGAGGAAGTGGGGATGATAATGAAGGAGGATCCATATAAGAAGATGTGGCTACCTGGTTCTGAACATTGGGAATTTATGAACAATAAGGCATGAAAGTTTTAGGGAGTAATATTCCCACGTTGATAAGAGTAAAAAATCCAAGTAATGCTCATTTTATTGATTTACAAAAAATGTTACACAATAGGGCAAGCAAATACTCTAGATCCAACCCTAAAAATTGAGGGTTTGACCTCTATTAGTAGTTTTTATAGTTAAAGAAGAAGATGGAGCATTACAAGGATATGACCATGCTAGATCAATAGAGTGCTGCAATGGCATTATTTCATTTGCCTTTGAAGTCTAGGAAATTTATGCATTGTTTCTTGCCACCGTAGTTTGAATCTACAACTTGATCACTCTGTAATGGTAATTAGACTCCCAACTGTTAGACTCTAGATCTAAGCTATCTATCTTTCTTGGGGACTTCACCTGGTCGTCGACTGACAACTACCTGATTTCTTGGTTCTTGGCTCCATGGGAGCTTCGCTTACCCATTTGAATCAACTGGTTCTCATCTAAAAAGATATCACTTTTGTATCCCTGAGAAAACATCAACATGAGCTTAAACATTGATTAACCCATGAACGACTACAATTAAATGTTGGTAATTCTTGGAGATGAACGACATGGAACATGTCGCTAGGCCTCTCCTCGAAGAAGCTTGTGGATTGAATTGACCGTGTTGACCAGTGGTGTATAAGACATCAAGAAATACACCATAATCTGAGTGAAATAGAGCATGTCACCATGCCACTCCCTTTTATTATTAAATTGGTTTAATCTTCTTTCATGTTCACTATGTAGAACACTTTGTTCGCAGCCCACTCCTAAAAATTTTCTCCTTTGAGTTTTGACCTAATCTGATTGTGGAATAGAGAATGTCGCCAAGTTTCTCAAGAAAGAGTGTAAAATGATGTTTCATGAGAGTATGCGCTATGTCGCTCCCTTATGTTTCATTTTGGGCATCTTGACCTCTTTGACTAGTGGCATGGAACATGTGTTCTGATGCGCTCTAAAATGAATGTGGACCTCAGCGGTGTGGAACATATCAAAACTTAGTCACTTATTTGTGTGGGTTAGAACAAATTTTTCTAGGCCACTCTTCAAAAAGAATTGACATCAACTTTGACCTGATTTGATAGTGGCATGGAGCATCTGCACTATGTTGCTGGAAAATGCATTGAGTGTTGAGTGGTTGGGAACATCTATGTTGTGCCACTGCAAAATACACTAAGTGTTGAGTGGCTGGGAAAATCTACGCTGTACCACTACAAAATACACTAAGTGTTGAGCAGTTGGGAATATCTTAGCTACCTTAAAAAAATATATATATTATTTCACTCTATCAAAGTGGTCACAATGCAAATTTAGCTGCTATACCAGCGACATGGAACATCCTGTGATGGGTTGCTTGAAAATTCACTATGTTTTGAGCAGCTGGGAGAATTTTCATGTCTTACAAAATATTTTTAAAATTTTTCTAAGGATGTGGTAATTTTTGGCATACATTCTAGTAACTCCTGGAATACAAAGTTTTCATCATTTTTATTCCAATCCACCTTAGCGTCAAGAGGCTCTCCACCCAAGGCTAGGCATTTGGGACTACTCCCTGTTTGAAATTTTTTTGTATTCATTGCCTTGTCATCATAGTAATGCATTTTACTCATAAAATGGTCACCTAAAGGATATTTCTCTAGTTAATCCGATGAAGGATCTAATGTTTTAGGAGCTTCTACAGTAGCTAGTTGAGTACTAGTCCCTGCTTTCTACATTTTCTCTTGTGAAGATGGGGAAGGAGAATCTGTCCCTGCTAGAGTCTTCCTGTAAATCAATACCAGATTATTAGGATCCTTGGATTTCTAGGTCTTAATATGCTTGTCATATCGCTTGGAAAACTCATCATCTATCGTTCGATCGAACTTGGACTTTTTTGTATCAATTTCTACTCTCATTCTCCATCAATCTATGATTTTACCTTCATCCCACTTTTTTTTCTTTTCAACATCTTTAATTTGAGACTCCTTTAAGCATTGACCTTCATTGTTAGTAGGATCATAATTGACTATCTGTTCATAGAAGTATAACCAAGGGGGTATTTGTTCCATTTTAGCAATGTCCCATTCCAATGGAGCACTTTCTTTGTTATTCCTCCCCTTTTCAAACAGAGGCCTCGAAGTATTTTCAAACTTGAGGGCTTTCTCTCCATTAAGAACAATATTTTTCTTTAGGAATTTGTCATTAGGGTCATATCTCCACCTCTATGGGATGTAAAATAGGCCTAGCCTATCAAAGTATTAGGTGATTTGCTCACCTTGACCCCTTCTGAAAATTTTTGTCATCGACATTATGGGTATAAGTCAACATATATTTCCACTTTTTTCTAGAGCCATAATTCATTTTGATGAAATCCGCTTGCCTCAAATACTATAGGGCCAATAATTTGGTAGCCATAAAATAAGGTAGCAGAAAAGTCTTACCAGTGAAATTGTAAAGTCTTATGATAGTGCCTTCTATGAGGACATACCAATATTCCTCTTCGGTGCCTGACACTCTTAATAATTATCTGGTCAGAGGCGGTAACATAGGGCATTTACCATACATAATTTTCAAGGTAGGCCCTATAAATTCCAAATTAAATCTGTAAAATGACTCTGTGCTCCTTAGATGAGCAGTCCAATAATACATAGGGATAAGGTCTCCATTGTCATTCTTTTATTTAATTGGAATCCAAGGAATTATGTGGCTAACAATAGAATAGAACATCCAAAAAAAATTCAAGCAGTTACAGAAAGAAGGAGCTTCTGAATCCATTTTCATCCTTACCAATTGCTCATGCATGCGCTTAGAGAGGAAGGCTAGCCAATCGAAATAAATTATATTGATACCCTCCTTCTCTTCTCTAGGTTTATACATTCTCTCATTTGAAATGTAGTATACAATAGCTATTTGCCAATCCCTTACAAACTGGTCAAAATCCAAACCCTCTAAACAAGCTAACATGGAGAAACATTTTGGGTTAGTAGACTGCTCAATTGGAATTGGGGTATTGGGAAATTCATCCTCATTTTTTATACACTTAAACTGGAAGTGAAGCCACTTTTTAAAAAATCCCCTCTCATCAGAGGTAGATAGTGAAGAGAAAGACCTAGATTGCTCTACTATATCAAATGGTTTAGATTCTAGAGGTGGGTCTACTACGGTAAAAAAATCATGACAAGATTTGGTAGTAATGGTAAATAAGGTTTTTCCATTAGCTGTCTTCACTGGCCTTATCTTAGGATCATAAGACCTGATAATTGTAGACACTAATTTCGAGAAATGATAAATTGAATCACAAATATAAAAATATAGGAAAGACTTTATTGTGACAATACCTTGGGGACGAATTGACTTTCCTTCAAAGTACCTAAACTCAAATTCTCTCCTCAGCTTGGTTCTCCTTATTTGAGTCATTACAGTATTTTCTAGTCATATCGTCTATTTTACATAGCTTTCTAGCTCTTCATTTCTCTGTCGCATATCCTCCAGGACTAATTTGGGAGCCATTTTTCTAAAAATTCTTAGAGAATCCTTCTTTACTAGTATTTATGAACATTGATTCACTATTCCTTCAGCTATTTATTCTTGGAGAATACTGCTCGTGAAATGAATGGACTTTGCATATTGTGCCCTTTTTGAAATATTCTCACATGTACACTTTTCACCATTAATGCGGCCAATGCGAGCAACTTTCCATTGCATAATTTTTAATTCAAAATTATGCATCTTGACAGCTAGAATCTTCATGTCAATCACTGATTGGATATGGTATGAAGCACTACTACACTTACGATGCTTTTAGTAGCTTTTTTTTCTTAGAGCGACATAGAGCACATGTCATAGCCTGCTGATCCCTTTATTCATTGGAGAGCGGTGTGGAGCACATGTCGTAGGCTGCTACCATACTTAGATTAAAGGAGAGAAACTTATAACACATGTCATAGGCCGCTGCCATACTTAGCTCATTTTTTTAAAGTTTGAACTTGTTTTTTGAAACAAAATTTTCTCTCTTTATTTTTTTTAAACTTAATGAATGAAAAATATTTTAGTAAAGGGAAAAATAATATAATACAAAAATATGTACATATGTTACAATAAGCGTATGTCTCAATAAAAGTAGAGTTTTAGATGAAAACCATTGAATGGGATTCACTACATGTTTCTTTCTAGATCTTCAAGATGGAAAATATTGGTCTCTTTAACCTCTGCTATTTTGAAAGGACCATCCCAGAAAGAATCAAACTTTTGATGGTGTCATGTCTTTGCTCTTTCCAAATTCCACCTTAGGATAGAATCTTCAACTTTGAACTCTTTGAACCTAGATTTCTTGTCAAACCAATATCGAATGAGTGCTTATGGAAGTCCTCATATGCTTGAGTCCTTTTCTCTTCTAGCTACAACAAATGCGTTAACTTGGTTTCCACTGGATTCTGCTTAGTCTCATCTTCTGTGTCTACCAACTTGAGGGCTAGAATTTCCAAGTGAATAGGTAATACTACTTCTTTGCCATATACCAATGTATAAGGAGAGGTCTTAATGGATTTTTTTATGGTGATACTATTTTCTCAAAGAGCTTGTTCTAACAGTAGATGCCAACTCCTCTTGTTACCTTCTAATGATCTCCTCAATATTCTTAGCAGATTTTTGTTAGTTGATTCTACTAATCCATTCCCCTGGGGATAGTATTTGGAGGTATTTTTTATGGTGATGCCATATTTTCTAGTAAACTCAATGTATTTAGCTCCTATGAAAGCTGATCCATTGTCACTTAATATAGCTTTTGGGACACTGAATCTTGTTATTAAGCTTTCCATGAAGTCTATTACCACCTCTTGATCTGATATCTTTGTGGGAATAGCCTCTACCCATATGGTAAGATAATTTGTGGCAATCAAAATATATTTATGTCTTACTGAATAATTTGAATTAATAACCCCTATGAAGTCTAGACCCCATTTCTGGAAATGCTCTTTGACCTGAATTAGCTTGAGGAGAAATGATGCATTCCTAGTTCTCCCCACATATCGATGGAATTCATCACAAGCTCTTCTAATATTGAATGTATCATGGAAAATAGTAGGCCAATAATAACTTGCCCTAATGATCTTCAAATTTGTGACCCTTCCTAAGAAGTATCCATCGGATAATCCTCCTGAAGAACACAAGCTTATACTGAGAGGGGGGGGTGAATAGTATAAGACCTCTTTTTACTTTTTCCTTTATACTTCAAAACAGTAAAGCAATATACCCAAAGCAATATCAAAGCAATGCACAATATCATCCACAAAGTGACACCAATTTTAACGTGGTTCACCTAGAATGGCTGGGCTACGTCCAAAATTTTTTTCTCTAAAAGTTATCTCAAAGTTCTTTGGGAATCCTTCCCAATTACAATGTTTATGAGCCTCGACCCAAAGGAGATACCTTCCCCCAATCAGAATTTATGAGCCTCTGCTCAAAGGAGATAACTTCCCCCAATCAGAATTTATGAGCCTTTGCTCAAAGGAGATACCTTCCCCTCAATATGAATTTATGAGCCTCTGTTCAAAGGAGATACCTTCCCCTCTGCTCTGGATTTATGAGCCTCTTCTCAAAGGAGATACCTTCCCCTCTACTCTGGAAATGATCCCTCAGAAGATCAATTGCCTCTACCTCTTGCCAGCATGTGGAACTCCTTTCCACCGAAGACCTCCTATCCTCAATGCTTAGCCTAAGAGACCTCTGCCTTCTATGATCACATCCACAGTAGCTCAACGAACTCTGTACTAAACACGATCAATCGGTCTTGTACAAGTCTTCCTCTCATCACGGCGATTTGTCCAATACTTGAACAAATCAATCCTCTACACACAAGCCTTCTCAAAGACTTGCCAAATCTATCCTCAGGTTATTCTCAAAGAACCAGTGCTCCTCTGTCCTCAAGTTCTCTGATAGAACTATCAAAAACTCAGCTCACAAGTCCTCTGCTAGGACCTATCCAAATTTGCTTACAAGTCCCTACCAGAACCTGTCCAATACTGCTCATAAGTCCCCATCGGAACCTGTCCAAAACCTGCTCACAAGTCCCCACCGAAACCTATCCAAAACCTGCTCACAAGTCCCCACCAAAACCTATCCAAAACCTGCTCACAAGTCCCCACCGGAACCTATCCAAAACCTGCTCACAAGTCCCCACCGAAACCTGTCCAAAACCTGCTCACAAGTCCCCACCGGAACCTGTCCAAAACCTCAGCAATCTCACCAAGAAAAACTTTCTTAGTAGAAAATCACAAGGTGAATTGTTAGAGACCTAATGTGATTTGTCAAACTCATAGAAGCATAAAGAGAATTTTTAAAGACTCAATATGTTCTATACTCAACTCCCAATCTCAAAACTCAACTCAACTCAAACTCAATCTCAAATCTGAAAACTCAACTCAAACTCAATCTCAAATCTGAAAACTCAACTCAAACTCAATCTCAAATCTGAAAACTCAACTCAAACTCAATCTCAAATCTGAAAACTCAACTCAATACCAATCTCAAATCTGAAAAACTCAACTCAATATCTGAAATGGATAGGATAGAATGCTTTCTTTCAAGAACATAAAACTCCAACAATTGCCAACTATACAAAGAATCACATAACAATGATACTCATGTTATTTTCACCATCAATTAGGGATTCAACAACAATGTTCATCAAACAAGGTTCAATCAACACCATTCAGCTCAAAACACAACCTTGAAGCATTTCACAATCAACATTAGAAAATGAAACAAGTAGAACTCCTTTTCTCTCCAATATTGTTTGAACAAAAGCATCCACCAACTCAACTCATAATAGCACACAAAACTTTTCAAATCATCAACAAAGGAGTATGCCCAACACTTTAACCAAGTAAAGAATAACTTGATTATTACCAATTTAATGAAAGCAAATGTCAATCTCAAAGCTGCCCACTTAAGGTTTCACAACTCCACACAAGAAGCAATTTTAACCTTAAAACATCATGCTTTCATTTCCATAATCAACCAAAAGCACTCTCAACATTACAAGAAATATTTAACCCTTATACACCTTATTTATCCCTTATAGTCTTATCACAAATAAAATTTATCTCTCATAAGAATGCAAAAAGAAATTTCAACAACATCTTCAAAAATAATCTTTTATCAAAATACAAACAAGCTTAAAACTCCTTATAACTCCTAAGCTATTTTTCCCTCTAAAAAACTTCCTCCATCCACAAAAACACTTACCAAAAATTAATTTCAAAAATACCTTAGCCACATCAAAAATTGCTATGGAGAAATTTGCGCACGAATTCTAACACCACCCGTTGCGTCCACTTCACGACAAAAAACCCTTTCGCGATATTCAAACGTGGAACCTCTCGTTCGGGTAGCGTGCCAATAGCCTAGCCGCTACCGGTGTGCCAAAGGCACCTGGTGAGGTTTAAACCTCACACTGTTAACCTTGATCCTTCTACACCAGGGATAAAATGAAACCACAGTCCCTTCCTTTCCTCTGCCATGACACGACGACAATAAACTTTATGGCGGATTCGACAAACGACGAGTGCAGACAAATGAATAGCAGATCCACGAAAATCGGCGAATACACAGACGAATTTATAGCGAGCAACTCCTTTTGAAATTCAGATGGATCAATCTTTGTTTTCGTCGAGGGAGATTTATATACAATTTACCATAAGCTCTTTGACGTCAACGGAGGTCTTGGCTAGCGCCCACAACTTAAAACATTTGCGCCATGGATTAGGAGAACCCATTGCAAATAATAATTTATTTATTTAAAAATAATTAAATGGAACCTTAACAAGGTTTTTAATTATTTAAATAAATACTTCCTCCTGGACCCAAATGCATTAAACCAATGCATCCACCTTTAATCTCTAAACTTGCCAACTTGGGGTTTGCAAAAGACCTTTGAAACTGTCATTCCGTAACCTTCATCAAAACAAATTATCAAATCAAATTCCTTCAAGAGCTTCTTGACATCAATGAAAACTTATACACTTGAGCAAAGGCAATGTACCCAAAGTACCCAAAATTGCCAACACCTCCATGGAATTTTTCAATGACATTTTGTTTCTGATCATCCCTTAAGCATCTTAAGAGGACTCCCTCAAGGTTTTTCTTGTATAGCCCTTCTAGTAATAGGACATATTTCAAATCTTTAAGTTTATATATTTTCATCTATGATGAATTAAGGTTAGAAGGACAAACTCTAGTCTAAAATTATTTGGTCATCTGATCAACCCAGTATGATTATCTTGACTGCAATTCTTTAGTATTATCTTCTGGTGCTGACTGACAGGCTGTCACATTTGTTATAACTATTGTTTCTGTCAAACCTTGGCATAATGCTCTACCTCTAACCAGCTTGGTAGGATGAATTTCTACATCATATTCTTGGATATTAGTAATCCAACCAACTCTCTTGTCTCTTAGTTCACCTTGCAAAATGAATCTTCTCACATCTGGATGAACTACATATACCACTATTTTACTTTGAATCAAGTACTACCTAAATTTATTCAATGACTTCATTACTGCAAACACTTGTTTCTCATTAAAATTATACTTGACCTAGTACTCATGGAGAGTTTTACTCCAAAAGAATATGGGGTGTTCTTCTCCTTCATCATTCTTTTGGATGAGCACAGATGCATAGCTCTCTTCAGCTCCATAAGTACACAAAATGAAATATTTTCTAAAGTCAGGGTTCACTAGGACTAGAGCAATGGCAATGGATTATTTTATGATCTCAAAGGCTTATTTTCTCATTTTATTCCATTTGAAATATGTATTCTTCTTTAGCTATTTTGAGATAGGTTTCACCTTCTAAGCAAAATTTGAGATGAATTATCTGACAAAATTGATCTAGCCAGAGAAGGATTGAAAAAAATTCTTATTCATGGGTAATGGAAGAGCTATGATTGATTTGAATATATTTGGATCAATAGCTATTCCTTCTTTAGAGACCACGTGGCCTAGCAAATTTTCTTCATGGAATGCAAAAAATGACTTCTTTGGATTGAGAGAGATACTAAATTCCGAATATTTTTTAAAGACTTGCTCTAAATGTGCCAGGTGATCATGCTTCTTATGTGAGAATACGATCATGTCATCCAAGTAGATTAGAATGACTTTGTTGATCAGCTCTCCAAAAGCATAATCCATTGCTCTCTAGAATGTGGCCCCTGCATTTGACTGACCAAAAGGCATCCTATGATAGGAAAAAGTGCCCCATTAGGCGGTGAATGCCATTTTAAAGTGATCTTCATATTTCATCCAAATCTGGTTGTAACCAGAGAAGCCATATAATAGTGAGAACCTCTTTGCTCCTGCAATAATCTGCAAGATTTGATTAATTTGGGGGAGGGGATAGTGATATTTTAGTGATGCTTGATTGAGATTCCTAAAATCGACACACAAGTGGATATCACCTTTATTTTTCCTTACTGGGACCAAGTTAGCTACCAAAGTTGAATGCCTAATTGGATATATGATTTTAGCCTTCAAAAAATTTAATAGTTCTTCCCTCATTATGGCTTTAATTATGGGGTTCACAGGCCTCTGTTTTTGCTTGAATAGCTTTGCATTTGGTTCTAGCTCAATTGTATGTTGGATCACTTTCTTGTCATATACTTTAAGATCTTCATATGACCAAGCCACAATGTCTTGGTATTTTAGGCACAGGGTCTTGATATCCTCCTCTTCTTCTAGAGAAAATCTGACTCCAAATTTGAGCTTCTTTTCTCTTTTGATCTCAATTTATTTGTAAATATTCTCATTTATCTCCATGAATTTGATCTTTTTCCTATCTTCATTGTCAAATAATCTTTCCAGAGTGACCAAACCTCTAGGAATATGATTGTTCTTTAGTTGGATGACATATTTTTGGTCTATCTATTATGGATTTTCCTCTTGAATTGTAGATAGAAATTCATCCCTTAATAGGAAATAAATAATTTGTTACTCGATTTCAAAAACCTACGAGAAGATCTACTTGTATGGCATTGTAGGCCTGAAAATCATTTTGATTGTTTTGTCTTTTGTGGCTGCTATCTCTGCAAATGGATTGAAATTTTCTCCCCTTACCACCAAGGAGTCATCCAAAGTGTTCTTTATTCTAGGGATAAAGTTAATATTTAGGGCATCAAAGGATTCCATCAAATCCCATACCCTATTTTTGTATGACTTAAAGTAATGGGGCTTATTGTTGCACCTCTCTCTTACCTGGTTAAAAATTAGTTTAGAGTCACCATATATATTTAGTATTTTGATGCTCTACTCTTAGCCTGCATTATTTTGAGGTATAAAGCCTCATACTCTATGGCATTTTTGGTACATGATCAAGTCAATATGTATGTGAAATTCTTTGCACATTCTGATAGATGCTGCAATAATACACTAGTACCATCTCTATTTCTATATCTTGCACCATCAAAGTGCACGATCCAAATCTTTGTCTCTCTTAATGACTGATTGGAAATGGAAGGGAATATTTTATCTATTTCTAAGGAAATTCTATATGTATCCATACCTATTCCAAATTGGTTGTAATATTCTTTAAATGACAATTCATCTTCAACCTCTAGTTCTTCAAAAATTTCCACCAGTTGGAACTCATCCATAGGAGTGAGATTGCACATGTCTTCTTCAAATTTTGAATATGATAAGACAGAGGTTTATCTGGTGTAATACTTATATTATTTCCCTTAAAGTGGATCACCATGCTGGAGTAATCCATGTACATACATCCTCCCAACTTTGCAGTGAATTATCTTGAAAGGCATAGGCTAAAATAAGGCTCTAGATCTACCACCACTATTTTTTGCACAATGGTTACCCTTGGAGCTCTATGCAACCTCATTAGAATATATTTTATCAACCCTACTATTTTCACTGGGGTTCCATCCAATTGTAAAACTCCAGGACAGGACCTGGTATACTCCATTCCCATCTCTTCACAGACTGCTTTGGGAATAACTATAGTGGAAGCCCCTGAGTCAATCATGCAGTTGTGGAAAATTCACCCTTCCATCCTCAAATAAATATAAAATAGGGGTTTGTTATTCAAAGAAGTAGTATACATCTTGTCTTTACTAGAGGGCATGCTGAGGATTGTAATAGCCTACTTTTCTTGAGGATATTTTCTTAATGAAGCCTTCAATAGGTCTATTTGGCTAGGGATAAAGAGAGTATCATAGAGGCTAGCCTTTGAGGGCATTCTTTTCATCTCCTCTACAATATTATAATCTAATTTTATTGAAGAGGAACTTTCAGACTTTCTCTATGGCTCACCATACTTCCTTTTGTATTGTTGGTTGGACTCAATCCTTTACCTCTTGGTTATGGAGGAAAATATAAGATTTTCTTGAGATTCACTGTTGGATCTCATCCCTTATTTATCCTTTTTTTATCATATATTTTAGTCAAACTAACCTTCTTTTCGTGGCCCTTGGACATCATATATCTCTTTTATTTGCTTGAGGAATAGGGAAAATATCGTTGCCTTGAGGGGGAGTATCTTTCTTCTTTTGGGAAGGTACTTGAAATTGACCCATATTTTGTGGATCAAATTGTAAGGTTTTCTTTCCCACTATTGTCATAACTGAAATAGAACCTTATTCGTCTAGGTCCTACCCAACCATGATTTGGTATGGTTGCCACAATATATTGATCCTACCCTTTTGATTTCTCTCAACCTTTTCCATAGCTTATTGCACATGGTGTTGGCACATGATATATGCTTTTGAATCATGTGTATCATTGCATACAAGACAACACACATTTACTAAGCTTATCTCAGAGAAATACTTTGGGTCTTCCTGCATTGAATTTACTCTAAAACCTATGCTATTATTGGTACCAGGTTTCTAGTCCCTATTGACATAATGTAATCTTTTTTACTGAGATATTTCTCTCTTTTCCGTTGAGCTCATCTTGTTACTGAGAATTTTAAGAGTATTTTATATATCAAGAAGCACAATGGATTCCTGGGATGTTTGAACCGAAAGTGGTGGAAAAGGAACTATAGTAGATGATACTTTAGGTGAGTAATAGGGGTCATATGAGGACGTGGGGATGATAATGAAGGAGGATACATATAAGAATATGTGGCTACCTGGTTTTGAAAATTGGGAATTTTTTAACAATAAGGTATGCCAATTTTAGGGGGTAATCTTCCCACATTGATAAGAGTATTTTCAGCTTGGAAAACTGCATTGTAGACTTGGGGGAAAGTACATATCCATGACTTTTGGGTTTGCAAAACCAATTTAGATCCAAGGGATCTAATGTAGTACATGAAATAAAGGGTTGCATTTGGGTTTAATTTAGGTGGAATTATTTTCTAGGATATACTAAATCTTAGGTTAAAATATGAAACAAACTCTTGCTAATGCTTTTTCATGGACGTAAGTTGGTTGAGGATGGAAAAGAGATCAGTAGACTCATTGAAATCTTCTACAAAGGGTTATGCTAATGCTTCCTCTGATGTAATGGTATTATCTTCTAAAGTCTTAAAAAAGTACAGAATATTCCCTTTAAAGGATAAGGCTAAGATTCTAACAATAACATCCTCATTCTTTATGTTATGGATGGCTGCTAGATTCAGAATATCTTGACAATGTTTATATGCAATCTTGCTTGATACATCATATGTGGGAATGGATTTAGTTACATCCTAAGGAATATCATGCATATGAGCTAATATTAGGGAACCAACTATATTCTAGCTAGGGTATTTCTATAGGGCAGATCAAGGGGTATATTTTGAGCCATATTTAGTTGGCTATTTGTTACTAGAGGTGGCCTTGGGGGCCCTGCAATAGGTTTCTTATGAGGAGTTTCATCTGAATGAAAACATTGATTCAAATATCTTATTACGGTAGATCCTCTAAAAGGGAGCTCTTAGTTGATACAAGAACCAAGGTTATTCCTTGCAGATGACCTAGTATTCATGAAAAACTATAATCTATAGGGATGGATTTTTTGGTTTCTTGCATTCATGGAGTTGCTAGGTGAATTTACTGCTCACTACTTAACAAGGTCAAGATAATTCACCAAATATTGATTCCTTTAGGGGGATACAAAAAATAAATAAAGGAGTGGGTTAACTAGTGTTTCTCATAAGCAAGTCCTATAAGGCGTGCCAAAACTATTGGGATCCAAATTGACATCAAGATTTACTTGATACTATAACTGTCTATCTTCCAACTTTTTGATTAGGCTTGCAACCGCTAGTAACAACTTAGAAAACAACATTGGATGGGCTAAATATTACTGTAACCCAACCTCTAGAGTAGGATGGTTCCTTTTAAACTTGCAGGGTGTTGACTCAATTAAGTTCAGTAATTTTTTAAGAAATAGGGATAGAAAGGGGTTTAGAGTTAAGAAATTATGACTAAAATAGTGGTTGGATAAAGCTAATAGCATAGGCATCCATAGGGAAAACCTTTCAATAAATCATTTACAGTATTCCACACTTGAGTTTAACATCACCCAGAAAACAGAGATATCTTCATCAAGAAAACACAAAACAAAGACATACTTTAAGAAGCTATTTCAATATCCACAATAATAATAATCCAATATAGAAAAATAATATTAGTATCTATATTTTACAAAAAGGAACTTCTTGTGAGTATAGATTCAACTATGAAGATATTTTAATTGCTCTAAAGCTAGTAATTCAAATTCAGTAGAGTAAACTAACAATAGCAGTATTGATAGAAAAGAAATTCACAACTTGAATCTCTCAAAAATAAATATCAAAGACACCAGTTTTTGAGTCAAAAATCCAAATAATGCTCCTTCTATTTATTTACAAAAAAATTTACACAGTAGGGCAAGCAAACACTCTAGAGCTGACCCTAAAAATCAATAAGAAGATGAAACATTACAAGGATAGGACCATGCCATATCAGTTGAGTGTTATGATGGCATTATTTCATTCACCTTTGAAGTTCGAGAAATCCATATGTTGTCGCTCACCACAACAGTTTAGCTCTACAACTTGCTCGCTCTATAATGGTAGTTAGACTCCTAATTGTTAGACTCTACATCTAAGCCATATATATTTCTTGGGGACTTTACCTAGATGTTGATATACAATTGCTTGAGATATTGGTTCTTGGCTCCATGGATGCTTCACCTTACCGTTTGAATAAACTGGTTCTCATTTGCAAAGATCTCGCTTTTGTATCACTGAGAAAACATCAGTATGAGCTTGACCATTGATTTACCCATGAATGGCTATGATTAAATCTTTACAATACTTTAAGAAGAGTGATGTGGAACATGTTTCTAGGCCACTCCTCAAATAAGCTTGTTACCATGTTGACCAGTAATGTAGAACACATCAAGAAATACACTATAATATGAGTGGAATAGAGCATGTCGCCAAGCCACTCCTTTTATTCTTAATTTGGTATAATTCAATTTTGCATTAGTGGTGCAGAACACTTTATTCGTAGCCCTCTCCTAAAAATCCATTCCTTTGAGTTTTGATCCAATCTGATCACGGAATAGAGAATGTCATCGAGCTACTCGAGAAAGAGTGTAAAATAATGTTTCATGAGAGTATGCACTATGCCACTCGCTTATGTTTCATTTCGGGCTTCTTGACCTCTTTGACCAATGGATTGGAACATGTGTTCTGATCTACTCTAAAATGAACATGGACCTTAGCAATGTGGAACACATCAAAACTTAGCCACTTATTTACACGGGTTAGGATAAAGTATGCTAGGCTTCTCTTCAAAAAACACTAACATCAACTTTGACCTAAGTTGATAGTAGTGTGGAGTATTTGCACTGTCTCTAGAAAATACACTGAGTGTTGAGTGGCTAGGAACATCTGCGCTATGCCATTGTAAAATACACTAAGTGTTGAGTGGCTGGGAACACTTGCGCTATGCCATTGCAAAATAAACTAAGTGTTGAGTGGCTGGGAATATCTTAGCTGCCTTAGAAAAAATATATCATATTTCGCTTTTTCGAAGTGGTCGCAATGCAAATTTAGATGCTATGTCAATGGTGTGGAACTTCTTGTGCTAGGCCGCTTGAAAATACACTATGTTTTGAGAGGTTGTGAGTATATTCATGCATTAGAAAAAATATTTTTAAATTTTTCTAAGGATGTGGCCATTCTTGGACTACATTCTAGTTCTTTTCGGGTGGATTTGATCACAAAGTCAATGAACTCTGAGTCTTATCCATTGGGCATTAGGAGTCAAAAAATCATGTTCATGAGCAATGCTTCATAGAATAATTTCTATATGATCATTACCCTATTTAACATTTGCAAATACATTCAGAGGGTAAAATATCATATGGAGATCATATTGGAAATAATGACATTCACCACTCCTTCCAATTGAAAACTGTTCCATGTCAAGAAAAATGAAGCTATGCTCTCCATTATAAGCCCCCAAAAAAATGATAAAAATATTTGCATGAAATCTTCATTTTTTGCTCTTTTTATTCATGCTTTTATTATTGTCCTCTGACAGTGTCAGGATCAAAAAATAATATACAACACTTTACAAGAATACAAAAATGTTTAAAATAGGAACCTCTACACTTGTGCCTCTTGAGGGTCTTCAAAATCCTATCTGATTCTTCCTCCCACTGAGCTTCTTCCTCATCATTTCATTCTTGCTCTTGGTTAGCTTCCTCCTCTTCTGGTTAGCCTTGCTATTTATCCTTTTGCTAAGCGTCGATCCAAAAAAGTTGAATCATCAGTTTTAGAGTCTGCAAAGATTGACTCCAAAATTACTCGAAAGGGTTGGAATTATTCTTAAGCTATTTATGAATAAAATCTAACTCATAGGTATCCTCATAGGTTGTGGATATTCCTTTGTTCACTAGGTTCTCCATCAAATCCCTGAGCCTAGTTAAATCTATTATCATCTAAGAGATCTATTCTTAATCAATTGGCTCCTCCCAAGATTCTACCTCATATTCATATTGGATAATTAAAACCACATTATTCTTGATCTCCTCCTTTAATAATAGAGTATTATTCTCCAGTTAGAGTCCTCAAAAACCATATTGAGTCATTTCTTGGTTGATATCTACCACATCTTGAATTGTGTTTTCAATCTTGTCTGATAAAAACCAAAATTTCTGGAGCAATTTATTTTTCTTGACCACAACTCTAGCATCCAGTCTAGACACATTCCATGCATTTTTTAGGATAGGCTTAGTAGTTTTATTAAACCTTCTATCAGATAACTTGTACATTTGTTCAACCGGTATCACCATAGGATGTAGCTCCTGAGTGAACCTATCCAAATATTCTTTGGTGTTTTGGAGAAAATGGCTAGCATCATCAATATAATATATTATAGGTTGTATTTTAGAGCATTTCTCCAATACTTTGGACCAAAGCTCTTTTATTACATTCTTAACTCCTGCTTTTGAGAAGCCTGAGGACTTGGCATTTTCAATCTAAAGCTGATGATTCAAATATTGAATTTCCTTGGCATGTTCTTCATTATTATTTTTCTACTATTCAACTTGCTCCTTAAGTTTTATGGCCTCTTGATATTTGCTTTACCAGTTCTTAATTTCATTCCTAATAGCCTTTTCTATCTATTTTTGATTGTTGACTATTTTTTCCAGCTTCTTTATTTTTTGCTCCAACTTCTCAACTTTCTCCTTGTAGATATTAATTTTAACATAGAAAGTCTTCATATAAGTTTTTTCTATAACAAATTAATCTTCTTCAACCAGTTGCTTAATGTCTTCTATATGCTCCTTGAGTTGGTAATCTTGAACAGTCATCTCCTCTTTAGTTATTTTTACCAAAGGAGTGATAGACTTGGATGTTATTTGCCTTATGACTAGGTCAACAGACATTGTGGTCCTCTTCATGGCCATTCTATTTGAAGGCTTGACAACTTATCTGCAAAAAATATTGAATCTTTTGAGAAAAATCCTTTTCCTTTTGCAAGGAAGCCAATGTGAGATGACTTATAGGAGGGGAAGCTATGAGATATGGAAGGGCAGACTCAAAAAATGATGGTAGTAGAGTAGTAGTGATCACAATTGAGTCTGTGTTTATTACTAAGGTGGAAATAGGGAAAGACATGGGAACTAAAAAAAAAATTATGGAAGAATGAGCTCGTGGAGATGAAACAAATTGTGCTTCAAATGATACTAGGGGTTGTGATGATGAAGGCAGAATGACAGGAGAAGATGTACCCAGGATTTTGAATGAACATGGAGTAAATTAATTGGCTTGACCCTCTATGTCAACTAATGAAATGAGAGGTAAATTATGGAGGGGAGAGGGTACCCTTTGATCCAAAATTTCTTGTGAATGGGAAGGTGATTTCGTAGGGGAAAGATAAGGAGAAGAAGGGATAGAAATCATACCTTCACCTACCGAAGTAGAGTGTTTGGGAGCTTCCTCTGTATTCTGGTGTTCAACTTGTTGTGGAGACTACTCTATAACTAAGACATGAAAATTTTCAACACTTTATCCTTTTTCCATTTTTAGTTTCTTAGAGATCTCCCTCTGGGTTTCTTTCAACTTGTCTCTAGATTTTCTCTTAGCAACTCAAAATATTGCAGGCCTATCACTTTTAGTATTATATTCAGATTGCTCCTCCTGTAACACCTCTTCAGTGATAGGGAATGACTTAGCTACAGTTGTTGTAGTGAAACTTACAAGTGTGAATACAAAGTTTTCATCCTTTTTATTCCAATCCACCTTAGTCTCAGGAGGATCTCCACCTAGGGATAGGAGTTTGGGCCTACTCACTATCCGAATAACTTTTGTATTCACTGCCCTGTCATTAGAGTAATGCATTTTACTCATAAACTGGGAACCTACAAGATATTTCTCCAGTTGCTCCAATGAGGGCTCAAATGTTTTAGGAGCTTTTGCAGTAGCTACTTGAGTACTAGTCTCTGCTTCTTGCATTTTATCTTGTGAAGGTGGGGAAGGAGAATCTATCCCTGCTTGAGTCTTCTTATAAATCAATACCAAATTATTAGGATCCTTGGCTTTCCAAATCTTAATACGCTTGTCATATTGCTCAAAAAACTCATCATCTATTGTATGACTGAACTTGGAATTTTTTGTACCAGTTTCTACTCTCATTCTCCACCAATCTATAAATTTACCTTCATCCCAATTCTTTTCAATATCTTTAATTTTAGACTTCTTTAAGTAGTGACCTTCATTATTAGTAGGATCATAATTGACTATCTGCTCATAGAAGTCTAACCAAGGGGGTAGTTGTTCCATATTAGCAATGCTCCATTCCAATGGAGAACTTTCTTTGTTATTCCTCCCCTTTTCAAACTGAGGCCTCAAAGTCTTTTCAAACTTGAGGGATTTATCTCCATTAATGGTAATATTCCTATTTAGAAATTTGTTATTAGGGTCGTATCTCAACCTTTGTGGGATGTAAAACAGGCCCAACCTATTCATGTATTGGGTGATTTGCTCACCCTGACCCCTTCTAACAACTGTTATGTTATCAAAATTATGGGCGTAAATCACCAAACCTTTTCTCTTTTTTATAGAGTAGTAATTCATGTTGATGAAATTCGCTTGCCTCAAATACTCTAGGGCCAATATTTTGATAGTCATAAAATGAGGTAGCAGAAAAGGCTTACCAGTGAAACCATAAAGTCTGATGATAGTGCCTTCTATGAGGACATACCAGTGTCCTTCTTCAATGCCTGGCACTCTTAAAAATTATTTGGTCAAAGGTGGTAACCTAGGGCATTTCCCATACATAATTTTCAAGGGAGGCCCTAGAAATTCTAAATTAAATCTGTAAAATGACTCTATGCTCCTCATATGAGTAGTACAATAATACATAGGGATAGGGTATCCCTTGTCATTCTTTTATTTAAATAGAATCTAGGACATTATGTGCGTAATGGTAGCATACACATATAAACCAAATTCAAGCATTTCCAAAAATAAGGAGCTTTCGAATTATTTTTCATCCTTACCAATTGCTCATGCATACACTTAGAAAGGAAGGTTGGCCAATCGAAATAAATTGCATTATAACCCCCATTATCTACTTTAGGTTTATACATTCTCTCATTTGAAATCCAGTATAGAATAGCTATTTGCCAATCCCTTACAAACTAGTCAAAGTCCAAACCCTATAAACAAGATAACATGGAGAAAAGTTATAGGTTAGCAAATTTCTCAATTGGAATTGGGGTATTTGACAATTTATCCTCATTTTTTATATGCTTAAACTAGAAGCAAATCCACTTTTCAAAAGGTAGAAAATGAAGAGAAATACCTAGCTTGCTCTAATATATCAAATGGTTTAGGTTCTATAGGTGGGTCTACTCCTACAAAAAACAAATCATGACAAGCTTTGGCAGTAATGGTAAATAAGGTTTTGCCATTAGTTCTATTCACTACCCTTGTCTTAGGATCATAAAACCTGATAATTACAGACACTAATTTTGGGCAATGATGAACTGAATAACAAATACAGGAAATAATTTATTGCAATAATACCTTGGGAACAAATTGGCTTCCCTTAGAAGTACCTAAATTCAAACTCTTTTATTAGCTTAGTTCTCCTTATTTGAGTCATTACAATATATTATAGTCCTCTAATCTATTTTACATGGCTTTATATATCTCCATATTTTTTCCACGTATCCTCCAGGGCTAATTTGAGAGCCATTTTTCTACAAATTTTTAGAGCGTCCTTCTTTACTAGTATTTGTGAACACTACTTCACTATTCCTTCGGTTATTTCTGCTTGGATAATACTGCTCATTAAATGAATAGACTTTGCACATCATGCCCTTTTTGAAATGTTCCTACATGTAAAATTTCTACCATTAATGTTGTCAACATGAGAAATTGTCCATTACACACTTTTTAATTCAAAATTGTGCGTCTTGGCGGTTGGAATCTTCATATCGATCGTTGATTAGCTGTGGTATGAAGCACTATTATGCTTACGATGATTTTTGTTACTTTTATTTTCTTAGAGCGGAATAGAGAACATGTTGTAGCCTGTTGATCCCTTTATTCATTGGAGAGATGCATGGAGCACATGTCGTAGGCTGTTGCCATACTTAGCTCATTTTTTAATTTTGAACTTGTTTTTTGAAATACAATTTTCTCTTTTTCTATTTTTTTACACTTTACAAATGAAAAAACTCTTAGTAAAGGGAAAAAATAATATAATACAAAAATATGTACATATGTTATAATGAGCGTATATCTCAATAAAAGTAGAGTTTTAGATGATAACCATTGATCGAGATTGGCTGCATGTTTCCTTCTAGATCTTCAAGCTAGAAAATATTGCTCTCTTTAACGTCTACTATTTTGAAAGGACCATCCCATAAATAATTAAACTTCTGATGGTGTCCTGGATTTGTTATTTCCACACATATCGCTGGAACTCATCATAGGATCTTGTAATCTTGAAGGTATTAGAGAAAATAGTAGGCCAATAATAACTTGCCCTAATGATCTTCAAAGCTGTGACACTTCTTGAGAAGTGTCCACCGTATAATCCTCTATGGAATTCTTCAATGATTTTTTTTTTTGATCATGTCTTAAGCATCTTAAGAGGACTTCATCAAGGTTTTTCTTGTATAGGCCTTCTAGTAATAGGACATATTTCAAATCTCGAAGCCTATATCTTCTACTCTATGATGGATTAATGTTAGAAGGAAAAACTCTAGTATGAAAGTATTTGGTCATATGATCAACCCAAAATGATTCTCCTCATTGTAGTTCTTCAGTATGATCTTCTAGTGTTGACTGATAGGTTGTCACCTCTGCTGTAACTTCTACTTTTGTTAAACTTTGGCATAATGCTCTGCCTCTAACTAGCTTGATAGGATGAATTTCCATGTCATATTCCTAAATCTTAGTAATCCAACCAACTCTCTTGTCTCCTAGTTCACCTTGTAAAATGAAACTTTTGACATCTGGATGAACTACGTATACCAGTGTTTTACTTTGAACCAAGTACTACCTGAATTTCTTTAATGACTTCATCACTGTAAACACTTGTTTCTCAATAAAATTGTACTTGACCTGGTACTCATGGAGAGTTTAAATCTAAAAAAATATGGGATGTTCTTCTCCTTCATCATTCTTCTAGGTGAGCACAGTCTGCTTTGGGCATAACTTTAGTGGAAGCCCCTCAGTAAATCATCCAGTTGTGGATAATCCACCCTTCCATACTCAAAGAAATATAAAAAGGGGGTTTTTTCTTCAAAGCAATAGGAGATATCTTGTCTTTTCTAGAGGGTATGCCGAGGATTGTAGTAGCCTACGTTTATTGAGGATATTTTATTAACGAAGCCTTTAGTAGGTCTATTTGACCAGGGATAAAGAGAGTATCATAGAGTCTAGCCTTTGAGGGTATTCTTTTCATCTCCTCTACAATATTATACTCTGATTTGATTGAAGAGGAAATTTCAAAATTTCTCTCTGGCTCACCATACTTCCTTTTGTATTGTTGGGTGGCCTCAATCCTTTACGTCTTGGTTATGGAGGGAAATATAAGAATTTTTTTGAGATTCACTCTTGGATATCATCCCTTATTTGTCATTTTATTTATCATATATTTTAGGGAAACTGACCTCCTTTTCTTGGACCTTGGGCTCCATATCTATATTTTATTTTGCTTGAGAAATAGGGAAAATATTGTTACCTTGAGGGGGAGTATGTTTCTTATTTTGGTAAGGGACTTGAAACTAACCCATATTTTTTGGATCAACCTGTAAGGTTTTCTTTCCTGATCTTGTTATAACTAAAATGAGCCCTTCTTTGTCTGGGTCCTACCCAACCATAATTTGGTCTGGTTGCCATAGCATATTGATCCTACCTTTCTGATTACTCTTAGACTTTTCCATAGCCTGTTGCACATGGTGTTGGTACATGACACATCTGAATCATGCGGATCATTGCATACAAGACATCACACATTTAATAATCTTATCTCAGAGGAACACCTTGGGTCTTCCTACATTGAATTTACTCTGATTCCTGTGCTATTGTTGGTACCAGGTTTATGGTCCCTATTGACATAAGAAAATATTCTTTGTTGAGATATATCTATCTATATTTTTTCCATTAAGCTCATCTTGTTACTCAGTGTTTTAATAGTATTTTGTATATCAAGAAGCATAGTGGATTCCTAGGATGTTTGAACAAGAAGTGGTGGAAAAGTAACTATAGTAGATGATACTTTGGGGTGAGGAATGGGGATCATATGAGAAAGTGAGGATGATAATGAAGGAGGATCCATATAAGAAGATGTGGTTGCTGGTTTTGAACATTGGGAATTTTTGAATAACAAGGCATGACAATTTTAGGGGGTAGTCTTCCCACATTGATAAGAGTATTTTTAGTTTGGACAACTGTATTGTAGACTTGGAGGAAAGTACATATCCTTGAATTTTGGGTTTACAAACCCAATTCATATCCAAGGGATCTAATGTAGTACATGAATAAAGGGTTGCAATTGGCCTGGATTTATGTGGAATTCTTTTCCAAGATCTACTAAATCTCAGGTTTAAATCTGAAATAGAATCTTGCTGATGATTTTGCATTAACACAAGTTGGTTGAGGAGGGAAAAAGAATCAGTAGACTCATTGAACTCTTCTACAAAGGGTTCTGCTAATGCTGCCCATGATGTAATGGTATTATCTTCTAAATTCTTGAACTAGTGTAAAATCTTCCCTCTGAAGGATAGGGCTAGGATTCTAACAATAACATCTTCATTCTTTATATTATGGATGGCTTCTAGATTCAAAATATCTTGACAATGTTCATATGCAATATTGCCTAATACATCATATGTGGTAATGGCTTTAGTTACAACCTGAGGAATATCATGCATATGATATAATATTAGGGGAGTAGTTGTATTCTATCTAGGGTATTTCTACAGGGGTAGATTAGGGGATACATTTTAAGCCATATTTACTTGGGTATTTATTTTTGGAGGTGGCCTTGGGGACCCTGCAATAGGTTGCTCAGGAGGATTTTCATCTGAATAAAAATCTTGATTCAAATATCTTATGATGGTATATCCTCTAAAAGGGAGTTCATAGTAGATGAAAGAACTAGGGTTATTCCTTGCAGATGACCTAGTATTTATGAAAAACTACAAGCTATGGGATGGCTTTTCTTGTTTCTTACATTTAGGGAGTTTCCAAGTGAATTTACTACTCACCACTACAATGTAAAGACAATTCACAAAATCTTGATTCCTTTGGGGGGATACATATAAAAAATAAATGAGTGGGTTAACTAGTGTTTCTCATAAACAGGTCCCATCGGGTATGCCAAAACTGATAGGATCCAAATTGACATCAAAATTTATTTGGTATTATGACTATATATCTTCAAACTTTTTGATTAGGCTTGCACCCACTAGTCATATCTCAGAATACAACATTGGATGAGCTAAATATTGCTCTAACCCAACCTCTAGAGTAGGCTGGTTCCTTGTTAACTTACAGGGTGTTGACTCAATTAAGTACAATAATTGTTTAAGAAATAGGGATAGAAAGAGGTTTAGAGATAAGAAATTATGACTAAAATAGTGGTCAGATAGAGCTAATAGCATAGGCATCCACAGGGAAAACCTTTCAATAAATCATTTTCAGTGTCCCACACTTGAGATTAACAACACCCATAAAATAGAGATATGTTCATTAAGAAAACGCAAAACAGAGACATACTCCAAGAAGCTATTTCAATATCCACAATACTAATAATCCAATCTAGTAGATTAATATTAGTATCTATATTTTACATAAAGGAACTTCTTGTGAGCATAGATTCAACTATGAAGAGATTTCAATTGCTGTAAAACTATTAATTCAATTTTAGTAGAGTAAACTAACCATAGAAGGTATTGATAGAAAAGTAATTCATAGCTTGAATCTCTCAAAAAGAAATATCGAAGACATCAGTTTACAAGTCAAAAATCTAAGTAATGCTCCTTCTATTAATTTGAAAAAAATGTTACACAGTAGGGCAAGCAAACACTCTAGAGACGACCCTAAAAATTGAGGGTTCAACCTCTATTAATAGTTTTTATAGTGAAAGAAGAAGATGGAACATTATAAGGATAGGATCATGCCAAATCAGTAAAGTTCTACGATGGCATTATTACATTCACATTTGAAGTTCAGGAAATCCATGCATTGTTGCTCATCATAGCAGTTCGGCTCTACAACTTACTCTCTCTATAATGGTAGTTAGGCTCCCGACTATTAGAATCTAGATCTAAGTCATCTATATTTCTTTAGGACTTCACCTGGTTGTCAATCTACAATTGCCCAAGTTATTGGTTATTGGCTCCATGGATGCTTTGCCTGCTCGTTCGTATCAAATTGTTCTCATATGCAAAGACCTTACTTTTGTATTGTTGAGAAAACATTAGCATGAGCTTGATCGTTGATTCACCCATGAAATACTATGATTAAATATTGGCAATGCTTGGAGATGTGCGGTGTGGAACATGTCACTAGGCCACTCCTAGAAGAAGCTTATGGATTTAATTGATCATGTTGACTAGCAGTGTGGAACACATAAAGAAATACACTATAATCTAAGTGGAACAGAGCATGTTTCTAGGTTAGTCCCTTTTATTCTTAAATTGGTCTAATCCACTTTTGCATTCGTGGCATAGAACACTTTGTTCATATCCTGCTCCTCAAAATATTCTCCTTCGATTTTTGACCCAATATGATTGTGGAATAGAGAATTTCACTAGGCCGCTTGGGAAAGAGTGTAAAATGATGTTTTGTGAGAGTATGCACTATGCCGCTTCCTTATGTTTCATTTTAGGCATCTTGACATATTTGACTAGCAACATGGAACATGTGTTCTGATCTGCTCTAAAATGAACATGGACCTCAGTGGCATGGAACACATAAAAAATTAGCCACTTATTTGCATAGGTTTGGACAAAGTACGCTAGGCCACTCTTCACAAAATGCTAACATCATCTTTGATTTGAGTTGATAGTTGTGTGAAGCATCTACACTGTGCCAATGGAAAATACACTAAGTTTTGAGCGGCTGGGAACATCTACGATGTGTTGTTGCAAAATATACCAAGTGTTGAGCAGCTGGGAACATTTACACTATGTCACTATAAAATACACTAAGTGTTAAGTGGATGGGAACATATTAGCTACCTTAGCAAAAATATGTCGAATTCTACTCTACTGAAGTGATCGTAATGCAAATTTGGCTGCTCTGCCAATGACGTGGAACATCCTATGCTAGGCCACTTGAAACTACACTTTGTTTTGAGTGGCTGGGAGCATCTTCATGCCTTAGAAAATATTTTCAATTTTTTTCTAAGGATGTGGCCATTTTTGGCCTATAGGTGCCATCACTATTGCCTTGTGAATGATTCTAAAAGCCTCACCACTTTAGACACATCCAAGCCTCACCACTTAGAACTTTTCCAAAGCTTCACTACTTTGGGTACACTCGAGCCTCACCATTCAAGGTGTTTCATTCAAAAATATCTGGTTATTGCATCACTAAAAATTATTGTAGGATTGGGTTATCTTCTTGACTCAAGGGTTCTGATGTAGCTCTAGTTTCATTCTTAAGAAAAACCCAAACAAATCTAAGAGTAATCATTTTAAAGAAATAACCATCTCTCTTAAAATAAAATGAAGTAATCAAATACTTCAAAATAAAGTGCTATAATTTAACATAATCAAATGCATCATAACACTTGTAAAGACTAGGTTATTCTCATAGAAATATAATGTAGAAGCATCTTTGTGTTTGTGCAATCTTGCATCAACCAAAAAGATATTTGTAGTGTTGTGAAAGGTGCCACATAGTTTTGTGGTCTTTTTGTGCACATTCATGGTCTTTACACGTGTAGGTTTGTGGTCTTTACATGCGTATTTTTATGGTCTTTGTGCACATAGTTATATGGTATTTGCACACATAGTTCTATGTCTTTGTGCATGAAGTTTTGTGGTCTTTGTGCACGTAGCTCTATGGTTTTTGTGCATGTAATTCTATGGTATTTTCATTTTAAAATTTGGTGGATGACATGATTGTTGCATTAGGGTTCCTGGATTAGATTTCCTTGGATTCATGACATGAATCATATATGTAACATCTTGGTTCATTGTGGGGGATAATATTCCATTTAGGGAAGATTTTGGTTCGAGATAATTTTGGATAGAGTTTTAGATTTTCTTGATTGTAATGTAGAGGGTCTTGACTGTATATCTGCATGGATTTATTGTAATATTTCATTTCTTATACATTAAAAAGCATAAAGAAATTTTTATTTCATCTTCTTCTTGCTTTCATTGTGTAATTCTATGCTCATGTGCCTATTTTTAATTTGACCCACATATGATGTTGCATCTGTTGGTATCAAATATTAGGCTTGTATTTCATAGTGTTGGATCACAAGATTTGTTCAATATAAAGTATTTATGTGGTTGTGACTACATTGTAGGTGAACCATAGATATGGATCATAGAATCGAAAGAGGAGGTAGCAGAAATAATCTTGGCCCACACATTGTGGATCTAGTTGATACGATGATCATTGTCCTAGTGATACTGGAGGCTATTGAGGTCATAAAACACATAGGATCTATAGTGGTAGGTGATATCAATTATGATGAGAGGTATTATTGCAATGAGAGGGATGGTGTTGAGGATGAGGGTGAGTCAATGTAGAACCTTAAAATGGAAGAAATATTTAGGACTACCATAGTGAAGGTTGGAAGTAATCCAAGGTTTGATATTTTGAGCTATGTAGGGAGCATGAATCTTGAAGACTTGGTGGATTGGATCACAAATCTAGAGATATACTTTGATTTCAAAGCAATCGAGGATCCTAAAAGAGTCAAGTGCATCACCATGAAGTTGAACGGGTGTGTTGCCTTATGGTGGGACTTAGTCTAGAAGATTTGTGTGTAGAGGAACAAGTGTAAAATATCCATGTGGGATAAGATGGTGAATATTAGATGAAATTTTCTATTGTCTAACTATGTGCATGATTTATTCAGGAAACTTCAAACCTATGCTAAAGAGAGACCACCATGCAAGAATACACAAAGGAGTTCTATAGACTATGCATGCATGTAGGATAAACAAAGGATAACATAGAGAAGGTATTGAAGTATGTGAATTATTTACACATATCAATTCAAGATGATATGTGTTTGCTAACAATCAACTACATTGAATAAGCCTACCAGTTAGCACTACGTGTAGAGGAGTTGTCCCATAGACAACAAGGCATGTGCAATAGTAATGGTAAGAGAAAGTATTGTGAATAAAGAAAATAGGGGGTAAGGCAAACCAAACCACACAAGAAAGATATTGGTGTGAGTGGAAACATGTAAGGCATTGATCACAAATAAAATTTTAACAAAGGTGAAGACAAATATTGAAGCTATGCGAAGGGTTTCAAAGGGATCTAATTTAGATGTGGTCAAGCAAGGCATCGAACATTTGAATTTCTAAAAGCATGAGATGGGAGTCATGCAGAGAAACACGCACATGTAGTGAATACAAACAATGGTGAGTCAGGTAGTGAAGCATAAAGCATAAGCCTAGAGGATAATAAAAACTTGATGGTGTGCAAGGTACTGATAAAGCGCGCAGGTGAAGAGGAGTCATGGTTGAGGAGGAGCCTATTTTGCACCAAGTGTAAGGAATAAGTTGATCATTGATGGAGGCAACACAAACAACTTGGTCTCCATAGAGATGGTATAGAAGTTGGGATTAAAGGTTACACATCCAATGTCATAAAAGGTATCTTGATTGCAGAAGGGATAGTAATTGACCATGACAAAACAAAGTCTAGTTACCTTAAGTATAAGAGGATATGAAGATTTGGTTTGGTGTGACGTGATTCCAATGGATGCATGCTATTTATTGCTGGGAAGGCCTTGACAATATGATATTAGTACTATCCATTATGGGTACAAGAACACCTTCACTATTAAGAATGATGGGAAGAAGTTTGAGTTGAAAAAAAAGAGAATGGAGGAATAATGTATTTAGAAGGTTGAGGTGATGATGTTAGAAAAGGATTTTCTCAAGAATGTGGGGGACTTGTAGGACTGCTATGTACTAGTAGTCACACCTATGCAAGTAGAGCAATTAGAGCCATACGAATTTGAAGAGCTAGAGATTGGTACACTACTAGAAAATTTCATAGATGTAGTTCATGAAGGAATGTTAGATGAATTGCCATCTACATGTGCAATCTCACATTGCATTGATCTGATTCCAGGTCCTAGTTTGCCTAACAATGCATCACACAAGATGAGTTTCGATATGAGTGTAGAGTTGAAAATGCATGTGGAATATCTATGGGGTTACTATTTTATGTTGAAACATCAAACAAGAAGTATGAACAAGGTCATAGATACCTTGTTTAGAAGGTACATACTATTTTTTGAAATGATATTTAATACAAGAAGATTACAATATATAGGCATAAGCCTATATGCAAGATATGAAAAGTGTCAAACAGAATGACAAGTCTCAAAAAATAAGAAGGCATAGTGCACATTAATTATAACATTCCCCCTTAATGTGCACTATCCTAACTATAGAAAAAATAAAATTCAATATTAGGTAACATTCCCCATTAATATTGACGTCTCTAAAAGAACCCTATCATCCTCCTTTATTACATGATTTGGTCTAGTATCATGCTCTTTGCGCTTGGATATCTAGCTATGAATAATACTAGATCAATGGTGTATACATCTCAGTCTGTTGCCATAGGGTCAACCACTTCCTTGGATCTGTTGCCACTGGGTCAGCTGTCTAAGTGCCTCAGGTTCATCCTATGCACCTTAGGGTTAGCCACTTCTAGATCTATTACCTCTGTAGGTCATCCTCCAGGTATATTGCCTCTCATAGGTCACTAACTAGATTCACCATGAATATTATCCCTCATCATGGTGAACTCAATCTAGAAGGTATCGGTCTCTGCCGAAAATGCACATTAACACAAAAGAAATACGACCCATGAAATTCAATAAATTGAGCCATAGAATCCAAATGTGGAGGAGAAGAAGAAAGAAGAGAATAGAAGTGAATCTTCTGAAGTGTATTTTTCTGTAGTCTTTAGAATTTTATTTGGAAAATCTTCGGATAGAGTCTAAGGGGATGAAGGATTTGAATGGAATAGGTCTAGATTTTACAGATGCATGACACACATGCATGAAAACATAAGCTAGAGATAGAGGTTCATTTATGAATTTATTTCCACAAGAGGAATAAATTTTTAGGAGAAAGTAGTTATGCATCCTGTATAGTTCGATGAGGGAAAATATCATTAAGAAGTTATACGAAGGTGGACTTGGAGAGCACTTCAATGTAGACAAGACACAAGTGATGGTGGAAGAGAGGTACTATTGGCCTAGTTTGCATATGGATGTGCACAAATTTGTGGAAAAGTGTAGAATCTGCTAAAAAACTAAGGGAGTGGTACAAAATATGGGGGTATACAAACCTTTACACACACCAAACAGATCATGGGGGGAATTTCCATGGGCTTTTTCTTAGATTATCGTGCATGCAAAGAGGTCATGATTCTATATTCATAAAGATGGGCCGATTCTTTAAAATTATGCATTTCATTCATTGTTAGAATTTGAATGATGCATATAGGATAACAAAATTGTTCTTCAAGGAGATAGTGATATTGCATGGGTTATCACATAACATTATGTCAAATCACAACACAAAGTTCTTGTTGTGGGTTTTTCTTGCTTACCCCTTAAATATTTGCCACGTCATAGGAAACTAAAAAATCACAACCAATATTGTGGATTCTGGCTGATCCACCTCTTTAACCTAGGAAAATATTACTCAGGAAGCTCTAGACAGATTATTTTGGATAAGGAAACCCCGAATGGTGGGTTATCTATTAGATTTTTATTGTGCAACCACCCACTAATGCTAGACAAGATGGTTCTATATTGTTTTAATATTAGTGATCAAACCAAGCAATAATGGAACATATTAAGACCATAACGATGCCTTATCCATTGGGTAGTAATAACAGAGTTATATTTATGACCAAGATAGAAAAAGAGAGGTAAACTAGTTTATTTTAATTCATTCGAATGATGTAATGCAAGAAAATGATTAAACTAGTGAAAGAAAGCGTTATCCACATGTTTTGATTACAAGAAAACATAAATAAGCATGAAACAAAGCAAAGACAAAGAAGATTCCAAAGGAAGAGTTGGATTTTGTATTAATATTCATAATATTTACATAAAGCAGGCCCAACAGAGTGCTTGGGTCCTGTATGTCAATAATTTACAATAAACCCTCGATTTGAATATTCATAACAAGGGGTGATTTCCATCCGTCCTGATTGTAGCAACATAAGGGTTTCCAACTCTAGTGCATCCACAAGAAATAATCTTAGTGAACACTACTCTTTGGCGGTCCCTGGAAATGGCAGAAATAAAGTCGATAAGAAACACAGACAAAGTACACAAGGAGAATACGACTACAACACTAGACAGGCTTTACCCAGACTTTTCTCTGTCAGAGGTTTGATAAAAAAATTCAACTATAGAAGTTTCCTTCTTATAATGTAGGCTTGCCTGAATGCCGTAATTGCCTACCCTAGCTGGATCAATCCTATTGTACTCAAAACCAAGATGTAATAAAAAATGGGCACGTAGCCCATTCTATTTCTCTTACGTAGGTGGTGGTTACATATCACCTCATGTACTACCTTAGGTTGGCGGCTGTGCATCTTCTGGTGCATGTGTCCCAAAGAATTTATAGCCAATAAATTTACCACATGGTTTTTCTCCATAGGTTTGTGTGAAATATTAAAAGCCAAGAATTTACTAGTTTCATCCGACACAGCTTGCTTGTATTGCTTTAGCCTAGGGTGTTTAGTTTGATATTTTCCCTTAATATATTGTATTATTAACTCAGCATCCCCATAGACATCAAGGTAGTTAATACCTAGCTCCTTAGATTTACTCAATCCCAAGAGTAGGGCCTCATATTCTACCACATTATTGGTACATGGGAATTCTAATTGGTAAGGCACACCCAGGTAATTACCCTTAATGTCAGTTAAATTAATTTCAGCTCTTGCTCCCGTTTGAGACTTAGCTCCATCAAATGTCATGGTCCACATTTTAGTGGTAAGAACCCTATCTGACTCAGTATCTACAACAACTTTAATTTTTGGATCTATCCCTTCAACATTGGGTACTTATTTAAGAAAGGGGTGTGCCAAATGGAGTAAACTCCTAATTCTTTTTCTTTTATAGAGCTGACCAAATTTATTGTGGTATTGTCAGGTTTCATGAGCTCAACTGACTGCTTATTGAATGGTTCCCTCCTTAAGGTTGCATGTTATTTGGATGAAAGGGGAATGGTGGCATATGACCAGTCTAGCTGGATTGATCCACCTAATTGTTCAACCCAATGCCTAGATAATAACAAGGAAAAGAATGGGTCCACATCAACTATTGCTACATCCATCACAATTCCCTTTTTTGGATACTGATCTAAGAAAACTAAAAGGCCTATGATAATTCCCACACAAGGCACTTGCTTGTTGTCCATGATAGAAATGAGAGGAGAGTCTTTGGTGCATATCAACCCCAAATGTTCAGCCACTTTTTTTGGCATAATATTATAAGATGCCCCACTATCAAACATGCAATTGTGTATCACATAGCGGTCACCATACCCGGATGTATATCAAAGGGAAATATAGAATGGCCTTACTGAGGCAGGGGTTCTCCTTGAAGGATTGGAACTTGAAGTTGCTAAAATATGATTCTCTCCTTGATCAATCAACCCAAAGGTCTTATAAATTTGTTCTCTATACTTAGGTATGGTCATCAACTCCCCAAAGGTTATGTTAATTTTCTTCTTGGATAATTCCATCCCTATGTCAAATTCTATTTTTTTGTTATCTGCTCCATTATTGACATGTTCTATCCTTTTGGGAGGGAGCGATTGATGTACCTCATTGTTCTTCTTGGTACTAGCTAGATATTTTTCCTCAAAAAAATTCTTCTTATCAGGCTTGTCAGAGATAGTTCTGTTATGTAGCCTAGTTGCATGGAATATTTCTAGAGTTTCAACCTCTTTAGCAATTGGGATCATTTTACCCTATCTTATCTTTTTGAAGCAGTTGTTTTAGGGCCTTCTTAGGATTTTCACATCATCATTGGTGAAGGTAGTGGGCCAGTTATCACTATTGACAGACTTATTATCTTCTCCTAGAATTGGTGAGGTGTCAATAGTTTCTTTCCAAGTCCAATAAATATTTATCCTGATCTCATCATCAGATTCCTCCTTTAGGTTAATACCTAAATGGAGGCCATGGAATACACCACAATCAGTAGTATTATGAGGAGCATCAAAATTTGGATAAAATAAGGGAAAATCAGAGGCTATATTAATAGAGGCCATGGGATTTGGGACAACATATTGGTATTTTTGGGTCTCCTTCCTTTTCCAATTATTTTTTGAATTTCTACCCCCTTCATTTTTCCAGTTCCTATTAAAATTCCTTCTAAAAGGAGGTCTACCATCATTCTGGTGCTGAGAGGGTTCTCATTATAATTCTTTGCTCTCAATTTTAGACATTCGGTTGTTCATGGATAGGAACATTTATGTGATCTATGATGATATTTTATTAATGGGATCTGGTTCTGATTTTTTGAAAATTCCAAACCCCATATTTTTAGTCTTTCTTTCATTTTAGATAGGACTGGGGTCCATTGAGGTAGCCTTCATCTTCCCATTATCTATCATGTCCCTTTTTATCATAATGGCCCTCTCCATACAGACGTCAATGGTAAGCATGGGTTGCAGTCTTATCTCATAGTTAAAATCACCAAGGAAGGCATTTTTATAGAAGTAGATGGACTGGTGGTCATTGGGCCTTAAAGCAGTAGGGATTCGATTTCTCAGTTTGGTAAATCACCTATTGAAGTCATCAACTATTTTATTTTTCTTCTTTTTCATGGTGGTCAGTTTAGTTAATAGAGACTGTTCATTTTTTTTCTCTCCATATTTTTTGAGAAAGGTAACTTCTAGATCATGGAAAGTCTCAATGGAATCCACTGTCAAGCTATTAAACCACTCCCTAGCATATTTTTATAGGGTTTGTAGGAATAACCTGAGGATAACATCTTCATGTTCCACCTCCAGGCTATCCATGGCATATAAAAAGTCTTTTATGTAATCTTCTCCAATCACAATGTTATCCCCCAAGAATTTAGGTAGGTATTTATGTGCTTTCGAGGGTAGAGGGTTTAAATCCTATGGTAATATAAAAGGCCTATACCTATTGAGGTGCCAATTATTTAATGGTGGATTGGCCATAGGTGTGATTGGGCCCCTCGAGATAGTAGATGCAACAGGTAGAGAAGTACTTGTTCAAGGAATTTGAGGAATGTACAAAGAACTGCTACTACTCTGATTACTAGAAGGAATGGAAATCAAAGTGCACTTTTTAATTTTACTTGTTCTGAAAAGTACTTATGGGTCTGGTAGTTTGGGGTAGAGCTCTTCGTCACTTCATATCGTGGCCACTATATTAGCTCCTTATTTTGAGTGTATTCAGAGTCGCCCGCATAGTGTGCAAAAATTGGGGAATGCTCTCTCTGGCTAAGATTGCTCAACCCAAAAACCTCACAGGGAATAAAAATAAAAATATGTGTCACAAGGGGGAGTAATATGATAAAAAGAAATTAAAAAGGCCCTCCCTGGCAACGATGTCAAATTTTTTTTTGGAGTTTTCCTGCTTACCCCTTAAATATTTGTCGCATCATAGGAAACTCAAAAATCACAACCAGTATTGTGGATTCTGGCTGATCCACCTATTTAACCTAGGAAAAGATTACTCAAGAAGCTCTAGATAGATTAGGTTGGGTAAGGAAACCCCGAACAATAGGTTATCTATTATATTTTTATGGTGTAACCACCCACTAATTCCAGACAATATGGCTCTATATTATTTTAATATTAGTCATCAAACCAAGCAATAATGGAACATATTAAGACCAGACCAGTGCCTTATCCATTGGGCAGTCATAGCAAAGTTATATTTAGTACCAAGATAGAAAAAGAGAGGTAAAATAGTTTATTTTAATTCATTCGAATTATGTAATGCAAGAAAATGATTAAACTAGTGAAAGAAAGCATCATCCACATGTTTTGATTACAAGAACACATAAATGAGCATTACACAAACCATACACACAAAAGATACCAAAGGAAGAGTTGGAGTTTATATTAATATTCATAAGATTTACATAAAGCAGGCCCAACAGAGTGCTTGGGTCTTGTATGTCAACAATTTACAATAAAACCCCTATTTGAATATTCATAACAAGGGGTGATTTCCCTCCATCATGATTGTAGTGACGTAAGGGTATCCAACTCTGGCACATCCACAGGAAATGATCTCGGTGAATAGCACTCTCTAGTAGTCCCTGGAAATGGTAGAAATAAAGGTGATAAGAAACACAGATAAAGGACACAAGAATAATACGACTACAACACTAGATAAAGGTTTTACTTGGACTTTTCTCTCTCAAAGGTTTGATAAAAAATTCAATTGTAGTAGTCTTCTTCTTATAATGCAGGCTCACATGAATACTATAATTGCTTGCCCTAGCTGGATAAATCCTTTTGAACTCAAAAATAAGATGTAATAAAAAATGGGCACGTAGCCCCTGCCCTTTATCTTATGTAGGTGGTGGCTACATATCACCTCCTGTACTACCCTGGGCTGGTGGCTGTGCATCTCCTAGTGCGTGTGTCTCGGTTGAACTGGGCCCCACTCCTCCAAGGTTTTGAATGGCCTGGTCGATAAAATCCCATGCCTCGTCATGAAAAGTTAACAAGAATAACAACAAATTTAAATCTTGAGTGGCTTTATTGACCCGATCCCTCACCCACTACGTAGTGTTTTCAATGAAGACACATAGGCGGTCCACCATCTGTACCAAGGCTATAAACTACTTTGATAATTTACCACTAGAGTCCAAGTCAAAGTCTTGGATCTTTTGGAGCACAAATTCCTTAATGTTGGGTGCCTTCATGAACTCTTCCAATTTGAAACCATAGTATTCCAGCTCATCGTTGACCTCTTGTTCAACTTCTACCACCTCTTGATCCCACTTGAGCCAATTTGGTCTATTTTGCAGTAATATGAAAACCTTGGCATACTCTTCAACAAAGTAGTGGGAATCATCTGATAAAGTGTTCGTCATCCCAATGATTTGCACGTAGTCTTCCTTGAATCTCTGGTAGACAACGAAGATGGCATTTAATCTCTGCTCTCCTTGTCATAGTTGATCTCTCAAGAGATTAACAATATGTTAGGACGTGCAAATATCTATGAAGAGGGACTCCAGTTCTGTCATATTTTCCTCTATTTTGTCTTTCATTTCTTTTTTGAGTTCATCCACAGACCCAAACCGGACGTTTGCGTACATAGTAGAAGGAGTGTGTATCTTCAAATTATCAACTTCAGTTTGAAGTTGTTTCACCTTTAGTTCTATCTACCGTGCATCTACAGCCATAGCCTTACACTCTTCTAGCTATTTTTCCACTACTTTTGCCACCTTCGCTTGAGAAGCCAGCTGTGATTTTGTCATGTCCATAGGTGCAGTTGCAACCCTTATGATACCTTTTATTACACTGATGGTGGCATCTATCATGCTAGGTGGCAATGGGATCTCTAAGGTGGCAGTAGATATATCAACTGCTTCCTACCAAACTATCCTTTGGGATCAAATTATCCCTTTACTAGGATACCTTTGCTCCTCCATATCATGTATTTGATATTCCTCATCGACAGTGAAATGGAAGGTATCTCTAACCCTTTTCAACATAATACTCTCAATACACTGGGCTAAATATTCAGTTTGAGCTTTCTTTCAGGTAGGTGAGAGCGTGGGACTTTTATCTTGTACCTCATAATCCTTGAGTATGTTAGAAAATCCCCCAACTTCAGTTATTTTCTTCATTACCTTAGGGGGGACTTGGCATTCTTCCTGATTGATCACTAGGGTGGAAAAATATAAAGAACGTTGACCTTCTGCCAACTGGGACTGCTCCTCTAGGCACATCAACATCAAATATGATGATGTGATACATTATTGAGATGTACCAATGGCCAAATCATTTCCTTTTGATGTGAAAAAGGGAGAACCCAAAGAAGAAGGGAGCATTACCTGCTCCTATTGTGCCTCATCAACAATTTTTATCATGACCTGAAAGGAGTCAGAGTCTTGATGGACAACCTAGAATATGAGGTCCTCAAATTCCTTTGGTGGAGCAGCTGGGAATGTGGGACCACCTTTTCCATCAATAGTGTTTGATATAATATTAATTAAGAACCATAATACTTGATAATCTCAAGCTTGTTGTAAGGCCTATCCTCCATCCTCCAAATCACCTCTAGTGTCTGATTGTTTTTATAGGTCTTCTGCATCTCATCCTCAAATTGATATTCACTATGAATAACCTACAGAAGGGTAAGATTACCAGCAACATTTTTTTTTGTGGTGGTCGTCTAGATCATAGGCCCTCCAAGTAACATCCGAGAAGCAATACGTGTCAATATTCCAAATGGCATGCAACACAACAAAATGGCCTAGATATGTGTAGGGGTGAAGAACACAAGCTTATACTGAGAGGGGGGGTGAACAGTATAATGCCCTCTTTTTAATTTTTTTCCAAACCAATATCAATTAGTGTCCTTAATTGTAATAACAAAATATATCAGTGTGCATTAATGACATAGATAGCAATAGTAAAAAAGTGCACAAATCACCACACACGATTGAGACACAATATTTAACGTGGTTCCCACAATGCGGGTTACTCCGCAAGATAATATCCTTATAATATTTCACATAGAAATAATGATACTTATCCCAATACAAATGATTACTTTGATCTACTCAAAGCTAGGCAATACACTGATCTAATCAGGTAGGCAATCCACTGATCTACTTCAGCAAGCTCACCAAGAACATGCCCAAAAATGATCTAGCAAGCTCACTAAGAACTTACCCAAAATTTCCTCTAGCAATCTCACTAAGAACTTGCCCAAAACTACTTCAGCAAGCTCACTAAGAACTTGCCCAAAACTGCTTTAGCAAGCTCACTAAGAACTTGCCTAAAACTGCTTCAACAAGCTCACTAAGAACTTTCCCAAAATTGCTTCAGCAAGCTCAAGAACTTGCCCAAAATTGCTTTAGTAAGCTCACCAAGAACTTGTCCAAAATATGCTCTAGCAAGCTCACTAAGAACTTGCCCAAAATATGCTTTAGCAAGATCACCAAGAACTTGCCCAAAACTGCTCTAGCAAGATCACCAAGAACTTTCCCAAAACTGCTCTAGCAAGCTCACCAAGACCTTGATCAAAATATGCTCAAAAATCTCACCAAGAACTTGATCAAATCTGCTCAACAACCTTACTAAGAACTTTCTCAAAATCTGCTTAAGAAGCTCACCAAGAACTTGCTCAACAAGCTCACCAAGAACTTGCTCAAAAATCTGCTCAACAAGCTCACAAAGAACTTGCTCAAATATTGTCCCAAATCTATCCAAAAATTTGTCCCAAAATCCTTCTTAAAGGCTCAACCAATCATCCTCAAGTAGCACTCAAATCTCATCCATATATCTATGAAGGCAAGGCTTAATGATGAACTCAATAATGAAAGGCAATGCACTCTACAATGGGTGACAACAATGATCCACAATGATCTCAACTCAAATCAATCTCGACTCAACTCAACTCAATCTTAACTCAACTCAAATATTATAGGAGCATAAAGAGAATTGTTAGAGAATCAATATGTTCTAATATCAAAGCTCAATATTAACCCAAATCAGAATTATAGAATTATTTGTTTCATGGGACTTGAACAATCACCTCACACAATCACTTGACTAGGCTCAATCAACTCAACTCAAAAAATCACCACAAGGGACAACTCTTTCTCACAAAACCCTAGTCCAAGCATGTATCAACCAACTCAAATGTTTTCAATAATGCTCAACCACAAATCTCACATAACAATGATACTCATGTTCTTTTCTAACTCAAGTTCTTTGTATAACCAATGGGCTTCAACAACTATGCTTATAAAACATGGTTTAAACACAAATCTCAAACCAAAAAACCTTGAAGCATTCAACCAACCACTTTCAAAAAGGAAACCACAATAAATCCTTTTCTCTCCAATGATAATTCAAAAATCAACCACCATAACAAAGTCAATGAAGAATATTGCTCATACCTTTTGATGCCGTATTGGATGTCCACTAAATCTGCCACACTCAACAAACTTATTTTTCAAATTTCAAAAAGGATTAGAGATCATGATTAATATCACAATAATAATGTCCAAATAACACCTTATCACTCCTACTCAATAAGATACAACATGTCCCCTCATGGAAGAATTAATCACCTTTGAAAAAAAACAAAACAACCTTCATTTTTGAAACCCTTTACAAAAATAGAAATATCTCTTTACATACACCTTATTTATCCCTCTAATAAATTTAATCAAATAGCCCTTGAAATAATATTTCCAACGATATATAATATGATATACTTTCAAAAGGAGAAACACCAAAAATCTCTCTTTTTCTAAACATGCATCACAACCCTTATTCCTCCTAGGGCAACTTTAGAAAAATAAAATATATTAAAAAATTATTAACTTGCCTCTGTCCCTGACGGGATTCAATCTTGTGACGTCTCCTCACTCAGCACTTTAACCACATCCAGCCTGCTGTTGGGCCACACGCCCTCACGTGTCCAAAGGGACACGAACAAAAACTTATATCATAAACTTCTACACCCTTCGAAAAACTTAACAACGCTTCGAGCGCTTCAACAAAGAAAATAACCACAGTGGGACTCGATCGCAAGACCTCCTGTGTAACACACAGTGCATAAAATTCTAGGCCAAATATGCCTATGAGTATTATTAAACTCTGCGAACAATTTTTCAATAGACCAAATTCACACTTCTCTCTCTTTTTGCAATTTGTTCCCCAATCGAAGGCATTCGAAAAATAAGCATTGGGGGTCATAAAGTCTAAGATTTTATTGGAATATATATGCTTTCCTCTTTATTTAGACATTGGCACTATAAATTAATATAGCCTTTCCTCATTTCTTTAGTCGGCGCTATAATTAATATATTTAATTTTAAAATTAAAATTAAAATTTTAAATAATTTAAAATTTAAACTAAATATTTAAAATTAAATATCTCAATAATCGGGGCACCTTTTTCGACAAAATGAAAAGCCAACCTGGGTTTTAAGAAAAACCCATTTCAAAAATGCCATCCATGGTTTTAAATAAAATCTTTTATTTTTCCTGCCTTGGTTTTCACAAAAACCCTGTATATATCAATGCTCTCCAAAATATCATAAATGCTTATTTATGAAATTCTTTGGCCATCAAAACTCAATGTGATCCATGTGACATCAATTAAAACATAAAATAAATCAAATTTACAACAATATCCCCCTTTGTCATTGATGGCAACACCTCTAATGCAAAAACCACAATCACTGCAAAAACCATCTCTGAGAATCAAAGCTGCTCCCCTGACTCAATACTCTCTATGGAGGCTGCTCCCCCTAACTCAATGCTCTCTTTGTAGGCTGCTCCCCCTAACTCAATGCTCTCCCCATTACTCAAATATCTCCCCCTTTGACATCAATGGAAAAAGGGACACCTATGGGGATAAAATATATGACTCTTTAAGCTTAGCCCCCTCACCACCTTCTCTCTTGAGGTGATTAATTTTGGGGTGGGAGTAACTTTTACTCCCATATTACATTGTTTCTTTCCTCTTTCAACTTACTTCCATATTTTTTGATATCCTTCTCTTGATTAATTACTTTATCTTCTTATCTTGAACCTGTTTGACCTTTTCTTGAACCTATTTGGAATTGAGTCCTACACTATTTTGCAATATGTCCAAAGTTATTACAATTAAAACACTTGATATTGTAGCATTTGGATGGTGCCAATATCTTGAATTATTTCTTAAAATAATTTCCATATCCATTCCTTTCCTGAACCCTGTATTGTGAAGTTTTATTTTCATGACCATTATGACCATGACTTCTGATTTGTGTAGCTCTAAAACCAAAACCATGTTGCTCATTTTCTTCGCACAGAGAAGCTCTATGACCAATCATGTTGCATAAGAAGCAATGTACTTGAAAAACATACCTTCTTACTTTGAATTTTCTTCTAGGAAAATCAAAATTCTTTGATCCATGGATCTTGTAGTGTATAGCCCTGTGTCCAAATCCATTACAAGAAAAATAATATCCTTGAAAAGCCCTTTTTTCATGCCTTGGTTCCTCATACCTTTCTTGACCATTATCCTTATGATCATTTTCAACTTGTGCATTGCATCCTTGAACCTTCTTTGTAGTATATAAATCCTCTTCCTTAGTTTCTTCCTTGCTTTCTTCTTCAAGTATTTCTTTTCCTTTTGAACTTGATTCACCTATCTCAAAACAAGATCCAAACTAAATATTTGGAGCCATAGGAACTTTGGAAATTTCTTCATAACACTTAGGTGCTTCCTTGCTTTCATATTTTAAAACTTCCTTTCCTTTTGAGTGTGATTCCCCAAACCTGAAATATGAGACCTTTGGTGCTTTGGGACCTTCCTCTTCTTTCTCTTCATTGGCATCCATATTTATTGTCTCTAAAATACATGTTTCCTTATTAGTGAAAATATATTGACCTTTTGAGTCATGTGATGGATCAAAATTCTCAAGTATCGAACATCTTAATTCTTTTAGATTCTCCTTAACCTCTTGTAGTTGCTCATGGATATCATTGAAGTCTTCCTTTAGATCAACTGAGACATCTGTCTTTCTTACAATGTTCTCTTGCTTAAATTCTTATGTTTGGAATGAATATTCTTCTTCTACTTCTTTTATCCCATAGAAACACCCTTCTTCATATTCACTGTCACTAAGATCATTATAATCTTATATAGCAAACAAACTTTCATGATTTCTTTGACCATGCCTATTTTCTTGATGGGTCATCTCATCTTCACTATCATTGAAGCCATTACAATATCCCGATCTGTGATCTCTTTGACCAAAGATAAAGCATTGTTCTCTTTCACCCTCTATTCCTAGAAATAGTTGTTCTTCCTTTTCATCATCTATCTTGTCTCTATCATTGTGATCTGAGCTATCACTTGCTTCTACAATGTAGAAAGTTTTCTTTGTCTTACTAAAACTTTTCTTCTTCTCAAACTTTCTTTGCTTGTACTTGTTATCTTTGTCATGCTTATACTTTCCATATTATTTTCTTTTGTGACCCTGTTTTTCATCATCACTATTTTCTTCATGTGGACACTTGTGTGCATAGTGACCAAAATCACCATACTTGCAACATTTGAATTTCTTCATATCCCTATAATTTCTTAAGTCCTTTTTCCTTTTGATGAAGTTAGCTTCCTCATCAATATCTGAATCTCTATCTGTCTCTAGAAATTTCCTTTATTTTCCTCTGAAGCCTTGAATGTAATCTCTTTTATTTGAACCTGATGTTTACTCACCCTCATTTCATAAGCTGTGAGAGTTCCTTGTGGTTCTTCCATTGTTAACTTGTTGATATCCATTGTTTCTTCTATTGCTAAAACCTTTGCATCATACTTCATGGGAAGTGATCTCAATACCTTTTGAGTAAATTTTGATTCTTTCATCTCAAATCCTAGGCCTCTCATTGTGTTAGTAATCTCATCAAATCAAAGTAAAAACTTTACAATATCTTCAGAATCTTCCATTTTCAATTCCTCAAATATTTTTCTATGAGTTTGCAGTTTTGCCAACTTTACCTTTGAATATCCTTCATAAGTATTCCGCAACTTGGTCCACATTTATTATTTGAAATACATACCATGACCTTTGCAAAATTTGTTTCAAGTAGCCCACTCAAAATACAATTCATTTCCTTTGCATTGATCTCAACCAATTTCTTGATAGTCTTATCTGCCTTGGAATCACCTTAAACCTTATACTCTTTTTAAACCATCTACCATACCTCATATCCTTGTGATATCAAGTAGTTCTTCATTCTCATGCTCCAGAAAACATAATTGTTATCATCAAACAATGGATCCTTATTTGTAGATAATCCATTCTGTGAAGCCATCTATGTTCTTGTAGAATCTACCCTCAAGTTGTTAGAATTTTTGAAGGAACCCGCTTTGATACCAATTGAAGAACACAAAATTATACTGAGAGGGGGGGTGAACATTATAGTGCCCTATTTTTACTTTCATTCCAAAACAATATCAATTAGTGTCCTTAATTGCAATAACCAAATATAGCAGTGTGCATTAATGACATAGATATCAATAGGAAAAAAGTGCACAAATAACCACACATAATTGAGACACAATATTTAACGTGGTTCTCCCAATGTGGGGTACTCCACAAGATAATATACTTATAATATTTCATACAAAAATAAGGATCCTTATCCCAATAAAAATGATTACTTTGATCTGATCAAAGCTAGGCAATACACTGGTTTGCTCAGATAGGCAATCCACTGAACTTCTTCAGCAAGCTCACCAAGAAGTTGCCCAAAAATGCTCTAGCAAGCTCACTAAGAACTTGCTCAAAATTTGCTCTAGCAAGCTCACTAAGAACTTGCCCAAAAATGATTTAGCAAGCTCACTAAGAACTTACCTAAAACTGCTCTAGCAAGCTCACTAAGAACTTGCCCAAAACTGCTTCAACAAGCTCACCAAGAACTTGCCCAAAATCTGCTCTAGCAAGCTCACTAAGAACTTGCCCAAAATATGCTTCAACAAGCTCACCAAGAACTTGCCCAAAACTGCTCTAGCAAGCTCACTAAGAACTTGCCCAAAATATACTCAACAAGCTCACCAAGAACTTGCTCAAAATATGCTCAACAATCTCACCAAGAACTTGCTCAAAATATGCTCAACAATCTCACCAAGAACTTGCTCAAAATTTTCTTAACAAGCTCACCAAGAACTTGCTCAAATCTGCTCAACAAGCTCACTAAGAACTTGCTCAAAAACTGCTCAACAAGCTCACGAAGAACTTGCTCAAAATTTTTCTCAACAAGCTTACCAAGTACTTGCTCAAATATTGTCCCAAATATGTCCCAAAAGCCTTCTTAAAGGCTCAACCAATCATGTTCAAGTAGCACTCAAATCTCATCCTTAAATCTATGAAGGCAAGGCTTAATGATGAACTCAATAATGAAATGCAATGCACTCTACAATGGATGACAACAATGATCCACAATGATCTCAACTAAAATCAATCTCAACTCAACTCAAGTCAATCTTAACTCAACTCAAATATTATAGAAGCATAAAGAGAATTGTTAGAGACTCAATATGTTCTAATCTCAAAGCTCAATCTCAACCCAAATCAGAATTATAGAATTGTTTGTTTCATGGGACTTGAACAATCACCTCACACAATTACTTGACTAGGCTCAATCAACTCAACTCAACCAATCACCACAAGGAACAACTCTTTCTCACAAAACCCTAGTCCAAGCATGTATCAACCAACTCAAATATTTCCAAAAATGCTCAACCACAAATCTCACATAACAATGATACTCATGTTCTTTTCTAACTCAAGTTCTTTGTATAACCAATGGGCTTCAAAAACTATGCTTATAAAACATGGTTTAAACACAACTCTCAAACCAGAAAACCTTTAAGCATTCAACCAACCACTTTCAAAAAGGAAACCACAATCAATCCTTTTCTCTCCAATGATATTTCAGAAATCAACCACCATAAAAAAGTCAATGGAGAATATTGCTCATACCTTTTGATGCTTTATTGGATGTCCACTAAATATGCCACACTCAAGAAACTTATTTTTAAACTTTCAACAATTGTTAGAGATCATGATTAATATCACAACAATAATATCCAAATAACACCTTATCACTGCTACCCAATAAGATACAACATGTCCCCTCAAGGAAGAATTAATCACCTTTGGAAAAGAACAAAACAACCTTCACTTTTGAAACCCTTTACAAAAATAGAAATATCTATTTCCATACACATTATTTCTTTCTCTAAGAAAGTTAATCAAATAGCCCTCGAAATATGATTTCCAACGATATACAATATGATATACTTTCAAAAGGAGAAACAACAAAAATCTCTCTTTTTCTAAACATGCATCACAACCCTTATTCCTCCTAGGGCAACTTTAGAAAAATAAAATATATTAAAAAATTATTAACTTGCCTCTATCCCTGATGGGATTCAATCTCGTGATGTCTCCTTACTTAGTGCTTTAACCACAACCAGCATGCCGTTGGGCCACACACCCTCACGTGTCTAAAGGTACATGAACAAAAACTTATATCATAAACTTCTACACCCTTCAAAAAACTTAACAGCGCTTCGAGCGCTTCAACAAAGCAAATAACCACGGTGGGACTCGATCGCAGGACCTCCTGCATAACACACAGTGCACAAACCGCTAGGCCAAAGATACCTATGCGTCTTATTAAACTCTGCGAATGATTTTTCAATAGACCAAAGTCACACTTCTCTATCTTTTCGCAATTCGTTCCCCAATCGAAGGCATTCGAAAAATAAACACTAGGGGTCATAAAGTCTAAGATTTTGTTGGCATATATATATATATATATATATATATATATATATATATATATATATATATGCCTTTCCTCTTTATTTAGACGTCGGTGCTATAAATTAATATAGCCTTTCCTCCTTTCTTTAGTTGGTGCTATAATTAATATATTTAATTTTAAAATTAAAATTAAAATTTAAATAATTTAAAATTTAAACTAAATATTTAAAATTAAATATCTCCATCATCGGGGCACCTTTTTCGATGAAACGAAAATCCAATCTAGGTTTTAAGAAAAAACCATTTCAAATATTCCATCCATGGTTTTAAATAAAACCTTTTACTTTACCTGCCTTGGTTTTCACAAAAACCTTGTATATATCAATGCTCTCCAAAATATCATTTATGCTTATTTATGAAATGCTTTGGCCACCAAAACTCAATGTGATCCATGTGACATCAATGATCCATGTGACATCAATGAAAAAATAAAATAACTCAAATTTCCAACAAGGGGTCCATTGAACAAGGGATGGGTAGCCATGGCACCTGTCCTTTCTTCCTCAGATATCTAATTTTAACTTTCTCGACCATTTTTCGAGTAATATCCAATATAGTAATTGATGTTGGGGAGTGTACCAGGAGTGCTTTTCGAGGTAGTTTTGACCTGTAGATCCTGATGTAGGAGAATTCTTCTATGTAGAAGTAATCTCCTACTTCTGTCCAATGTAGAAAGTTCCTTACTCCAGTCCCAATTTTTTCTAGTTCTTCTCTACACAATCAAAGGTGGACTACTAGGAGGACCTTCTCAAAGAAGGCTTTATAGCTGGAGCATCCCTCCTAGATGCACAATAGTTAATCTTGAAAAGTGGGCACAATCACCCCCCCATCTGAGCCATCAATAATTTATCCAATTGTGCTACAACCAAATGGATAAAGAAATAATAGTAAGATAAGGGAGGCATTTGCCCTTTATCAACCAATACAGCCTTCTACAACTGCTGCAATTCTTGGTCGATGTTGTCACTAATCACATTTTCCCATAAGTAAAGGGGGGTATTATCTGTCTTGTTGCATTGGATAATTAAAAACATGACCTCTTTGGTGATCCATTCCAGGTCCTTGACTCCCAACACTAAATTAATCATGTCAGCATAATCTTGTGCCCAAGGTCGAAGCAGGAATTTTTTGATGGGGAAGCTCGAGGACCTGTTCCTTCTTTTTTTTAGCAGTACTAGAGGAAACATGATATTCAGCATATAATTGGCATAGAGGACTAAAATTTTAAAATCCACCACCCGAGATGCAATGTCCAGTCCAAAAACCTATCTAAGTTTGTCTGCTATCACCCGAGCCACTACCTGATTTTTAGTCACAAATGGTGCAACTTCTGGGATCGTATGCTACATCCAACCAGGCCAAGAGGTTTGAAGAATGATAGTCCCTTGGGCAAGTTAAACACCCCAAATTGGTGTTCCATTTGTTGTAGATAGGAGGAGGCTCAGTACTATCATGATAAGGCCTCATGTACAGGCTCCTCAATAGTGTGGGGTGGCATTGGCTATCTTCCTCTATAGGATCAAAGCTGTAGATGTGACTCCATCCACTTATTTTTGTTGCTCAACTATGATGTTCTAATTTATATCAGGTATGCTTGCTAGATCCTTGGGATCTTATGCTCTTACTATTCTCTTTGTGACTGGCCATGCCCGATAATTTTGCTAATCCTCATTTTGATAATCAATACCTCTGGCGCGATCAAGCTTGTTGAAGCCATGGAAATGAATTACAAAAATGGAAAAGGTCTTTCTCATTTCCTTCTGTGGTCAACCTCATTGAGACAATAGTTGCATGCATAAATGGTGCAGAATAGATCCACCGCCCTCCTATTAAAGCATGAAAATTTGATTTTAGTAGGGGGAGTGCATGCACTTTTTATCTGACAAGACATCTTGATTGGCCGGGTGTGCCACCTCAATTGTTATTTTGATAGCTCATCATACCTAAAACATGTGAATTGTGATTGGAAGGCAACTTTATGGGACACGTGGTGGCTTCGGGTTGGTTGGGGTAGGGTACACTTGAGTGGGGTGCACACATGGTCTGCACCCTCTTAATTATTCTTGCACTCCATTCAGGTATTGAAGCATGTGGTCCTCGAGGTGAGTGCACAGATTTATGTGCTCACTTACTCTTTACATGCCCCAATGGAGTGGGGTGCATGGAACCCAATGGGGCACATAGGTTGTGTGCCCTTAATATTTTTATGTGCTCCATAGTGGAACGCATAACCTAGAGGTAAGCACACAGCTTGTGCACCCGACTAAAAATTCACACACTCCAAAAAAACTAGAGCATGCATACTTGGTTTTGGGTGCACACACTTGTGCACCCTAAGGTAAGTGGTGCGCTCCACTTAGGAGTGGAGTATATCGACCAGGAAGGGAGTGCACTAACTGTGTGCTCCAATAATTCTACATGCTCCATTGTCATGGAATGTGCGAAGGCATGCACCCCTTAGGTGACTTAGTGTGCTCCACTAGAGGGTGGAGCACATGGGGTGGAGGTGAGCATGCAAGGGCATGCACCCGAGGGGGCTTCGTGCGCTCCATTAGAAAGGAGTGCATGGGGATTTTTTGAGGTGCACACTTCATGCACCCCTTTGGAATTTCACGTGCATGGAATCTATGTGGGGTGCACAAGCTTGTGCACTCCTTTAGGGCTTTGTGTGCCCCATTCCCCAATGGGTCGCATGGGCTTGGAATAGGTGCATAGCTTATACGCTCGACGGGGTCTTTGCATGCTCCACTAATGGGGTGCATGGAATTTAGCTTGGGGTGCACAAATTGTGTACCTAGGGGACTTTTGGTGCACTCCACCATTAGTGGAGTGCATGGGTTCGAGTAAGGGTGCACCACCTTATGCACCCTTAAGGGAAAAGGAACTTGGACTCCCGAAAAAGAGGACTACCTTTTTGGGTTCAATAGTTCATTATCCACTTTTGACACACTCCTTGAAATATATTGGGTGCACAAATCAACTATAGTTTAGTGTATCATCCTCAGATGGATGGACATATTAAGGTTGTCAATTAGAGTATTGACAAACTATTGTGATATCTAGTAGGGGATAATCCTATGTAGTGGGACTCTCAGTTGACATAAGAAAAGTTTACATACAACAATTGAGTGAACAAGTCAATTGGAAGGACACCATTTCAAGTGGTGTACGAATTATCTCCTCATAGAGTCATAGATATGTTGAAGGTGGAAGTTGGTACCCATGTCAACATTAAGGTAAAAGACTTCACACATGTGTAGGAGGTTCATGCACAAGTAAATAAACAAATTGAGGAAAGAAATGCTAAATATAAGGAGTGCATAGATGTTCATCATATATAAAAGATTTACTTAGAGGGGGAGTTAGCCATCACAAATAAAAAACTTGCTAAGATAGGTCCTTGTCATATTTTAAATCATTGTTTTTAAAATTCCTATGAAATTTAGTTGCTTGAAGGTTTGGATATCTTGTCGATATTCAATATATGTGATCTATATTCATTTCATGCACCTAAAGATTTGAAGACATGTAGATGGAGGAAGCACCAAATTGGAGGGAGATACCTGAGAAGTGTTATAATATATTGTATTATTCGGTACATGATAATGTACCACCTCTGGTACATATTTATATTATGAGATTTTCCTAGATTAGAGTGTGAGTATTTACTTTATGCAATGTAATAAATGCACAAGTATTATTAGAATTTGGAAAGTATTTAATAATGTAAATGTGCATAATAGTCCATGCGCAGGAGTCCATAGAGTAGGAAAGTGAATAGTATCAAGAAGAGTGAAGGCCAATAGTACTTCATATGAAGAGTCACATTCTATTATATATGTGTCTATGTGTGTGTGCAAAATAATATAGAGTGAGAATGTGTGGAAGTATGGTGTATTGGAGATATTTATTCTATTAAGATACTATTTTTGTGAGCATTTATTAATGCCACTTTTATGAATTGTTGCAGAAGTTATGAGTTTTATATTTTTAGAATATTGCCATTGACTTATATTTCATAAGATAACTTTATTTTAGATCTTGTGGTTATTTTTCTTTAAGTATTAAACATCAAAAGCTAATAGTGGTATCAGAGCTACAACAAGGTTTTGCCTTGCACATGTTTTTAAAACTTGCAAAGGAGATTTCCACTGGTTAAGGAGAAACCAATGAAGTTGAGGAAATTACCTCTAGAAAAATAAAACCAGAGAAGATAGTATTTTCCATTGTTTTGAAGAAAAACAAGTGAATATTGGAGATTTAATTTACCTATTTTAAATAGAAGGAAATTTATAGGTCTTGAAGATAGACCTTGACATTGATAAGATTAAGAGACCAAGAAGGAGTTACTATTGAAAATTTTTATAGATTTTTTTTTGGCTAGAGTCTTTCCATAGAGTTGAAGGAAAAATCATGAAGACTAGGACTCAACATAGATTTATTTCCACTAGTTTTGAGAATAACTAGTGAAGTTTATTGATTTTAAAATTTTGGAGATTTGGATGTATTTGATTTATGTTGTCTAAGTTTTTGTTGCACAAAATTATTTCTCAAAAGTTGAGAATATTTCTACAATAGATAGATAAGAATTTCACCTTGGGTTGCCTGAAAGTCTATGTGCTTTCCTCATGTAGGGATTAGTTTTGAGTTGAAATAAAAGAGTAGACATTGAATATTAAGGAGACCCAAGAAAGAGGACTATATATTGAAGACTGAGGAGACCCAAGAAAGAGGTCCCCATTGAAGATTGAAGACTATATATTGAAGACTGAGGAGACCCAAGAAAGAGGTCCCCATAGAATATTGAAGGAGAAGAAAGAAATGATATTGAGAAGGAGGAGATATGAGAGAAGAGGTTCCCATTGCGGATTTGAGAAAGAAGATAGAATATTGAAGAATTTTGAAATCCAATACAAGAGGTTTCAAATAAATTTTGAAGGAGAAAGAAGTATAGAAAAGCCCTCTCAAGAAGAAGTGGCCATTAGAGAATATTTGAAGAAATATTGAGGAAGAATATTGCAAGAAGAGACTCCTAAAAAGAGGTAATCACTTCAAAATTAGGAAAATTGTTATCATTCAACAAAATACCAAAAGTATTTGTGAAACTGATTCAAGGGGAAGATTTTTGGCAAGAAGTTTCCCAAATTTGAGAAAGTATTTTTTGAAGACTTCAAGACATTCATATTCTTGAAGAAGAGGCCAAATTCGAAGACATAATTTAGTGGGAAATAAGGAGGAGAAAGGGGATAGAAGAGACCATCAAATTGATAAGTTTGAATACAACCATTAAGTTTTTTAAGGCTGAGTTGTGAATGAGGATATTACAAATTTTTAAGACAACATATTAGCAGCATTTGGAGCTACAAAAATACAGAGTTTATGGACATAAAAAGGTAGTAAATTGGAGTTAGGGGTAGTATTTTGGACTGCATTATCCCCATGAGTGTGGTCTACTAGCAAGGATGCCAATTGCATTATCAGTGATGTGACACGGGTTCAATCCCCATGGTGGATGTGTATAAGAAGTATTACTCAAAAAAAATTACAAAATTTTGGACAGCAAGAAGATAGCATTTTGGGTAGCATTGAAAGCTGCAAATTCCATAAATATTGGCCAGAATTTGGAGAAGAAAATTAGCTAAAAAAATTCAGAAGTTTTGTGGTAGCAATCTGAGAAGAAAATAGATGAAAATAAAAAGATTTTTGGACATCAATATTGCAGGATATTGGGCAGCAATTTCAAGAAGTAGAGGAGCTACGATTACACCATTTCGGGCAGTAATCTTGGTAAGCAAAAAAGGTAGCTATAAAAGTGTTTTATTAAAGCATTAAATAAAGTGTTTATTAGCTAAATATTCAAGTTTTAAATCCATCAAAAATAAAGTCAAATTTGAGTGTCTCCAAGCCAAGTAAGGAGGCATCATTATCATCCTAGAATCTACAAAACACAACAACAAATATTGGAGTTAAAGTTTACTTGAAAGGGAGTGATAAGAAGTAACATATGTTGTTTTTATAATTAAAATAAGTGCATAATTTTTATAAGCTCTATTAGATAAAATAAGGTCAAATAGTGATAAAAGACAAGGCAGATTTAAGGTGTCTAAAAACACCAAGAGGAGCACTAAAAATTACAAAAAATATTGGTGAAGAAAAGTCACCAAGGGAGTGGTAGAACCACAAAAAACAAGTGGAGGTACCACCGTATTAAAGGAATAGCCATCCTAGTGAATAAATATCCACCTAGAGTGAAGCCCAAATTATCAAAGCCATCGAACATAGAGGAGAATGAGCTACCACATAAATCTTGGAACAATTATCAAAGAGATGAAAGATTCACCAAGATAGAGCCACCGAAGCTATGCCATTACTTTGAGGTAGAGGAGTAGAGCATTGACACATTCAATAAGCACTATACAAGGAGGAAAAGTATGGTATATGAATAATTAGCATAAAATACATTCATTGGACATCAAAAAGTAAGTATGAGGAAGTTAGAATGTTTAAAAATAGATAATTAGGGTGAATAAAGTACCAAGAGATCACACTACACAAGTGGATATTGAGGTTGCAAGTTTGATGATGCCATGTGGTGTATGAAACATCCAATATGTACTAATATTTTCAAAATGTTCATATAGCTCATTACTAAGTGTTACATAGTGAATAAGTGCATAGGAGGAATTAAGTGCTCATTTAAGAGGTAAAGATATTATTTGCCACTTGGAATCTCAAAAATAGAACATCAATTGCCTTGTGAAGAATCATGAGCATCTATTAATGCATGAAAAACATGAAGGAATAAAGAGAATTTGAAATCTAATTTTACCATTGAAGAGCAACATGGATTTTCAATTGAAGAAGAGCACCATCCAAAGTTTGAACTCAACTTTGTTGACCATATAGCATCAAGAAAAGCACGATAAATTCACTCATATTCATGGAGCATCAAGTTTGAGCATGAAAAAGTGGAAATAAGCACCATACTGCAACAGAGGAGTGAGATTTTATGGAAGAGATCCATTCAAGGGAAGGTCAAACATCTTTAACCAAATAATTCATGCCTCAAGTTTGGACATAAAGCAATTTATTTACAATTTAATTATTTTCCCAAGTTAGGAGTTATAAGGTTGGGTGATATTATTATTTTCTAAGATTGAAGAGAAATTAATACATTTGCTTGATTATTGGAGAGATAATATATAGAAGTGAAATTTGAAACCTTAGAAACATTATTGCTATTTGGAAAGTTTTATGAGAATTTGAAAAGTTGATTTGAAAATTTGAGAAATTAATTTGAAGTTTTGTAATTGGATTATTTGAGTTTGCAAAACAATTTAAAATATTTACAAATTGATAATTTTGGAGAAATAAGGTTTCCTACATCAAATTAGAAAGATAAAACTTGCAAGTATATTTTATATATTTACTAAATAATTTTGGAGGTATAAGGAATTCAACACTAACATAGGTTTATGAAATTTAGAATTTAGAAATTATATTTTTTAAATTTGGGAGATAAAAGGAATTCAACCTAGAGATTTGAATATTGAAACATTTTTCAAAACTATTATTTTATCATTATTCAAAAATTAGTAAATTCAAGGTATATGACAAGATTTGAAGAATTGAAAGTTAGTATTTGATCATATACTCAAATTCAACTTAAAATTTAGAAGTTGAAAAGATAGGGAGATATAAGGCTTACAACATAATTGTTTGGAAGGTTAAAAATTGAAAAGTGTTCTTAGTCTATTATAAAACTAAGGAGGAATAAGGATGTCTACTTCAAAGAATACATTAAACAATGATATAGAGAACATTGTCAGAGAAGAAAAGAGAAATGTCATAAAACTTGGGATCAAGGATTTGATTAAAAAATTTAAAGGAAAATTAGACTTAGTCTCAAGTTTCATTTAAAAATAAGCATTAGAATTTTTTTTTAAACCTTAGAGTACTATTTTAATGTGAGAATGTTTGAAGCAATTGACAATAATAAATATAGTGTTATGATTTATTTAAACATTTCTAGTATAGTATACATGCCATTACTTACACTTAAACATTACAAAGAGAAGAAATCGAAACAAAAGGAGTTGATTGAATCCCTCAAGAAGAAAGCAAAAGTGGATGAATTATTTTTGGAAAAATTATTTCATTCTTCATGTAATATTGATGCTTCAAGTTCATCTAATTTAGGGTCTTACCATGATGCTATAAGTGAATGCTCATAAGGTTCTATATTGAAGAAGACTTATGATATGAAGGACAAAGGCAAAGAGAAAATATTTTTTGTAGGAATATAATGACAACGTGATATCACTTGAAAGCATAAAGATCAACATCAATGATGAAGATAAGCAAAAGGAGAAAGAATCTAATCAAGGAGACATAGTGCAAAGTGAGTTAAAATATAAAGACTATATTGAAGACTAAAGTCTTAAATAACCAAATAATGTAATACAGGGGGTGTTAGCATATATTACATTATTTGGTACATGCTAATATACCACCTTGGGTACATATTTAGATTAGGAGAGTGTCCTATATTAGAGTGTGAGTATTTACTTTATGCAATGTAATAAATGCACAAGTATTATTAGAATGTGCAAAGTATTTAATAATGTAAATGTGCATAGTATTCCATGTGCACATGAGTCCATAGAGTAAGAAAGTGAAGAGTCTCAAGAAGAGTGAAGGCCAAGAGTACTCCATATGAAGAGTCACATTCCATTGTATATGTGTCTATGTGTGTGTATGTGTGGCACAATGTAGAGTGAGAGTGTGTGGAAGTATGGTGTATTGGAGATCTTTATCTATCAAGATACTATTTTCGTGAGCATTTGTTAATGATACTTTTATGAGTTTTTGTAGAAGTTATTTATGAGTTTTATATATTTATAATATTGCCATTGACTTATATTTTATAGAATAACTTTATTTTATATCTTATGATTATTTTTCTTGAAGTATTAAGTATCAAAATATAACAAGAGGCAACGAGAGGAAATACTGTAAATATTGGATTCACGCATTGGCAAGAAAACCTGACAAAGCAAGTACAAATAATATTTGATTCACTAGAAGAGTAAAGGACCTGAGGAAGACTCATGGATTTCTAAAGCTAAAGTAAGCCAACTAGGGTGGCCAAACCAATTGTTCGCACAATGTGAGCTCTAAGCTCACATTCTTTTTAGTAAGAGTATCTTATGTAATAGCATCCTGGTGTTCATGTAATATTTCATCGACCACAAAAATATTTGTAGTGTTGTGATAGACATAACAAAATTTTGTGGTATTTATGTATGTAGTTCTATGGCCTATGTACATGCATTTTTGTGGTCTTTTTGCACGTAGTTATGTGGTATTTATGCACGCATCGTACAATTTTTGTGGATGACATGATCATTGCATTATGGTTCCTTGGGTTAGGGTTACCTAGGATTAGGATTCCTTTAATTAGTGTTTCCATGATTAGTATTCCCTATAATCATGACATAAGTAATACATGTAGCATCTTGGTTCATTCTGGGGGACAAGATTCCATTTGGAGAAGATTTTGGTTTAGGATAGTTTTGGATATAGTTTTAGATTTTCTTGATTGTAATCCAGAGGGTCTTGACTGTAGATCTACGTGGAGTTATTTATATATTTCCTTACAAATAAAAAAACCACAAAGATATTTCTATTTCATCTTATCCCTACTTTCATTGTGTACTCTTGCACCCACATGCCTATTGTTAATTTGATTTGCATACGATGCTGCATCAAAATAATAATATATTTATAATTACCATGAAGAATAACACATCATCAAGCATCATAATTCATAATCCATGCATTGAACATAATTCTTCATTTTGCACATACCAAATTACTCCAAGAACTTACATAAAAGAATATCAACATATAATATTTTATTCTTAATCAAGTCTTGCAATACTATATCAGGTATATTACAATAGATATTTTCTTCATCAAAATTTTTACCCAATACAATACAATAATCTTCTAAAATAATCTCTTCTTTAATAACATTATTACAACAAAAAAAATTGAGGATCCATCTTTCCATATTTTCTTTCAAGGTCCTCCACTTGAAAAATTATTCCCACGAAACTTGAATAGAAATTTATGGATCAAGAAAGCTTATGAATTGCTTATGCAAGCCTATATGCACTAAGAAAAAAAAAATAGCAAGCATGCAACATGCATTTATGCAAAATATTTCCATGTAAACAAGGAGATAATCCCATACTTCTCCCCATAATGGATTCCTTTATCTACTCAAGCCTCGAGAACCATTATTAAACATTCATAAAAATATCCTTCATCTAATTGTAACAACCTTCATGCATATATGAACTTATATTCAACCCCTCCCATTTATAACTCAGATCCATAATTAAAACAAGATTTAATTTTCTCTAAGTTTTTCTCAAAAATAAAACTCCATTTCCATACATACTAAATCTATCAAAACTCATAAGTTCTAATAGATTTCATAATAATAATAATTTCCAATTTCATGCCTAATCATTAGTAAAATTTGTAAAACTATGAATTGAAACATCATAAATTCTCTCTGACATTCCAAGCATAATATAAAAGCTCAAGTTCATATAACATGATTTTAGCTTCCAAAACACATTCCAAATCTTAATATTGATTAACAATAATATACCACTCAATAAATATTAATATGATAACAATAATAATAATATTATTAGTATTTTTTCCATTCAACCAAAATAGCTATTGATTACTATCTTGAAAGACATATTAATAACAAATGATATTAATAACCCTACTTAACTTACTTCCAAAGTATATAGCTAAGTATTAAAGAATAAAACCATATCTTGTAATCACACACTGCCTACAAGCAAATCAAAACAAATCTAAACAAAAAATTACTCTAAGATGAACAACCACTATGAGCCCCAAGATGTTAGCAACAAAGAACCCACCTACACCTCCATATTGGAGACAACATAACAAGACTAAGAAAACAAACTGGAGCTCAAATATTGCCTTGGAATATGTAAAGACCTTGAAAGGGTAAACCTACGCTAGCTTACAAACCATAGCACTGCTATATCCTCAAGATATCTTAGGCAAACATCTAGGAATACAAACCAATGCAGATATGCCAAAAATGATGAGTAACAATCAACAACAAAATAAAAGGTATTTAAAGATCTACGATTATCATCCAAAATAGGCAACATAACATTCCCTATCAAACAGGATCCACTACACAATAGATGGGTTCTTCTTAGGTAACTTCACCAAGATAAGCCCAATACATAAAAATTAGAAACAAGATTCATCCCTGAGAAAAGGAACATAGACTCTCATTAAAGCTAAAATCCCTTCACACAATGATAATGAATAATCAAGCAAAGCAAATGCAATGTCAAATGAGATCAACAATATTGGTTACATAAAAAAGAACAAAAAACTAAGCATTTGAGAGAGCTAAAACCATCAGTCTCTACAACACAATCAATAGAGTAGAGAACAAAAAGCAAGCATCTACGCAACAAATCAATCACCCAATAAACTATGAAGAAATTTACCTCTACAATGCTAATTCCAAAAGGTCTTATTTCTTTGAATTCTTGCTCCTAGATCCTCTTATCACATGCTCTTTTTTCCAGTCATTTTTTTTTTTAAAACTAGCAAAGCAGCCCTCAAATAATCTTGAGCGTGGCCTTTCATGCATGACTTTGTATAACATAGAAAGAATAACATCTCCAAGAATACATTGGACAATATTTTTCTACCTCTTTTTTTTTAGAATTCTATAATTACAAATTAATATGAGCCTATTAAATATTAGCAACCCATCCCCTTAGCTCATTCAATAATATTATTACCTCCTAACAATAGGTAATATAATAATTAAAATTAACTACTTATCAAGTAGTTCTAATCAACATCAAATGTTAATATTAACCATTAACATCAATATTTAATAATCCAAGTATTAATAATACCTCATTATTAATACTAACCAAACAATATTCATACCTCAAACATGAATGCAATCCTAATGCAAATCACCAATATGCACAACAAAGTTTTATTTTTTCTTAAGTAGGAGGTTTTACGATAACTATGATGCTATCACCCACCTACTAAGGATAGATCTTTTGCTTATTAGCAACATCATTGCCTAACGGTGCATCTAAATAAAAATACACATATGCAATGCACCTATATGAAGGGTTTCTTTTCACCCTTGAGCTATCGTTGAGAATGTCATCCATAATTTTCCTTTTTCTCTCAACTCTAGTGGTTGTCCTATACTAATATACCCATGAGAGTACCTGGAATTGCATTCACAATTTTCATCAGTAGTACCATATGCTAAAATTAGTATAATCAAAGCATAAAGTGCAACTATCAACACATATTGATAACAATTGTGAACATAAATCAAGTATCAAGAACAAGTCCTTCCAAGGAGGGTCATTACAATTGCAAACATTAGGGAATAGAGGGATCCCAATCTCTTGAAAGAAATTAATTTGTCTAGGGGAGGTTATGCTATTTTTGGATTGATTTTTTGAAAGAAAAAGTAAAATTTTTGGGTTCACTAAGCTTCAATATAGTAGAGCGTGGTTGCTTGCCTTATTTTCTATTTTAGAGTGTACACCATCATTTAGGTTGACTAGAAGAAATATGTTGATCTAGTTACATTGTGAGAGCACTTGGGGTGACTCAAAGTAAGGACTAAGTAGATTAAGAAATCTATATAGGGAGTTTCTAAGATGAGGAGTTATCATTTGTGCATCTTCTATGAGTGAGGGTATGTATTACAAGGTCATTAAATTGGATTCAACTTCAAAATATACAAAGATGACATTCCATGGTGGTAATGTAGCATCCTTCCTTTGATGATAATATTGAAGGTAATAGAGGTGGAGGCATTTACGACATCAATCAAAGTGTAGGTAGGATACTGCATCATATCAATGTGCAAAAACTAACATTCTTGACTAGGCTTTAGCTCTAGCATCAAGTTATCGAGTAGGTTTTAGACTTAAAAAAAGACAAATTGGTCCTCACATGTGTACACAATTCAGGAAAATTTGAATAAAATTAAGGAGACCTTCCTTAGGACCTAGACATAGAGATTCTAGTGGTCATGATATTCATTTAATGTTGAGTACATAAGGATATTCTATATGAAATTAAGGATATTTTTGAAGTACAGAATTTTTTTGAGAATATTACCTAGAGACTCTAGTTGGAGGAAAATATCTCAATCCCCTCCACCTATTTTCTTCCTGATGAGACATTGTTGTTTCTTTGTAGTTTAAGTCATTAATAAAATTGCAAGTATAGTCTTATATATACTTTTTGAAAAAAAAATTTCAAGGCTAATTTCCTAGAATTAATTTGTTTTAGTTTTGTGAATTTTTAACATGGATAGTGGTGGACCAAATTTCCTATTACCTGATTCCCAACTATTGCAAGGGAATAATTATTTTTCTTGGAAAACTAAACTCAAAACTCAACTTGAGTTTGAGGAAGTGTGGGAAGTTGTAGATGGGTCCATTACCCATCCTAACATAGATGATGAAGAATAAATAAAATTTGATAAGCTAGATATAAAGTCTTGATTGATCATCATGTTTTGCATGTCTCATAAAGTTCAACCATTCATTAATGACTCAATCACAACCAAAGATGCATGGAATAAGCTCCAGATAATATTTGAGGTAAATAACAAGAACCAAATCTTGTTCCTTCAAAGCCAAATTTATTTCCTAAAAATGAAGAATGTGTTAGAATATTACATTATTTGGTATTATGTAAACATTTGGAATTATGTAATCATTACATAATTGTATTGTTGGGAGATTAATAGATATTTTCCTCATATGATAAAATTGAATGGACACATCTATCGTGAAATTATGAGAATATGAAAATACAACTAAAGATGAAATTCCAAGAGCTACAAAATATTGAAGAGTCTCTAGAATGTGAAAAGACTCCAAGATGTATAAAATTACATGCATACAATAGAGTTAGTTTGGAATATTTGTGCGATAGTGTGAGAATATTATAAAATAAAAATGTTGTTGTAGCATGAAAATTATTCCATATTTGCACTTTGTTATGCCCATGTTTTATTTTAAAATTATTGTGTTTATCTTCCCCATTTTCCAAAAATGGTATTAGAGATACATCGAGTTCATGTGAGGAGCAGCAAGGAGAGGAGTTTGAATGAAAAGGAACAATCACCACTATTTTATGACATGCCTTGAATTCATCTGAGAAGAAGCTAATTATATCCCCAAGTTTTTTTATGTTCTAAACTTTCTATTTCATATTTATCCAATGGATGATATTCCTCTTTTTAAATGATCCATTCTAAGAAATTTTCTTCTCTCAACTCCATTTTGTGAAACATGTCTTCTCTTTGCTTGTTAACCTATTTTTCAATTTAGTTTAAGGTTGAATACCAGTTACTTGTTAAATCCAAAAAGTGGAAAGTTGATCTACAAATAATTATGTTTTAGATTTACTAGAGAACACAACCAATGTCACCTCTTCTAAAATTACTTTGATTACAACAGAGAAAAAATAGTGGATTGTCACATTATTCAAAATGTCAAACTAGTCAAGAAACGCCTTCCTAGCCAAATATGCAGTATATGGCCTAAAATCCAAGCATTAATCTAAATGTTTGTATCTTGTTACTTTGTAAAAAAAGCTCTATCAAGTATATCAAAAATAAGATCTTTCTTCAGTGAATATTTTTTAAATACATCAATATCTTGTAGAAGATTACCGATGCTTCTATTGGAGAAAAAACTTTAGCTACTACCATTCTTTCCTTAAACCCATAATCAGGGACTCATGCGTTCATGTAAGCTTCCAAAAGATACTCATATGAATTTAATCAGCCACCATATTCACTTTGCTTGTTAACCTATTACCACAATATAAAAATCTAATTTGTTATTCTAAGGAAAAAAAACTTGTGTATTTTCTTGTGTGAGTATTTCTTTGTTTGTGGTTGTCAGTTTGAAAGTTTTCTAGATTCAAATAAAAATTTGTATTTTGTTTTTTGAGATATTAAGTCGATATTAATTGTTTTGCTTTAAGAGCATTCAAAGGTATCCAATCCTTTGTTATTCTCATATTTTATTGTGTTTATTCCAATCATCTATGCACCCATATAATATTATATTATTTTTGAAGCATTATTTGATAGGACATGTTTAGTTGTAGCTAATATTTCTCTTTCCTCTAATAAATGACTTCTAATAAATGACTTATGCATAAGAGAAATGACATTGATAGGTGATAAATAAAGAAAAATTAAAATAATTCATATTTGAATTGCAATACTACCAAATGGAGAAAATATGTATGCATGCAAGTATTCAAGTGGATATTTGAAGTTTAATGTGCACGCATATTATTCTTTCTTTATAATTCATTCCTTTAATATCACCATTTCTTTATCAAATCACAAATGAATGGATGGGGAATTGGTACTTAAAAGCAATACTAACCTTTTCGAGGAGAGATCACAAGTTAAATTCTTTTGAGGTTCTATTTGAAAGAGGGATTTTTTTTTTTTAAGTATACTTTTTTGAAGGTGTAAAGTGGGTAAGTTTCCTTTTAAGTCATAATATAGAGAATGAAAGAATTATTTTTTGAGAGAAAATATTATAAGTTTTTTCTTTTGGGGGGGGGGAATAATTGGGGAATCAAAAGGTATTCATAGAGATTTTTTTAAAAAGGTGATAAGCTTATAATTTTAAAAAGGGAAAGAAAATTAGAAGATTTTATTGTAGAGCAAGAAAAAATCAAAATTAAAATGGTGAAGTTGCATACAAGAGTCTTATGGCAAGAGAAAATCAAAATGGTATGTCATCAAATAATGAAGAATTCATAAAACTAAGATCCTATTTGTAATCAATCCTAAAGAAAGCTAATGAAGGATAATTCAAAGAAGGTATGAAAATATCTATAGATAATATCAGGTAAATATATATGATCCTATCTACTCTTGATAATATACAAAAATAATGTAAAAAAACTTGAATTTATCGAGGAATCAAATAAGAATCTCAAGATGACAAATAGTAACTTGAAACCCATGATAGTAAATGCATGTTATGACACTAAGAGAAAATATATAGCATGTAGCTCAAGATATTTGAATATAGTTCGTGATTGTATAGAAAGTGCTTTTAAAAGTTGTATTGTTAGAATTGCTAGTGATAGCAACAAAAATTCAGATGATGATACAGACAGTGATAGCCTAAGTTGTTCTAAAATTGATCAGTGTGATAATGAATTTTATTATTTTTAAATGCACACTAAAGGGATTGGTTCAAAATTGTTAAAAAAGTGGAATACAAAGGCAAAGGTTTGAGAAAATATGAGCAAGGCATGAAAGAACCCATAATACTACAAATAAGGCTAAAATGTGAAGGCCTTTGATATACAAGATAGACTAGTGAAATTATTATAGGGACCACTAATACCAATCTAGTGATATGTAACAATGAAGAACAAACACGTAAAGTGAATCATGGAATGGTAAAAGTAAATTTGTGATGGGTAAATTTATAACAGGTAACAATGAATTCATAACATAGAATAATGAAACCAAATGTGTGATAGATATAATTAAGATAAAATTTGTTAAAAATGAATTAGACAAAGGGAACATAATTTATAGTTGTAACCATTTTTGTAGATATGGACACAAGGTAGAGAAATATTGGATGTTGGATTTTTAGCCAAATTATCATAGGTCCCAATTTTTAGGATCAAATATAAGATTAATATTTGAGCATTCAATATATATATGGCCAATATTAAAGAACATAACATTCATATAAAATAACAATAATATGAAGTAAAATGACCAATGTCATTCATGAAATAACATGAAAACTTACAATATAATTTCTCAAATTGTATACAAGCTTCTATATTGTTAATGCTTGAATGTAATCTTTGATATATAACATGGAGCTTTATCTTTATATTATATAACCTTAGAAAGATGACTCTTGGATTCTTTATCCATTGCTATCCTCACATATCCAGGAGATGCATCTTTTCCTATTCCTTGTATAAGACAAGCGCCTCATGTATTTTGGATTCTCATATTACTACTTGTATATTTTGACTCTTGAATCTCTATCTACTCTTGTACATTTTACTCTATGACACTTGCACACTTGCACACTCTATTACATGACACTTGTGCACATTCTCACTCTTCACACTTGCACACATAATTACATGACACTTGTGCACATCCTACACATGAACACATACATAAATGGGAAATATAAATCACACTCCTAAACTATAGACTCACACCCTAATCTATTACATATTTATATTTGTACCATAAAGGTAGCATGGGGGGTACATTAGCATGTACTAAATAATTTAATAATGTCGTATATTGGGACCTCCATTGTTGTGAAATTTATGGAGGAAATAATTATTCCCAAAGATATTGTCAGTACAAAGAAAATAAAAAAATAAAAATGAATCGTGGATGGAAAGTATGTATGAATGGAATAAGATGAAAGAAATGTTGTGTGGTTTCTATAGAAGAAAACCAAGTATTATGAAAAATCAAAGTTTTTTATTTGGTAAGTTAACAAAATTGTATTGATGAGGACATTTGAAAGGTGCCCTAACACCTTAGTATAGAAGAAATATTAAAGGATGCAACATCCATAAAAACCTAATGACATCCACACAAAGCCTAAGAATTTTAGATAAACCAAAAATAGTCCAAAAGGATGAAATGGGAAACAAAATGTCCAAAACCCAGAGACAACAGACAATCTGCAGACAATTACACATTTGTAGAATACTTGGTGTCATCATTTTTGACATCCTTAGGAGTTTCCTTGAACACTTCCTTGGAAATTTCCACCACGTCATCCTTATATTCAAATTTTGTTGAATATAAGAAAAAATATAAGTTTTCCTATGGTGAATTATGTTGAGGAACTTGAAATAAATGATTTTAGAGTATTATGATCCAAGCACAACTTGGAAGATGACATATCATGACAATAAACTATAGAATATGTTGATGTGGATGACTCCAAAGTTATAGTTCAATGGTGATTTCCTAGAGGTGATGTCCTTATGCTTATTTTGATGGATGGCCTAGAGATAATGATGGCTAGGTGATGACCCAAAGAGAAAATCCAAAGGCAATGATAATATAGAGGTGACCCAAAGGAATAGACCTAGAGGTAACCTTAAAGTATTGATGATCTTGAGGCAGAGACCTAGAGGTATTGACCCAGAGGCAGATCCTAACAATTCGTAGAGATAGACCTAGTGGAGGTTACATAGATCCAGTAGAACAAGAACCAAATCTAGAGCCAAAGGATGATATTTATACCAAAAAATATAATAAATGGAAGTGTTAGAACATATTACATTATTTATCACTATGTAAACATTTGGAATTATATAGTTATTGCGTGAATTTAGTTGTTGGGGGATTAATAAATATTTCCCTCATATGAGAAAATTGAGTGGATATATCTCTCGTGAGATTATGAGAAGAGGAAAAGACAACTGATAGTGAAATTCCAAAAGCTACAAAATATTGAAGTCTCTTGAATGTGAAGAGACTCGATGATATATATAATTACTTGCATATAACAAAATTAGCATGGAATATTTGTATAATAGTGTGATAATATTGTAAAATAAAAATAGTGTTATATTATAAAAATTATTCTGTGTCTTTGTAGTCTATTATACCCATGTTTTAATTGAATATTAGTATCTATCTTTAGCATATACTAACAAAATGGTAAAAAACTTGAGCCATTCCCGAGACAAGTTGCAGAGTTGCATGCATCACTACAAGCCTTAAGAGAGAAAATGGTTGATGACACACTTGTCCCTATTATTTTGAGATCTCTTCCTTCATATTATAATGTATTTTTGACAACTTTGGATGTCACTAAGAAAACACAAAAAATTTAAAAAATTGTGAATCTACTTCAAAAATTTAAAGCCTCTAATACATCACAAGATCAAGATCATGTTCTCCTTTCAAATCAAAAGGGAAAACAACCAATAAAAAGAGGTACAAGACCTCAACACCACTTCTAGAATCAGGAAAACAATTCTCACACACAATACAAGTGCACTTTATGTAAAAATGGTTACAATTGAAGAAATATTGCCATAATCCTTTCATAAATGGATCCTCTTCTCAAGAAAAATATTCATAGCATAATAAGTCATCAACTAATAAGAAAAATTCAAATTGGAAGAAGATACATCAACAACATGGTAATGTTGCCAAAGATAACCACTCAAGAGAAAAATACCATATATATGCTACTAATGATTGACTAAGTCATCCTAATTATGTTTGGTATGTTGATTCTAGAGCAACCAAACATATGACTCATCAAAAAGGCTAGTTCCAAACTAGACTATTGTAATTATGCAAGAAAGGTCTCTCTAGGTGATAATAAATATCCAATGACATCAAAGGTATAGGTTATTTAAAATTATGACTTGGAACACACACACGTAAGATAACCTAAAGTCTTGTATGTTCTAGTACTCACTAAGAATTTGCTCTCTTCAACCAATTACTCAACCATAATTTAAAGGTTGAGTTTGATAAACGATAGGAATCCAAGATATGTCTCATTCATGAAAAAATCAGAAAGCCTATGACTATTACATATGGTAAAGGAATATGAAAAATATTTGAACTTCATAAAAATCATCATGAAAATCAAGCATTAATTGTCAACTCTAATATTTCTACATCACTTTGACATTGATGATATGGTCATTTAAGTTCTGGCCATCTATAAAAATTCAAAATAAGCGCATGTTTAGAGGTATTACTTGAAGAAATTTACTCAATTTTGTCCTTGTTTCTTAGATGTAAAGGAACACTAAGATCCATTTGGATATTTGAAATATCACGCCAAAGGGCCTCTTGATCTGGTTCATACCAATATTTACAAGCCTCAAGCTCCAAGCTATAATGGCTCTCATTTCTTTTAACTTTTTATTGATGGTCATATTAATAAAATATGGGTATTCTTTTTATAAAACAAGAATGAATACTTTTTCTTCTTTAAATAGTTTAAGGCTTAAGTTGATACATTCTTAGGTCATTAGATCCATGTACTCTGTTCAGATCAAGGGGGAGTTTACCAGCAAATATTTTTCTACTTTCTTGAAGAAACATGACATTCATCAATAATTGATAACTACTTACACAATATAGACTAATGGTATTTTTGAATGTAAAAATAGAACCATCATGGAAATGGTTCATTACATGTTGAAATATTTTCAACTTACACCTTATTTTTGGGTAGAAGCAATATATGCTATAGTTTACTTGCTCACTCATGCCCCCACTACATCACTTGATAAAATCACTCTAGAAGAAGCATGGATTGAATAAAATCCATTAATCTCTCATCTTCATGTTTTTAGTTGTACAACATATATGCACATCCCAAAGGAGAAGTGACATAAATTACTCTTTTAAGTAAGGTTATCCATAAAGGTGGATTAACCAATACCATTAAGGGATAAAATATGATAACTTTATGTAGGATTACATGAACATGCCCTTAGGCTTACATAAATTATGAATGCCTATAGGATTACATAATAACATGTTCATAGGCTACATAAAAGGTGCTCACAAGCACCTCTACACACTGGCCTTGGCCTAAACAAGATCAAATTACACATATTTGAAAAATTTAAAGGGTTTAAAACTTTTATTATATAGTAACTTAACCTTAAATTCAACCATCTCACTGCCTTGGTTGAGGATATCTTTTAGGATCATGGCCTCCTCTATTTTATGCAGCTTTTCAATAGTAGTGACTCAAAACTGTCCTTAGAGTTTGTTCGGACGTGGGATGGGGGCCATGTTTTTGTTCACAGGTTGAGATTCACTATTATAACTAATCTTCTTGTAGATATTATTGGGCTTCTAAATGATGACAAAATCATTCAAATATAGGGGAGACTTTTGGCAGAGACAAATGAGGTATTCTCATAGAAACACTCCCTAAGCCTTGGGATGTTGTCATGGTGATTGTATTGCAGTACTTCACTCTAGACAATCCTGGTGCGATCTTGAGGAGCTTCCACCTAGCATTTCTCAACCACATATGTGGGAAGAAGTCCACCAATATTTCAGAATACCTCTTTTGGTATATTGAGCAATCTATGGTGAATTTAAAGAAGGTATTTTGTTCCTTCCCTCTTCACCAAGGTCTCCACATGGTTATCTATAGGTATGTTATGGAAAGACAAATCTAAAGATCTATATTTTTTATGTTGGACCTGTGGATGATGATGGTTATGATGGTGGAGATGTTTTTGTGTATTTCAAAATCAACTGTGCCCTAGACTATGATGTGAAGGCAAAGGGGACCTTGGGTTCCCTAAAATATGAATCTCAATGCTACACCACAAAAAGACAAGTGGGCAGTGGCAAGTGCAAGGCCCCTATCCTTGTTGACAATAATGAAAATTTAGATAATTATTTGTCATTTTAGGTTAGTCTATAGAATGTGTGCAAGAAAGGCCACCCAATGGAAGAAACTTTTTCTCAACCTCCCCTTTTGGCCTCTTGGGTTTCTTGCTAGCCAAATATCTCTAATCGAGATCATCTCCAGGATCTCCTTGACATCATGAAAGATCTCGATAGGGCAGAAGGGATGACCTCTTCTCTCCTTTCTCAGGAAAAAGCTCTCTTGGATGAGTGCAAATATCAATATAAAATCCTAGAGGAGTTCAAGAGCTTGGTGGGCACTGATCACATTGTTGGTGGTCGAGACATTGGACACCCTAGCAACAAGCATTTTTTGCTATGGTTTCTTGCTCTTTGTGTTTTTCAATGTCTTACGTTTCTCTTTTTATTCCTAGTTTACCCCTACGTGGGTTTCCTCTATGTCTTTCTTGGGTTCTCTCCATTGCTCTAGCATGGGCTTTCAAGTTCCTTTTTGGTGGTTACTTTGAGGACTCATAGAGGGTTGGTGTAGTTTTATTTTTGCTGAGAGCTTTTCCTATTTATATCTATTTTTTAAAAGGTTATGGTCCCTTTTAAAACCTCTTTTACCAATAAAATATTTATATCGAATTGAAATTAACATCTAACTAGGTATTTGGTATCACTATAAACCCCCCAATAACTAATCCATTGTATCATTGTGTGATATGCAAAAATATTATGGGGTGCCTATGAGCACCCACCTTATATTACTTTATTTTTTGTTGTCTATATCTCTCTATTTTGCTTATCAATGCTATTGTTAATTAAATCTTGCTTCTTTTCTACACATGATCATGGTGAATGTATCTTTCAATTTTTTCTACAAAGTATTGTGAATTCCAATATTTTAGGCTTGTTTACTTGTCAATTTTAGAATTTTAGTTATTTCTTCAGATATTAGATAATTCCTAATTTCAGTCCTCTCATGTGTTCCTTCCACTTAATTAATTTCCTCATCCTACAACACTCCAATGATCATATCCAACTCTAATTTAAGCTCACCTTCACTTGATTCATTATCTACAAACTTAGGAATCACACTCCACTTGACTTTTATATCATTCCCCTACTTGTGTAGGATGTAATTGCATGGTGGCTCATTTTCTATAGTTATTATCTTTCCATCACATGCGATCTTCATGTGTGTGTAATCCATCATAAAATATCTCCATTGATAAATTTCTACTTTATTCTTTGGGTAGTAACATCTCAAAATATGGTAGAAGATCAACCATTATCACTTCCTACACCACAACTAGTTCTAGATACTTAACCACAATCATCATTAGGTACTTTAATATAATAACTACATTTAATTTAGTTTGTTCCATATAGATAGACATGTTGGTAGTTTTTAAATATAGTAATCCCATCCTTGTAAATTGATTTAGGTATGGCTATTATAGTAACCCCTAAGTACACTATACAACTCCTCAAAATATAATATTCATATTCAAAGTAATATAAAATGGTGGTGGTTTCATTACTTTTGGTTTAAGAACATTTAGCACATTACTATATTCACTTGGATATTAAATGGGTCTTGAGATATGATGTTTTTCTATTTATAAGGATTGAGATAAGTAGTTGATGATGCTATTGCATTTTTTTTGTAATTTTTTCCCCTTCAAGAATTTTTGCAATATATCTCTTTACCTAGGTAATCCTAACAATTACAACATGCTTTTTTTGGCATCTTCCTTAATTCTTTGATAATGTTGAACTTGATGTATGATTTTTATTTTCATTGTAAGAGATAAACATCCTAAATTACCATATAAACACTAATATACCCTCATTAGTCAATAAGGGATATATTAGATTCTTCTTGGCCTTTTTCTATAGTCTTTTCTTATCACTCTACATTTTTATCCCATTTGTTTCTTTTTCAACTATAGACACATTTATCTTCTACTTGCCTCTTGCTCTTTTTTTGGGTGCAATGGTGGATGCCCCAATTTGAGAACCATAGTATTAGTATTTGGATTAGGCTATTTATGTAGATCTACTTTTGTATATAAGGATCAAATTTGTGCATCCACTAACTTCCTCTCGCTTCTGTCTATAATTCCTTATTAGTAATTAGTCAATGTTGCTTGATATTCAAAATCAATTCATTAATATCTTCAAGGGAAATAAAATTTTCCAAGATGATGTTATTTGAGTTAGATTGAGATATCCATTGTTGCACCATCCTTAATGGAACTATTATATTACATTTGTATATTGTAGTTTGTTTAGTTGTTAGTACCTAGGTGATTATTTCCTAACTCAAAATACTTTCCTACAATACTTGACATTGATAATTTGTAACAATCCAAAAATTTAACCCAATTTTTTTCCCTAAGGTTTAAGTTTAACCAAGACTATTCATATATATTCCACAAAATATTTTATCACATTGTAAGTTTCAAATTCTGTAGCATCCCTCCGGTGGACAGGAGTGGTCAATATCTCATAGTAGTTTTGGGGTTTACCTTGTACACTATCCATAAAAATTAAAGGACACCTTTGAGTGGTCACCCCATTTCATTTATATATTTTGAAGGAAATTTTAACCACAACATGGGTTTAACTCTATCTCATTTGTTTGAGAAAAGGAGTGCCAAATCCCCTACTAGTATCAATTATTCCTTAACTAGTATTTAGGTGTAAGCTTCACACCTATTTTAGTGTAAAACTACTATGAACCATTAAACTATCCATAAAATAGTTTAAAGGAGGTAACTATCTTATGTGAGGCATATATTATCTAGTTGTCCATCAGTCGATTCGAGTTTTCAATGGGTTCCTCACCAAATGACATCGCCCATAGGAATTCTTCCATGATCGTTCAGGTTCCTATGTTTATAATTTGCATGGCATCTCTATAACATGGGTATCTCACTTTATCTTGGAGAACTAATCACATAAATATAGTTATAATGGAATTCTAATATCTCCATCTCTCGGAGCACATTTTAGTATTCTATTACTAAATTTCCCATTGTAACCCTAAGAGATTGTCACATCTTGTCTCCATTAGTTTCGGTCCTAATCTTAGGGGTCTAATTAGGTTAAAAATTTATTGAAAAATATTCTCAAAGAAGAATTTACAAAGCCCAATGTGAATCTAAGATTTATCATTATCCTTTTATTCCATTCATTTAATCTTAAAAAGCCATAATTGCATAATCCATATTCTATTGCAGGAAATAAAGAAAATCTAAACATCTATATTTATTTACGTTGATACTTATCATTAAAGCAGAATAAATAAATTCATCTCTTCATTTACATTTCATAGCAATAGATCAATAAATGCTAATAAAAATTCCATAACACAAATGGTACTGCTGCATAAATTTATTATTATTAACATAAACCATTAACCAATATGCAAAAATATCAAATCATTCATCCACAATTCATTATCCACAATAACAATCCACAAATAAGAGAGATATAGATAATACCCTTAAGGTAGGAAAACACCAATAATAATCCTTAAGGAAGGAATAACTCCACAAGATCTCCCAAGGTGAGAGGCCACTTCGTGGGCATGATGATTACATAATATTCTTCTTCAATGATATGAAAATGATTACAATGACAAATACCTCTTCTTTATATATCCATATTCTTATTCTACTTTGGAGAGCCTACTACTAATATTATATTATATTATAATATAATATAATATAATATTATAAGACAATAAACCTTGGGTTATGTCTGGCCCATGCCAACCCTTATACAATATAATAATATATCCCTAAATATCTATTCCTAGGTACCCTACCAGATACATAGAGACACATCATATACCCTAGGAACCCTTTACAGGAGAAAAACCAACCTTAAAATAGTCCTTTATTTTTATTGCAAGTCTATTAGCCAATATACAAAAAGGAATCCATTATTCTTTTTGACCATAGTTTCGATCTATTGCATAAGAATCTTCACAATTATTGTCCCTTAATTACAATTTTATAAATTCCTTTTTACAAAGTGAGGGAACCCCATAATTCCCTCTCATTGAACCCCATTCATGCATTAATATGCTAATACTCAAGAGTCCCCTCCGTGAGTTATTTATTACAAAAGAGTAATTGTGGAACCCCCATAAGTTCATTTCTATTTATTGGGTCCCATGCCCAATCCATAATTCTTTTATATAAAACAATAGATTTCTCTTTTCATAAAAAGAATACCAATTTCACTGTTGGTCATCAAATATGCCCAGGAAAGGATTTGGGTAAGTGTATGCACCCTATACCTGGACCAAAATTGAAAGGCCAAAAGGAAGAGATGCCCCTCGTGCCAATCGTCGGAGAAATGCTAGCTCCTATACTAAACTACTTTGATGTTTAAGATAAGGGTGCAAGAAAGAGATAAACAGAGTGAGGGTGCAGGAAATAAATAAAAGAGTAAGGGAAGAAATTTCAGTAGTTTAATGGTGGGAAAGAACCAGAAGCACGATTACTAGCCAATAACTTGAAATAGCAGCAAATAAAACCAAGGATAAATGAATTGAACACAGTATTAGCCCACCTATGTATCCTTTAGATGAGTTCCAGGATTCTCCTTTCCATTTTGCCAAAATTTAGAGTTCAGAGTAACGACGATTAAGAAAAGTGATTATAACAGAAACATTATCCACAGGCAGCATAAAATAAAGCCAACACAACATTTTCCTCTCCTATGTATCCTTCGAGAAAATCTCAGGGTTCCACTCCAATAACACACCTAAATCCAGAGTTCAGAATTACAATATGCAAATGAAGAAAAAATAAAATAAATAATCACAGAAGGCAGCAAGTAAGAGAGAAATAGAGTCCAAAGCTCTTTAGTATTAATCATAGGAATCTAAGTTACAGTAGCTTTCTAGAAAAAATTTCCCCCCCCTTTTTACATTACAATTCCTAGGTTTTTATAGAGGACCCGACCCTCTGAGCCATTAATGCACAAAATGGAGGAGTACACCCTCAAAATTTGAGAATTCGGCTCTTTGTAGCCCTCATGACTGAGCTCTCAAATCTGTTACCAAAACTGGAAACCGTGACTGGGTCAACTGTGGAAATATGCATTAATGAGCCATCTAAGCATCCTTGGCTTTTGGGTACAGTGCTCGAGTGGCCACCATGCTCGTCGGGCTCTTCTTCAGGGATTGATACTTCATTTCCAATTGCTAAAAATGAGCTTATCGGGAACGTACAAATGCATTTATGAGGCACTTGATCACCTCAGGAAAATACTTGGATTGGAGTGCGTGCCCTTGAAGTGCTTCGCTAGATCATCGTTCGCAACTTCTCTTCGCAATGGATTTGAGCCGAAGCAGATCCTCATTCTTGATTTGTACTTTGCATGGTGGAGCTTCGCAAAAATGCTTCGGGGATGGTGAGTGCCGAAGCATATTTCCTCCTCAAGGTGAGGCCCTTCATTACTACTTCACTGGAAGATGTGCCAAAACTGCTTCGCTGATGTATCATCAAAATGCTTCATCGCGATCTTCTTTCGAAATTGTGGTTTAGGAGGATTTTTGCCGAAGCACATCCTTACCTTGAAAAATACTTTGACTGCTTCCACTTCGGGTGAAATTACTTCGCATGGAGGTTTGCCAAAGTAGATGCTTCGCAACGACTTTTGGCGAAGTAGAAATGGTTCGCTGGCGAAAAGTCCCGAAGTGGGTGCTTCGGTGGTTTTTTGGCGAAGTATTTTCAACATTGCGCTCCTTCAAATCCCGCTTCACAAGTTTCTTGCCCGAAGTAGCCTTTTGAAGAGCTTTAGACCCGAAGTATTTTTATTCTTCTTCCCTTATATTTTTTCTTCGGCAACACTGCTTCGCAAAACTTTCGCCCAAAGTGGCTACTAGAAATGCTTCAGGTGCGAAGCTCTTCTTTTACGCCTTCTTTGTATTTTTTCTTCGGAAACACCGCTTCGCAAAACTTTCACTTGAATTAGTTGTTGAAGGACTTTGGGCCCGAAGTATTTTTCATCATTCATTTCTTCCTTTGGGCGAAGCTATCTTCCTTAGCTTGTTCGAAATCGAAGCTTTTTTCCTTAGTCCACTTAGTAGCGAAGCTCTTTCATTTTTATTTTATGTACAAGGGGGATGGCAGGGAAAGCCAAAATTGCTGCAACTTACAAATATTCTCAAAATCAACAAAGAAATACTTTACAAAAGAAACATTGTACAAAATTTTGAATTTTCTACCCCATTGTGCAATGTGACAAAATTGTCAACATTCACATAAACATCCAAATATTCATATCGTAAATATCTCATAATTATATTTCATAAATTAGACCTAACAATTCATTTTTAGATAATAAATTAGCCTCTTTTTGCAAAGTCATCAAAACATCACTAATCCTTCACAAATCCATAATATAATCTTACTATAGAAAGATACATTCTTTAATCATTTAAGATTATCATGATTGTAAAATAAAATATTCCCTTACTAATATCTTTCTATTCTTCAGAGAATAAGCATGATCTAAAAGTCTATTCCACCTATTCTAAATAACATAATCATAATAAAATCATGTTTCCAAAATATATAAATTCTTCTTTAATAGTTTAATTTCAAGAATAAAGAGCAAATGCCTTTTCTTTCATTAACCAATAAACTTCTCTAACTAGTTCTTAAGTTTTTCTTTAGGGTGTGGAAATAAATACAAATACCATAAAACATTACCATCCTTTCTTATGAATTTTATTCCACTATCTTTTTGTTTCCTTCTCTTTAAAAAATACAAGCTACATTTTTTAATGGTTATATGGGATTGAAACGGGCCCCCCCCCCATTTCCTCCCCCCCCCCAGGTTTTTTTAAAAAAAAACTTTATTTTTTTCTCCTTTCACCCGGGAAAAATTTTACTTTCGTTTTCCTTTTTTTAAAGTTAAAAAATATACCAGATAAAACAAAAACTTTGATAATACAAGCTATTCTATTACATATCAAAGAAGATAACATTTCATTACAACCTCATTCAAAAGACTTAATTTTTCATTCTAAAACACCATGGTCCTCCTATCGTTTCCCCATAAAAGGTGCATAACCCCTTTTTCCTAAAATCAACAAGGATACTCTAGTGAGTTCCTTCTAATACACATTTTTACGTACCAAGGAGAAATGCCATCATATGAATTCTCCCCCCCAAAACGTATATTTAAAACCTATTTTAAATAATTTGACCTCATTCCAAGAGGAACATGTGGGTCCTACTTAACTTTAAACTAGGTAAAAGCTCTTATATCATTCAATTATAATGTGCAAGCCTGCAATTGGTTTTCGATCACTATTCCAAAGGAGAGCTCAACATACTATAGAATCCACAATGAATTGATTCAAAGACAGGTTCGATCAACCAAGGTGGAGAAGACACTTGGTGCCTTTTGTTTAACCCTAATGGATACAAGGTTTAAGCTTGAAATAAATCAAAACTAAATTTTATCTTCTAAGTTTTATACATCCAAACAAGTTGCGTAGTGTGAACAATGTTCATCTATTTATGCCTAGCCAATGAGTGAAATCTATTTGTTGTCGTGCGTTTTACTCAACTCAGATGCACAATCCAAGGTGCATATGGTGAAGCATAGGATTCTAATAGGAGAGCAACATTTGTCAAAATTTTCTATGGTGAACAAACTTGAACGATCAATCTATAAAGTGAAACTAGATATAGAATCTCAAAATACTCTGCTAGGGTCTCTCCAAAGCATAAATATTCCATCATTCAAATTGAAAGTACAATCTAAGGTAGCAATCGACTTGGTTTATGTTGAAAACACACACAGATAAAGATTTCCATCAAAGAGATAACATGCACAGTGTACCTTAAAATAAATATTTCCAATAATAAAGTAAATCCTAGATGCTCTTTAATGTTGTAATGTTAGCTATTTGCTTTCTCTCCAATTCTCAAGCAAACAATCGCTCTTCTAGTGCAATGATGGAGATGATTCTCAAACCTACGTTCCTTTTTGTTCTTCCAAACTCCCACCATTCCCCCCTCCTCTCTCCAATAAGGTTTAAGGTGGAAGATAGAGAGAATTCATTCAAGGTAACAAACTCATAACTATCCATAGATGCATTTTGCTATGTTGGGTTCATTTTCCAAATCGAAGCTAATGCAAACATTATGTCATAAGTGTCCTTATTTCCTCTATTCTAAAGTTACAAATAGCAAATGGTCCTTTCTTTATATTCATCATATTAATAAAGCAATATTAACCTTTAAATCCTCTTAAGAAAGTTGTATAAAATCTTTCTTACCTCAGTCCTTCATAAAATATATTAGTTACATTCATTTAATGCCATGTATCATGTAAATGCAGGTATAACATATCAATAATGTAAAGGAAAAACTAGTTTCAATGTAGCTATCTTACATGTCAAATCATTTTGACTCTATAACTCATCAATTTTGTGCCCACTTGTGATGGTGTCTATTCCTATAAAAATACTAGTCTATTAGTAACATGCCATTTATCAACAAAATATCATAAAACCATATAATCTATCATTAAATATATCACAATAATTTCATAAATCTTTTATATGAAAATGTTGGCCAGGGGAGGGTCATGACATACTACCCCCTTGGGCTTAACACAATCCTCTGTGTTTTTACTAGTATCCTACAATAAGACCAAAATTACATTTTATTCATTCAAATAAATATGGAAAATATTTTTGCATATCAACTACTTTTTCCCAAGTAGCATTCTTTTCTGAGTACCAGTCCCATTGGACTTTACATTGTTCTAGAGTTTGGTTCCTCATTTTTTTGGAATGGAACTCCATAATATTTATCGGTTGTACTTCAATTGTTGCAGGGTCATTTATCTGCAAGTTAGACAAATTCCATACATGGTCAGGATCAACTACATACTTCCTAAGTAGGGATACATGGAAAGTATCATGGATCTTGGATAGGTTGGGTGGCAAGGTGAGATGATAGGCAACTGGACTTATCTTCTCGATGATCTCAAAGGGTCCAACATATCTAGGATCTAACTTGGTTGATTTGATGGCACTCTTCATGGGTTTTACTCTGAGAAATACTTTGTCTCCCACTAGAGAATTCTCTAGGTATGTGCTTTCTATCGGCATAACTCTTTTGATGATCAGAGGCTTCCTTTAGCCTTGATCTAATCATTTTTAGTTGTTCCTCCATCTCTCAAATCCCATTTCGATCGATGGTAATCCAATCTTCTAGATTATCCCATGAGAGGGGTGTTCAACATCTTCTACCATACAACACTTCGAATGGAGCCATTCCCAAAGAAGCATGATGCCCATTATTATAGGTAAATTCAACCAGGTGCAAAAAATCTTCCCATTTAGATTTTTGATCCATACAGTACATGCAAAGCATGTCTTCTAAAACTTGGTTGACTCTCTCAATCTGACCATCAATCTCTGGATGGTAAGTAGAACTGATATTCAGTTTCATACCTATAGCCTGATGTAAGGCTTGCTAGAATGCAAATGTGAATCTAGAATCTCTATCAGATATAATTACTTTAGGAAATCCATGTAGCCTAAATATTTCCTTGGAAAATCTATTAGCCACCACAACTGCATCATCCTTTGTACTTCTTGGAATGAAGTGTGCAACCTTGGTCAATTTATCTACTACAACAAGGATTGCATCATGTTGGAATCTATTCTTAGGCAGTCCCACAATAAAGTCCATGGATATTACCTACCATTTTCGAACAGGTATATCATGTGGGTATAAAAAGCCTATTGGATGTCGGTGTTCAGCCTTCACCTTATGACATTCCATACATCTAGCGATAAATTCATTTATGTCCTTCTTCATCCCTATCCAATAGAAGATCTTTTTCATGTTCTCCCTCATTTTGGCCCCTCTAGGATGAGCAGAGTAAGGAGATCTATGCACCTCCTACATAATCATCCTCCTTAAGTCACCATTTTATAGTATGACAACCCTATATTTAAAACATAAGAGTCCATCCTTAATGTTATAATCCTTATTTTCTTTAGGAGTTCTTGCCATATTTACCTGAATATCATTGCAAAATTGATCCTAGGTTTGCATCTCTCTGACTTGGTCCATCAAGTCTACATGGCTACGAGTTATAGTAGCTATATACCTTTGTCTACTCAAGGCATCTACAACTTTGTTCTCTTTACCTTTGATATATTCTATACCAAAGTCATATTATGCTAAGAACTTGATCCATCATCTCTGTCTTGCATTCAACAATGGTTGAGTGAAGATATACTTCAAACTTTGATGATCGGTTCTAAGCTCAAATGGTTTGCCTAATAGATAGTGTCACCACATCTTAAGGGCATGTACTACTACTGCTAGTTCCAAGTCATGCATAGCATAATTTACTTCATGTTTCTTGAGTTTCCTTGACTCATATGCTACCATTGATTCCTCTTGGGATAGAACTCCTCCTAATCCTTCTAATGATGCATCTATGCATACTAAAAACTTTCCTTATGGGTCTAGAATTTTTAGAATGGGTGCGGTAGTGAGTTTCTACTTTAATAACTCAAAGGCTACCTCACACTTATCTATCCATTTAAATTCTTTTCCCTTCCTCTAAATATTGGTTATTGGGTAGGTAATCTTAGAGTAATCTTTCACAAAGCATCTATAGTAGCCTATGATGCCCATAAAACTTTGTACTTCAATCACATTGGTGGGTCATGGCCAACTCACAATGGCCTCAATCTTCTTTGGGTCTACTACTATTCCATTAGCAAGAAATAATATGCCCAAGATATTGTACCTTAGGGACATAAAAGTCACATTTTGAGAGGTTACCATAAAGTTAGTTTTCTCTTAACAACTCAAGCACTATCCTTATGTGCTTATCATGCTCTTCCTTGTTCTTGGAATATATCAGAATGTCATCTAAAAATATCAAGATAAACTGATCTAACTGTCTTCTAAACACATTATTCATTAGATTCATGAAGGTCGCTAGTGCATTAGATAGCCCAAATGGTAGCACTATGAATTCATAGTGCCCATATCGAGTCTTGAAGGCAGTTTTATGAGTATCTTCCTCACGAATTCTCAATTGATGATATCCTGATTTTAAGTCAATTTTGGAGAATATGGTTACCCCTTTCAATTGGTCAAACAAATCCTCTATTCTAGGCAAGGGATATCTATTCTTGATGGTCACTTTGTTCAACATTCTATAGTCGATACACAATCTCAATGATCCATCCTTCTTTACAAAGAGAACAGGTGCACCCCATGGTGACACACTGGGTTTTATCAACCCTTTCTCTAACAACCCTTAGAGTTGTACCTTCAACTCTTGCATATCTATAGGATTCATCCTATATGGGGTTCTATGTATTGGCTCAGTTTTGGGCATCAATTCTATAGTGAAGTCAAATTCTCTTTTTGATGGTAATCTAGGCAAATCTTTAGGAAACACATCCTTATATTCCTGCAAGATTGGGTGTTTACCAAACACCTCTTCCTTTTTATTCATCTCTACTTCATTAAACTTGACCATGAAAATCAATCCACCCTTTTTCATGGTCTTCTTTAATTGCATTGTTGATAGTAATTGAGGTCGAAAAGAACCTTGTTCACTAACAATTCACCTTCTTTATTTATCACTATCAATGTAATCAATCCATCTATCATGGAAATTGATTACAGCCTCATGGGATTTTAACCAATCCATCCCTAAAATAATATCAAAGGCATGGAGAGGAGCTACATATAGGTGCCATTCTATGGAACCATTAGGTAGGATGACTTGTACGTTGGGATAACATTGATCCATGGAGTAGGTTTATCCAGAACCATACTCTACTTTCCACCCTTCTACCAAGAATCTCAATATTTTTAGTATATCCCTGACTAAACTAGAAGAAATGAAGCTATATGTTGCTCCACTATCTATCAAAATCTTAACATTATTATTAAATATTGTACCTTTTAGAAGGAGTGGGGTAGCTTGTCCATCTAGATTTTGACTACTTGTAACCACATAGATTTTGTGGTTTGGTTCTTCTGGTCATTTACTAGATCTAGCTTTATGTGGACAATTACTGGCATAATGTGGACCCCCATAGTCATAACAACTAGTCTTGGGTCCAGGGTGTCTATTCTAATTTTTTTCCTTGGGTTTCTCTATTGGTCCTGTGTCAGGTTGCCTCTGAGGTCGAGATATATTGTTGTTGTTATTATTATTGTTCCTTTTTAGAACTTCTTTTTATTTTCCCCTTGCTTCTTGTCATACTTATTTTCATAACGTGGGTCATATTTACTTTTCTTGTTTTGCTCTTTTTCCCAATGTATGAAACCTACATTGTTCCTCTTCCTCAAAGCCTGATGATCTTCTTCTGATAGGTTTGTTTCTACCTAACGAGCCATATCGTAGGATTTTTGTATCACTTATGGCTTATTTATATTAACAATTGATCTTATTCTAGGTTCTAGTCCTAGAATAAACTTGTGCACCTTCATATTTTCATCTATCTCATAGGTAGGCACATACTTAAGCAATTTGAAAAATTGCTGAAAATAAGTTTCTACAATCCTTGTCCCTTGGACGAGTGTGGTAAACTCTGCAAAATTTTCCACATAAAATTATTTTGTAAGAAACCTTTTTTGGAAAGCTTCCACAAAACCTTCCTAGGTCATATTTATTGCCTTTATCTTTTGCTCATTTCTAAAAGTTTTCCACCAGTCCAAACCCATTTCCTAGAGATGTAGGGTAGCCCAAATAGTCTTAGTCACAAATGAATAGTTCTTTATGGTAAAATATGACTCTAACTCAGTTAACCATGCCTTGAATGCATCTCCTCCTCCTTTACCATTGAATTTAGACACTTTGACATTTTTTTAAGTCTTTAGCCAATTCTAATTCAATTCGAGCCCTGGCCTCTTGTTCTATTGGTACTGTGGTTCTTTCTTGTCATGCTTCAAAATTTCTATTTTATGAATTCTGAATGACTAGGGTTTCTAACATCTACCTCTATTGCTCTAATTGTTCTTGCAAGAGAGACACAACTACTAAGAGATTTGTTGCATCTAGATTAGGATTTGCCTCATTTCCATCATGAGATCCTATCGGAGTGTTGTTTACTCTGATCGATGGTGGTTGTAGAGGGGGTCTTCCTCTGCCTCTACCTCTACCTCTACACGATGTGGGCACCATTCTTCCTGGTCATACAAGTGACTTATTTATGCCATATAGTCATCAATTTGTTTTATCTTTCAAATAAAACTAACATCTATCTTTTAACAATCATTCAAGGGTATCACTTGACACACTTACTTTCAATGAGGTGTCTTACTAAGAGTAAGATAAAAAATATTTTGATCAATGGTCTGGTTTACTTTCTATAAACCACCATTCCCATGGGAATATTCCATTCTTCCTAAGGTGCACATCAAATCCAATCATGGCTAGGTTCTTTCCAAGGTAGACTTCTATTCCTACATCAGAGTTCAACTTAGGAAAGCTTAAAAGACCTACAACCATGCTTTGATACCAACTGTAACAACCCAAAAATCTAACCCAATTTTTTTTCCTAAGGTTCAAGTTTAACCAAGACTATTCAGATAGATTCCATAGAAGATTTTACCACATTGTGAGTTTCAGATGTTGCAACATCCCTCGGGTGGATAGGAGTGGCCAATCTCCCATAGTAGTTCTGGGGTTTACCTTGTACACTGCCCATACAACTTAAAGGACACCTTTGAGTGGTCACCCCATTTCCTTTCTCTCTTTTGAAGGATATTTTGACCACAACATGGGGTTAACCCTATCTTGTTCATTTGAGAAAAGGGATGCCAAATCCCCTACTAGTATCAATCATTCCTTAACTAGTATTTAGGTGTAAGCTTCTTATAGTTTTACACACCTATTTTAGTGTAAAACTATTGTGCACCATTAAACTATCCTTCGAATGGATTAATGGAGGTGATTATATCATGTGAGGCATATCCCATATGGTTGTCCATCAATCGATCGAGGTTTTCAATAGGTTCCTCACCAAATGACATCCCCCATAGGAATTATTCCATGATCGTTCAGGTTCCTATGACTATCATTTGCATGACATATCTATCACATGGGTATCTCACTTTCTCTTGGAGAACTCATCACATGAATCTAGTTACAATGGAATTCTAAGCTCTCCATCTCTTGGAGCACACTTCAATATTCTATTACTAAAGTGCCCATTGTAACCCTAAGGGATTGTCACATCATGTCTCCCTTAGTTTTAATCCTAATCTTAGGGGTCTATTTAGGTTGACAATCTATTGAAAAATCTTCTCAAAGAAGAATCCCCAAACCCCAAGGTGAATCTAAGATATATCTTTATCCTTTTATTCCATTCATTCAATTTCAAAAAGCCATAATTGCATAATCCATATTCTATTGCAAGAAATAAAGAAAAGCTAAACATCTATCTTTATTTATGTTGATACTTCTCATTAAAGAAAAATAAATAAATTCATTTCTTCATTTACATTTCATAGCAATAGATCAATAAATGCTAATAACAATTCCACAACACAAATGATACACATAGACACATCATATACCCTGGGAACCCTTTTTGGGAGAAAACCCAACCTTAAAATAGTCCATATTTATTTTCATTGCAAGTCTATTAGCCAATCTACAAAAAGGAATCCATTATTCCTTTTGACCATAGTTTCAATCTATTGCATAAGAATCTTCACAATTCTTATGTCCCTTCATTACAAGAATTTTGTAAATTCCTTTTTACAAAGCGAGGGAACCCCATAATTCCCTCTCATTAAACCCCATTCATTCATCAATCCACTAATACTCAAGAGTCCTCTCCTTGAGTAATTTCTTACAAAAGAGTAATTGTGGAACCCCCATAAGTTCCTTTCTATTTATTGGGCCCCATGCCCAATCCATCATTCTTTTATATAAAACAATAGATTTCTCTTTTCATAAAAAGAATACCAATTTCACATAAATATCCAAATATTCATATTACAAATAGCTCATAATTATATTTTGTAAATCAAACCTAACTATTCATTTTTAGATAATAAATTAGCTCCTTTTTGCAAAGTCATCAAAACATCACTAATCCTTCACAAATCCATAATATAATCTTACTACAAAAGATACATTCTTTAATCATTTAAGATTATCATGATTGTAAAATAAAATATTCCCTTACTAATATCTTTCTATTCTTCAGAGAATAAGCATGATCTAAAAGTCTATTCCACCTATTCTAAATAACATAATCATAATATTATCATGTTTCCAGAATATATCAATTCTTCTTTAATAGTTTAATTTCAAGAATAAAGAGCAAATATCTTTTCTTTCATTAACCAATAAACTTCTCTAACTAGTTCTTAAGTTTTTCTTTAGGGTGTGGACATAAATACAAATACCATAAAACATTACCATCCTTTCTTATGAATTTTATTCTACTATCTTTTTGTTTCCTTCTCTTTAAAGAATACAAGCTATTCTATTACATATCAAAGAAGATAACATTTCATTACAACCTCATTCAAAAGACTTAATTTTTCATTCTAAAACACCATGGTCCTCCTATTGTTTCCCCATAAAAGGTGCATAACCCCTTTTCCCCAAAAATCAACAAGGAGACTGTAGTGAGTCCCTTCTAATACACATTCTTATGTGCCAAGGAGAAATCCCATCATACGAATTCTCCCTCCCCCCACAAAATGTATATTTAAAACCTATTTTAAATAAGTTGACCACATTCCAAGAGGAACGTGTGGGTCCTACTTAACTTTAAACTAGGTAAAAGCTCTTATATCATTCAATTAAAATGTGCAAGCCTACAATTGGTTTTCGATCATTGTTCCAAAGGAGAGCTCAATGTACTATAGAATGCATAGTGAATTGATTCAAAGATGGGTCCGATCAACCAAGGTGGAGAAGATACTTGGTGCCTTTTGTTTAACCCTAATGGATACATTCTTTGAACCTAAGGTTTAAGCTTGGAATAAATCAAAACTAGATTTTATCTTCTAAGTTTTATGTATCCAAATGAGTTGCATAGTGCGAACAATGTTCACCTATTTGCACTCAACCAACGAGTGAAATCTATTTTTTGTTATGTGTTTTACTCAGCTTAGACGCACAATCCAAGGTACGTATGGTGAAGCAAAGGATTCTAAGAGGAGAGCAATGTTCGTCAAAGTTTTTCTATGGTGAAAAAACCTAAACGGTCAATCTATAAAGCAAAACTAGATATAGAATCTCAGAATACTCTTCTAGGGTCTCTCCAAAGCATATACATTCCATCATTCGAATTGAAAGCACAATCTAAGGTAGAAATCAACTTGGTCTATGTTGAAAACATACACACAGGCATAGATTTCCATCAAAGAGATAATGTGCACAGTGTACCTTAAAATGAATGTTTCCAATGATAAAGTAAATCCTAGATGCTCTTCGATGTTGTAATGTTGGCTATCTGTTTCCTCTTCAATTCTCAAGCAAACGACCGATCTTTTGGTGCAATGATGGAGATGATTCTCAAACCCTACGTTCCTTTTTGTTCTTCCAAACTCCCACCATTACCCCCTCCTCTCTCCAATAAGGTTTAAGGTGGAAGACAAAGAGAATTCATTTACGGTAATGAACTCATAACTATCCACATATGCATTTTTCTAAGTTGGGTTTATTTGCCAAATCGAAGCTAATGCAAACATTATGTCATAAGTGTCCTTATTTCTTCTATTCTAAAGTTACATATAACAAATTGTCCTTTATTTATATTCATCATTTTAATAAAGCAATATTAACCTTTAAATCCTCTTAAGGAAGCAGTATAAAATCTTTCTTACCTTAGTCCTTCATAAAATATATTAGTTATGTTCACCTAATGCCATCTATCATGTAAGTGCAAGTATAACATGTCAATAATGCAAAGGCAAACTAGTTTCAAAATAGCTATCTTATATGTTAGATCATTTTGACTCTATAACCCATCAATTTCATGCCCACTTGTGATGATGTCTGTTCCTGCAAAAATATTAGTCCATTAGTAACATGCCATTTATCAACAAAATAACTTAAAACCTTATAATCTATCATTAAATATATCACAATAATTTCATAAATATTTTATATGAAAATGTTAGCTAGGGGAGGGTCATGACATACTACCCCCTTGGGCTTAACACAGTCCTCTGTGTTGTTACAAGTATCCTGTAATCACTCCAAAATTACATTTTATTCATTCAAATAAATATGGAAAATATTTTTGCATATCAACTACTTTTTCCTAAGTAGAATTATTTTTTGAGTACCAATCCCATTGGAATTTACATTGTTCTAGAGTTTAGTTCCTCATTTGTTTGGAACAAAAATCTAGAATCTTTATCAATTGTACTTTAATCATTGTACTGTCACTTGTATGCAATATAGACAAATTCCATACATTGTTAGGATAAACTACATACATTCTAAGTAGGGATACATGGAAAGTATCATGGATCTTAGATAGGTTGGGTGGAAAGGTGAGACGATAGGCAATTGGACTTATCTTCTCGATGATATCAAAGGGTCCAACATATCTAGGATCCAACTTGGTTGATTTGATGACACTCTTCATGGGTTTTACTTTAATAAATACTTTGTTTCCCATTGAGAATTCTCTAGGTATGTACTTTCTATCGATATAACTCTTTTGATGATCAAAGACTTCCTTTAGCCTTGCACTAATTATTTTTAGATGTTCCTCCATCTCTTGAATCACATTTAATCCAATGATAATTTGATATTTTTGATTGTCCCATGAGAGGGGTGTTCGACATCTTCTACCATACAGTGCTTCAAATGGAGCCATTCCCAAAGAAGCATGGTGCCCATTGTTATAGGTAAATTCAACTAGGTGAACAAAATATTCCCATTTAGATTTTTGATCCATATAGTACATGCGAAGCATATCATTCAAAATCTAATTGACTCTCTTTTTCTGACCATTAGTCTTTGGATGGTAGGTAGATCTGATATTTATTTTCATGCCTATAGCCCGATGTAAGGCTTACTAGAATGCAAATGTGAATCTGGAATATCTATCGGATATAATTACTTCAAGAAATCCATGTAGCCTAAATATTTTCTTGGCAAATTTGTTAGCCACCACAATTGCATCATCCTTAGTACTTCATAGAATGAAGTGTGCAACATTGGTCAATTTATCTACTACCACAAGGATAGCATCATGTTGGAATTTATTCTTAGGCAGTCCCATGATAAAGTCCATAAATATTACCTATCATTTTTGAATAGGTATATCGTGTGGGTATAAAAAGTCTTTTGGATGTTGATGTTTAGCCTTTACCTTCTAACATTCCATACATCTTGCGATAAATTCATTTATGTCCTTTTCATCCCTACCTAATAAAAGATATTTTTCATATTCTTCCTCATTTTGGCTCCTCTAGGGTGAGTTGAGTAAGGAGATTTATGTGCCTCCTACATATTCATCCTTTGTAAGTCATTATTTTTTGGTATGATTACCCTGTCTTAAAATATACTAGTCCATCCTTAATGTTGTAATCCTTATTTTCTTCAAGAGTTCTTGCCATGTTTATCTAAATATCATTGCAAAATCGATCCTGGATTTGCATCTTTTTGACTTAGTCCATCAAGTCTACATGGCTATGAGTTATAGCAGCTATATGTCTTCATTTGCTTTGGGTATCCACCACTTTGTTCTCTTTACCTTTGATATATTCTATACCAAAATCATATTTTTCTAAGAACTCGATCCATCGCCTTTGTATTGCATTTAACAATGGTTGAGTGAAGATATACTTCAAACTCTAATGATCTATTCTAAGCTCAAATGGTTTACCTAATAGATAATGTCACCACATCTTAAGGGCATGTACTACTACTACTAGTTCCAAGTTATGCGTAGCATAATTCACTTCATATTTCTTGAGTTTTCTTGACTCATATTCTACCACTAATTCCTCTTGGATCAAAAATCCTAATTATTTTAACAATGCATACTAAAAACTTATCTTGTGGGTCTATAATTTTTAGAATGGGTGCGGTAGTGAGTTTCTATTTTAATAACTCAAAGTTTACCTCACACTTATCTGTCCATTTAAATTATTTCCTCTTCCTTTAAATATTGGTTATCGAGTAGGTAATCTTGGAGTAATATTTTACAAAGTGTCTATAGTAGCCTATTATGCCCATAAAACTCCCTACTTTAGTCACATTGGTGGGTCGTGGCCAACTCATAATGGCCTCTATCTTCTTTGGATCTACTGCTATTATGTTAGCATAAATAATATGCCTAAGATATTGTACCTCAAGGACATAAAAGTCACATTTTGAGAGGTTACCATAAAGTTATTTTTCTCTTAACAACTCAAGCACTATCCTTATGTGATTATCATGCTCTTCCTTATTTTTGGAATATATCAAAATATCATCTAAAAAGATCAAGATAAATCGATCTAACTATCTTTTGAACACACTATTCATTAGATTCATGAAGGTTGTTGGTGCATTAGATAGCCCAAATGGTAGCACTGTGAATTCATAGTGCCCATAAGTTTTGAAGGCAGTTTTGTGAGTATCTTCCTCATGAATTATTAATTGGTGGTATCCTAATTTCAAGTCAATTTTGGAGAATATGGTTGTACCTTTCAATTGGTCACAAAAATCCTTTATTCTAGGCAAGGGATATCTATTCTAGATGGTCGCTTTGTTCAACATCCTATAGTTGATATACAATTTTAGTGATCAATCCTTCTTTACCAAGAGAACATGTGCACCCCATGGTGACACACTGGGTTTTATCAACCCTTTCTCTAAAAACCCTTGGAGTTGTACCTTTAACTCTTGCATATCTATCAGATTCATCCTATATGGATTTCTATGTATAGGTTCAATTTTGAGCATCAATTTTATGGTGAAGTCAAATTCCCTTTTTGATGGTAAACTAGGTAAATCTTTAGGAAACACATCCTAATATTCTTGCAAGATTGGGTGTTTACCAAACACCTCTTCCTTTTTATTTGTCCCTACCAGGGTTATGCATAAGGGGTCAGCCCCAAAATCTATTTTTAAAATCAAGGTGAATTGTCTTGGAATCCTAGTGATATTTGTAGAAGCATACATGGCGAATTGCAATAATTTGTTTCCAAAAAATTTCAAACCGTGGTGATTTTCATTAATTTATCTCCAAAAATTTTCAAATCGTGGCGAATTTTTTTGTGTTGGGGAATATGAATATCGGTTTGCAAAATATAAAAAATGTATGGTATACTTAAAAGCGTTAGGTCAATATGAAATACTTTAGGCCGACATGATGACCGATAACATGATGATCGACTGTAGGAATGACGATCGACTGTAGGCATACCGATCGATTGCAGACATGATGATCGATTGTAGGCATGACGATCAACTATAGGCATACCGATCGGTTGCAGGCATGTCGATCGGTTGTAGGTATGATGATTAGCTACATGCATGCCGATCGATTGTAGGTATGTTGATCGACTAGAGGTATGACGATCGACTACAGGCATGATGATCGGTTGTAGGAATATCGATCGATTGCAAGCATGATGATAATTTGCAAGAATTATGAGCGAATATAGGAGTTTCAAGCAGCTACATGCATACCAATCGACTATAGTCATGATTATTAGTTATAGGTATGATGATTGGCTACAAGCATGATGATCGATTGTAAGAATGCTGATTGGCACATCTACAACTGATAGACAAATGTCGATCAATAATCCCTGTAATCGATCAACTTATGCTATGGATCTACAATCGATCAGCTTATGTCAATAGACATGGCTCTGCAATTGATCAGCTTATGTCAACAGACATGGCTTTGCAACCAATCGGCTTATGCTGACAGACATGACTCTACACTCGATCAGCTTATGTCGACAGACACGGCTCTACAATCGATCGACTTACACTGACAGATACGGCTCTACAATTGATCAGCTTATGCCAATAGACACGGCTCTACAACCGATCGACTTATGCTAACAGACACGACTTTACAACCAATCAGCTTATACCGATAGACACGACTCTGCAACCAATCGTCTTGTGTTGATGGAGACTCCTTTGCAACCAATCGGTTTATTTCGACAGTCACTCCTCTAAAACATTCTCAAGTTTTTTGTTGTTTCAGAGCTATTTTCAAGTTAGAGTATTTTTGATGTATGCTTATCGGTACCCAGTACAATATATATATGGGTAGTATATGAGGCGATTTGGGTAGGAAAAATAAAATCATTTATAATTTGAAGGCGATTTGGATGGGAAATATAAAATTATTTATAATTTGAAGGTGAATTGGGCGGGAAAATCAAAATCATATGTAATTTTAGGTCAACGAATTAAAATAAAGTTAGGTTCATGATTATCAACGATGGGAGAATTTACCCCAAAAAACTTTCACCTCGTAAATTTTGGGTGAATGGCTCCTAGTGAAAGGATCCAAAATTAGCCTTTTCAAAATTTTTAAAAACCTAAATAGAGCCAATTTATGATATTTCGCGCCTGTGCATAACCTTGGTCCCTACTTCGTTAAAAATGACCAAGAAAATTAATCCACCTTTTTTCATGGTCTTATTAATTACATTGTTGATAGTAACTGAGGTTGAAAAAAACCTTGTTCACTATCAATTCACCTTCTTTGTTTAGTACTATCAATGTAGTCAATCCATCTATCCTGGAAATTTATTATAGCCTTATGGGATTTTAACCAATCCATCCCTAAAATAATTATAAAGGTATGGAGAGGAGCTACATATAGATGCCATTCTATGGAACCATTGGGTAGGATGACTTGTATGTCAAGATAACATTGATCCATGAAGTAGGTTTGTCCATAACCATACTCTACTTTCCACCCTTCCACCAAGAATCCTGGTATTTCCAGTATATCCTTGACTAAAATAGAAGAAATGAAGATATATTTTGATCCACTATCTATTACAATATTAATATTCTTATTAAATATTATACCTTTCAGTAGAAATGGGGTAACATGTCCGTCTAGATTTTGACTACCTATAACCACATAGATTTTGTGTTTTGGTTCTTCTGGTTTTTTACCAGGCCCAAATTTATGTGGACATTGATTCACATAGTGAGGTCCTCCACAGGCATAACACCCTATCTTGGGTCCAGTGTGTTTGTTCTAATTTTGCTCCTTAAGTGTCTCTATGGGTTCGGTATCAGGTTGTTTCTAAGGTCCTGATTCATTAGTGGTGCTATTATTACTGATATTTTTTTATTTTTAAATTCTCCTCGCTTCTTGTCATACTTCTTTTCATAATGTGGGTCATATTTACTTTTCTTGTTTTGCTCTTTATCTCAATGTATGAACCCTGCACTATTTCTTTTCCTCAAAGCTTGATGATCTTCTTCTGACAGGTTTTTTTTTGCTTGACTAGATATATCGTAGGCTTTTGTATCACTTATGAATTATTTATATGAAAAACTAATATTATTCTAGGTTCTAGTGCTAGAGTAAACTTGTGCACCTTCATATTTTCATATGTCTCATAGGTAGGCGCATACTTAAGTAATTTGATAAATTACTGAAAATAAGTTTCTATAGTCCTTGTCCCTTGGACGAGTGTGGTAAGCTCTGCAAAATTTTCCACATAAAACTATTTTGTAAGAAATATTTTTTGGAAAGCTTCCACAAAACCTTCCCAGGTCAGAGTTATTACCTCTAACTTTTACCATTTTCTAAAAGTTTTCCACCAGTCCAAACCCATTTCCTAGAGATGTAGTGTATCCCAAATAGTATTAGTCATTTATGAATAGTTATTTATGATGAAATATAACTCTAACTTAGTTATCCAAGCCTCAGTTGCATCTCCTCATCCTCTACCATTGAATTTAGATACTTTTATGTTTTTTAAATCTTTAGCCAATTTTAATTCAATTCAAACCCTGACCTCTTGTTCGTTTGATACTATGGTTATTTCTTATCATGCTTTAGAATTTCTATTTTGTGAATTATGACTAACTAAGGTTTCTAACATTTTCCTCTATTGTTGTAATTGTTCTTGCAAGAGAGGCAAAATTACTGAGATATTTATTGCATCAAGATTAGGATTTGCCTCATTTCTATCATGAGACCCTATCAAAGGGTTTTTTACTCTAGTTGATGGTGATTGTAGAGGGGATCTTTCTCTACCTCTAAGTGGTATGGGTGCCATTATTCCTAGTTATATGAGCATCTTCTTTAATAGGTACTATGCCATATATCATTAGTTTATTTTATCTTTCAAACAAAACTAACATCTATCCTTTAACAGTCATTCAAGGGCATCACTTGACACACTTAATTTCAATGATATGTCTTACTAAGAGTAAGATAAAATTTTTTTGATCAATTGTATGGTTTAATTTCTATAAACCTCCATTCCCATGGGAAGACTCCATTCTTCCTAAGGTGCACATCAAATTTTAATCATGACTAGGTTCTTTCCAATATAGACTTCTATTCCTACATTAGAGTGTAGCTTAGGAAATATTAAAAGACATACAACCATGCTATGATACCAACTGTAACAACCCAGAAATATCACCCATTTTTTTCCCTAAGGTTAAAGTTTAACCAAGACTATTTAGATAGATTCCATAGAAGCTTTTACCACATTATGAGTTTTAGATATTGCAGCATCCCTCGAGTGGATAGGAGTGGCTAATATCTTATAGTAGTTTTGGATTTTATCTTGTACACTACCCATACAACTTCAAGGACACCTTTGAGTGGTCACCCTATTTCCTTTCTCTCTTTTAAAGGATATTTTGACCATAGCATGGGGTTAACCCTATATTGTTCATCTAATAAAATGGGTGCGAAATCCCCTACTAGTATCAATCATTCCTTAACTAGTATTTAGGTGTAAGATTCTTATAGTTTTACACACCTATTTTAGTGTAAAACTACTGTGCACCATTAAACTATCCATGGAATGGTTTAATGGAGGTGATTTTCTCATGTGAGGCATATACCATCTGGTTTTCCATTAGTCGATTGGGGTTTTTAATGGGTTCCTCATCAAATAACATCCCTCATAGGAATTCTTCCATGATATTTTGATTCCCTATGACTATTATTTGCATGACATCTTTATCACATGGGTATCTCACTTTATCTTGGAGAACTCATCACATGAATCTAGTTACAATGGATTTCTAAGCTCCCCATCTCTTAGAGCACACTTCAATATTATATTACTAAATTTCCCATTGTAACCCTAAGGGATTGTCACATCACGTCTCCCTTAGTTTCAATCCTAATCTTAGGGGTCTATTTAGGTTGACAATCTATAGAAAAATCTTCTCAAAGAAGAATCTCCAAACCCCAAGGTGAATCTAAGATATATATTTATCCTTTTATTCCATTAATTCAATTTCAAAAATCCATAATTGCATAATCCATATTCTATTGCAAGAAATAAAGAAAAGCTAAACATCTATCTTTTTTTTTTTTTTATTTCTCATTAAAGTAAAATAAATAAATTCATTTCTTCATTTACATTTTATAACAATAGATCAATAAATTCTAATAACAATTCCACAACACAAATGATACACATGGACACATCATATATCATATGAACCCTTACAGGAGAAAATCCAACCTTAAAATAGTCCATATTTATTTTCATTGCAAGTCTATTAGCCAATCTACAAAAAGAAATCCATTATTCCTTTTGACCATAGTTTCAATCTATTTCATAAGAATATTCATAATTCTTATATCCCTTCATTACAAGAATTTTATAAATTCCTTTTTACAAATGGAGGTAACCCCATTATTCCCTCTCATTAAACCCCATTCATGCATCAATCTGCCAATACTCAAGAGTTCCCTCCTTGAGTAATTTCTTACAAAAGAGTAATTGTGGAACCCCCATAAGTTACTTTCTATTTTTTGGGTCCCATACCCAATCCATCATTCTTTTATATAAAACAATATTTATTTTCATAAAAAGAATACAAAGTTCACATAAATATCCAAATATTCATATCGTACATAGCACATAATAATATTTCGTAAATCAAACCTAACAATTCATTTTTATATAACCCCTTTTTGCAAAGTCATCAAAACATCACTAATCCTTCAAAAATTCATAATATAATATTACCACAGAAAGATACATTCTTTAATCATTTAAGATTATCATGATTGTAAAATAAAATATTCCCTTACTAATATCTTTCTATTCTTCCTAGAATAAGTATGATCTGAAAATTTATTCCACCTATCATAATATTATCATGTTTCCAAAATATATCAATTCTTCTTTAATAATTTAATTTCAAGAATAAAGAGCAAATGTCTTTTCTTTCATTAACCAATAAACTTCTCTAACTGGTTCTTAAGTTTTTCTTTATGGCGTGGACATAAATACAAATACCATAAAACATTACCATCATTTCTTATGACTTTTATTCTACTATATTTTTGTTTCCTTCTCTTTAAATAATACAAGCTATTCTATTATATATCAAAGAAGATAAGATTTTATTATAACCTCATTCAAAAGACTTAATTTTTCATTCTAAAACACCATGGTCCTCCTATCATTTTCCTATAAAATGTGCATAACCCATTTTTCCAAAAATCAACAAGGAGACTGTAGCGAGTCCCTTCTAATACACATTCTTTCTTGCCAAGGATAAAACACATCATATGAATTATCCCTTGAAAACGTATTTTTAAAACCTATTTTAAATAAGTTGACCACATTCGAAGAGGAATGAGTGGGTCCTACTTAAATTTAAATTGGGTAAAAGCTCTATGGTGAACAAACATGAATGATCAATCTATAAAGCAAAACCAGATATAGAATCTTAGAATACTCTTCTAGGGTCTCTCCAAAGCATATACATTCCATCATTTGAATTGAAAGCACAATCTAAGGTAGCAATCAACTTGGTCTATGTTGAAAATACACACACAAAGATATTTCCATTAAAGAGATAATGTGCATAGCGTACCTTAAAATAAATATTTCCAATGATAAATTAAATCCCAAATGCTCTTTGATGTTGTAATGATGGTTATCTATTTCCTCTTCAATTCTCAAGAAAATACCTATTCTTCTGGTGCAATGATGGAGATGATTCTCAAACTCTACGTTTATTTTTGTTCTTCCCAAATCCCACCATTCCCCTGTCATCTCTCCATGAAGGTTTAAGGTGGAAGACAAAGAGAATTCATTCAGGGTCATGAACTCATAACTACCCACAAAAGCATTTTTCTAAGTTGGGTTGATTTTCCAAATCTAAGCTAGTGCAAACATTATGTCATTAGTGTCCTTATTTCATCTATTCTAAATTTACATATAGGATATGGTCCTTTATTTATATTTATCATTTTAGTAAAGCAATATTAACCTTTAAATCCTCTTAAGGAAGCAGTATAAAATCTTTCTTACCTTAGTCATTCATAAATATATTAGTTATGTTCACTTAATGCCATCTATCATGTAAGTGCAAGTATAACATGTCAATACTGCAAAGGCAAAACTAGTTTCATGCCCACTTGGGATGATATTTGTTCCTGCAAAATACTAGTCCATTAGTAACATACCATTTATCAACAAAATAACTTAAAACCTTATAATATATCATTAAAGATATCACGATAATTTCATAAATATTTTATATAAAAATATTATCCAAGTTAGGGTCATGACATAATTATACATGGAAGTATAAAAATTCCTTATGACTACAATGTAGTGTAAGGGATTGTGTCCAATATTACAAGCAAGCACCATAAAGTATTCATTTCTAAGTTGACATTCACCATGTGGCTTTGAAGAAGATTTCGTATGTGATTTCTAGCTTGGCAAGGGGCTTGGTCTTTTGTAAGTTCTAGAGCTTCATTGCTATAGATTCCCTATTTGTTTCCATCCATTTACTTTTTTTCCACCCTAATTTTATCTTCTTTTAATATTAGTATGATTCACAATAATATTCCTTATTTGCCTTAATTTATTCACTCTGACCATCATTTTGGTTTTGGGGTGTAGAGGTGTTGTTTGAACTAGATAATTGGAAGAGGCTGTTAAAGATGGTAGTTGGGGTTGAAATACAATAATGTTTGGTATAGTATGGCTAGTAAAGATCATCATGTATACATTATAAACTTATGGATAGGCAAGTGTATTAGATAGATCCTAAATAGGTTGCCTTTGGGCATTGGTAACTAGTTTCATTATTGGAGGATCCCTTGGTATTTGTGAGTTTTTGGTCAAGTTTATGTATGAGACATATTCTTGATGGAGTAGGGTTAATTTTCCAACCCTAATTATCACATCCTCTACATAAGTCACCTCTTTAAAAGCTCCAAATAAAGTAACACAATTGACATTATAGACCATTAAGGTGAAATACTTAATGTAATAAAACATGGCTTATTCATCTCATGGTCACATGTTTGGTGGTATCATATATAATTTCTTTATGAATATTTTATTTTAATCATGGAAATTTATTGAGGATGTCTCTATGTAACATTCAATTAAAAAATGTCATAGTAACTATTTCTTTGATTGCCAAATCTTCTCATGAACAATTTAACTATGGAGGTCTAATTAGTGACTAATTTATTATAAAGTTTTTTATTCCACATGGTATATTTATCTCTCAATAAATATATCAATAGTTAAACCATGATATCTTGCTCTTAGATCCAATGCATAGAGTTTATTGTCAACAATTCATTCAAATTGTCTATAAATTTTTTGCCATTTTCATTAGAAGTTGCTAAAGCTTTCATTATGGTAGTAGATATTAGAAAATAAACCATCAAATTCATTGGTCCTTGATAATTCCAATAAGGTGATTGTTTTTATGGCCTGATTTTGCATTTACATGTGGTAATTTTGAGGTAACTACCCATATGACGTCTATGGATCATATTATATTGGTATTTTGGAGGACCCATATATTCCTATGAATATTGTATAAATTGAGCTACATTCTAATTTGGGACTAGTTATGGGTATTGTGGAGCACAATATGTTGAGAAAAAAATGGTTGATGAACATTTTAAAATAGACTGGTTAGGGAACACATAATAATTTGGGTTTTAAAAATGCTTGGGAATTAGATATAATTTGTTAAATATGGATGAACTACTGGATTTGAAGGAATTGATTATAAATACGACATAGGATGACCATTGAGGGAGTAAAAAATAGTGGGTAACCCCTAAGGTCATTTTTGTTCTTGATGGTACAAGTGGGATTTGCTAGTTTTGTGTTGAAACCTAATTTGCTTGTGATTTTGGAAAAAAAAATCTCATTAACCTTAAGTGGCACTAGGATTTGGTGGATTTTACAAGTTTTAGTGCATGCTAGGGCTTGATGGTATCTGTAAACTTTCACTTCTAGAGGGATATTATAGCATCTATTGAGATGATCCACTTTGCAATTGAAAATATATTATGAGAATTAGCCTATTGAATTGAATCGACTCGTGATTGACTTGTGTTAGCTTGCTGATTATAACAAGTGTATAAAGTCTAACTATTTTGATAGGATGGTATGTTAGTTGGTTAACTACACATGATATTGTTGTACTTATGTTTGATTGGGATGTCATGGAATTAGACCCAAAATATTGTGCATTACTAGTATTTGGTAATACTTGTAATATTTAGGGTATACTACAAGGGATTATGGTGGGTCTAGATGAGGCCCAAGCCTTATCAAAATTAGGTAAGGTAAATCTTGACAAGGCAATTAAGGTTTCCTACTTTAGTTGACCCAAAATATAATAGGTGTATGAACAAAGGGTTTTGTCTTTGGTTGATTGGTTTATCATCAATCTCTCTAGGTAAGAATTCAAGAAAAGTTTATTTGAATATAAAATCCACAGAGTCATAGTAGGTTTTATTCTCTTGTTCCATTTTTGTTGGTATTCAATTAATTTTAGCTATTCAATTTCTTTGACCTTGTCAACAAATTTCTATATCCATATATTTTGAGTTCATGTCAATGTATAAATATAATACCTAAAGAATGCTTGTTATTAAAGTTTTATGATTATATCATAATAATTTTACCATGAATTAAGAATCTAGTTTTTGGATGTCAATAGGATAGTATTAAATTAATTTAGAGAAATAGTGTATCAATTAATTCATAAAATTGAGATAATTGAGATCTAATCATTTTTATTAATTTAACAAATAATGAAGACCAAATTTGAATCATTAACGATATTTTAAAATTGCTATGTTGATTATTAATACACAAATGAGATATTTCAAGATAATATTTTTACCATTGTCAAAGAGAAAATCTAGTGTGTTACTTAAGAATTTAGATGATACATATGGTGATTATGTAATAGATATTATGCCTTCTTATAGTTGTATCTTATGAGCTATGCAAAATTATTAGTGGCACAATGCATACTCTCATAACTAATAACATAGTAAAACTGAGGATTTTACAATGCAGATAAGTTTTTTATTTATATTTTACTGGTGTATATCACTAAAATAAATAAAATGTAAAATTATATATTATTTAACACATCCAATTTTAAAACACTAACCATTTGAAATTCTAAAAAATGGAGATATTTTTTCAGCATTCTCTTAATCAAACAACATTATATGACTAGACTAATTTAAAGCCTAAAAAAATATTATTGAACCAACTATGCATTGTTCAAAAAATAAAAAAAGTGAGTTGTTTTACAAGCTCATTAATATCTTCCATACTTTTATTTACACAATAAAGTTTATGTTGAATAACACTAATTTATATTACATACAAAAAAGTACAAGATTACATGAGAATTGTTTTTCAAGGATAAGATCCTTTTTGAAATAATTAAGTAATTGGTTTAGACCTCTTCCTTAATTTTTGATTATATATATTATTAATAATGCATAAGAGATTTGGATACATAAACATGCATAAAGGTTATATCTTTATTCTTAGTGAGCATAGGGTTTGGTAAAAAAAATGAGGTTTGTTTTCCCTCAATTTTTTATTATTATGGATAAAAAACATTTAAATTATAGATAATATAGTGGGAAAAGGACTAAGCCTGAATAAATTTCTTTATGGGGATTTAAAAACTTAGAAGGATCATTTCAACCTAAACTTAAAACTCATTCATCCCTAGTTTGAGGATTGGGTGAATACATTTTGTATGTTATAATTTGGGACCATGGTTTAAATAAAAGAGATATTAATTATATGAAAACCCTAAAATATTTTACTTCTTGTCAAAGCATAAAATTTCTTGATTTTTTAATTGTGAAGAATAAATACATAACATTAAAACCAAGTCAACTTGAGTTGAGATAATTTACCCAAATGATGTACTTTATAGAAAATATTATGATAAATGTAGTTTTCATGCCAAACATTATTTTCAAATTTTAATGAAACCATGAAATTATATTAAGGACTTCTTCCATACTAGTATAATTACCTTAATATTTGAATTATTCATTTGATTCCTAAAACGTTGAGTCCAAAGTTCTATATTATTTGTTAAATTCCATGTCACAATTCTTCCAGCCAGAGAATAATTTGCTTTATTATGTCCATTTTTTTATCATAACCATATTTAAATTGATTTTATCTTCCTAGAAGGTCAAATATACAAGGATAATTGCATTAGGATTCTCGATTTAACTATACTATTTTCTTTTATAAGTTAAATTGGAATGGATTTGACAAAATTCTTTGGGATATGACTAGGACTATTTGTTCCTATATTGGATTTGGCTAATACCTTTAGTATGTGCCAATGTTTATAATTTAGATCTTAAGGAACAATATTATCTATAGTTTGTGTTGAATATCTTTGACTTCTCATTTTATATTGGGTGAGATACATGACCCATTATCAGAGGAAAACTATTTTTAGTAAGGAATTTTGAATCACACTAAAGGATTCATTATGATTTATCAAGCTACTAATTTATGTGCGTTAAATTTGTACATGAACATGATTACATGGATGTTATATTTGAAGTCAATGAAGAGTTCCTAAAGTGTATGATAATATATATTGAATTTTAAATCCAATTTGAGATTGTAAAACTAATATATCTCTATGATGTAAAACTGAAATCTCTTTATATGATCTATATGGATAGTTTAGTAAATCTTGAGTAAATCATGTAATAAATGGTTGAAGCTACAATTTTTTATTTAAGATAAATGTGATGCTACTATTATCATGGAATATTTATGGAAATTTGATGGTCAAGTGTTTTTCACTACAGGATTTAGTGATTTTTGATACCCAAATCAAATATTATAAGGATAGTGTTGAGTATTTTCTAAAGTTGAGACAATGTGTTGAGCAATTTAGAGGATTAAAACCTCATCTACTTAGTGAAACTAGATCTAGTTTGGTGTTAAAGTATTTAACCCTTGATACAAGTATAAGCATGTTAAGTGATAGGAGGTCAAGCATCATTTGATATTTGAAGTAGGATAATTTTTATTAAAAAAAAGTGTGTAGTACATATAAGTTTATTAATTTTTTTTTGGAAAACATCCTAGAAGGCATGCCACTTTTGGGTAAGACCCAAGGATGCAAGGGTATCTCTTCCGCCAAAATCACCTAGGGCTCGCACCTGGCCTACCACCTTTGACATACTCAAGGAGCAAAGCTGAAATAATAAAAAAGAACACATAAACACAAACACACAAGAAGATTAAAAAAATGCTCCTTGAGTGTGTCAAAAATATAAAGCACAACCAAACACACACATAATAAGATAAAAAAACACAATAAGAACCACACACAAAAAACACAAGAACAACATAAAAAAATAAAAAAATAAAATAAATAAACATAACAAAAACAACAGAAAGATACAAATACAACCAACAAAAACATGAAAAACAAAAACAACCAAAACCTTAAAAAAATAATAGAATAAAAAAAAAAAACAACCAACAATAGACAAAAAACAAAAACATAGAAAACACTCACACACCAAAACAAAAAAAACACCAATTAACACAAAAAAACAGAAACACAAGAACAAGAAAAATAAAAACACAAGAACAATAACAAAAAAAAACACACAACAATAAAAACACAATAACAACAAAAAATAATACAAAAAATAGAAAAACAAAACAAAACAAAACACACACACACACACATCAAAAAACTAAACTACCCAGACCGAACCAAGGAGAAGCAAAAATAAAGCAAGATGAAACTAGGTACCTCCAGAACTGGAGCCATCCAAAGAAATGATAGACAGAAGAGCTTCCCTAATTTGTGAAGCCCACCATCTAGGAGGGTGGCCATAACAAGTAAGATCGCCTTTATCCAAAGCCTAATTAACTAAAGCATCAACACTCTTGTTCTGATCTCTGACCACATGATTGTAATCAACTTTCAAAAATCCCATATGGATTAACTGAATCTTCTCAATAATTCTTTTTATTCTCCAATCAACCTTGTGATTCTTAGGAGTCTTCAAAATATTAATCATGTGTTGAGAGTCAGACTCAACTAACACCTTTTCCCATCCAACATTAGTAACCTCTTGAAGGCATCTAAGAATACCATACCCCTTAGCAAGGTTATTGGAAAGAATACCCAAATTCTCAGCAAAAGTAAAAACCAAGAAGCCATATGAAAGTCTACCAATTCCTCCCACACTAGCTTTTCCACGGTTCCCTCTAGAGGCTCCACCAGTATTGATTTTTCCAAAGTCCTTAGGAGGAGGTTTACAATTCCTTGTTTTATCCATATTGCAATTACTCACATTCCCTTTAAGATGGTTTCCATTAGAGGAGTTAATATTCAATATTTACATCACTTGATCCCATATTTGGTGGGAGTTTTGGGGGTGATTAAAGAGCTGTTGGACTGATTCAACTAAGTTGGCAATGGTTTTTTGCCAAATATAGTGAACATCCTTCCTATATTGATTAAAAATTATGTTGTTCCTTTCATTCCAGATATTCCAAAGAAGAATGGTAGAACCCATCCAAACTAACTGCCTAATAAAATGATCAACACCCTCTTGATTAGGTCAATCCCTCCAAAGTTGTTCAACAGTAAAAAATTTGGACCACTATAAGCCAAGTGGCCATTCTCCTCTATAGCTCAGAGGCTAAAATACACTCAATAAAAAAATGGCTGAGAGTTTTTACATTCTTTCCACACATTTCACATCTAAAGGGGCCATGAAAACCACACTTCAATAAGTTGCTCACCAGTAAGCACCTTATCATGCAGTAAAATCCATGTAAGAACCTCACCTTAGGCCAGAGCTTTTGAGCCCACAACTAAGAAATGATTTTAGAAGATTGGTTGGGATTATTATGGCATAAGGTCAAATAACCTTGAAAAACTGAATACTCACCCTTAGTAGTGTTGTTCTATCCAAAACAATATTTTTCATGGGACCAAGAGAGATCTCATATGAAGGATGCCTTGGATATCTTATATTTGTATTTCTAATATTTGAATAGGCCAGTCCTCAATAGGGATCCAATATCTACCAACATTTGAATTACCAGTATGGTACCGACAGTAATTAGCCACATTTATCTACTTAGCTCGGTGAATCTCCTCCATCCAAGGCCTCCAATCGGGAAATTGAGTTATCAAAGGTTTGTGACCATCCCAAGAATCTATCCAAAAATTTGCTTGTTGACCATTATGAATGATCCAAAATTATTATTTTTTTTATAAAATCCTCACAGTCTTAAGAACTGCTAAAATAGGATAACCTTTGGTAGGCAATTGGTAGCGAACAAGGTCTTCAGGAATTTTGTTCTCAATATATTTAACACGAAGATTATTGGCCCAAAGAGCATCAAGATTATGCAACATCCTCAAATATAATTTAGTAGCTAAATATTTGTTGTTATTAATAGAATACCGGAATCCTAACTCCCCTTCATTATTAGGAAGACATAAAGTGTTCAATTTCACCAAGGCCCATTTTATTTTCTCCTTAGTACCACTTCAAAGGAACCGATGACTGATTTGATCTAGTTCTCAAAGAATAGCCTTTGGGATATTCAACATGGAAGAAACATAAATAGGAATAGCTTGAAGGACTAATTTTACCAAGTTGATTCTACCCCTAGAAGAAAGCCACTTGTTGGTCCACAATCCAATTTTCTTCTTGACTTTGTCCAACAACCAATTCCAATATTTTTTTCTGCCTTTGAATATTGATGGGAATACCTAAATAAGTGATCGGAAGGAAGGTATTTTTATATCTTAATTTATCCAAGACCATGGATTCTTGTTTGGTAGAGCAGTGAAAGAAAATAACTTTAGATTTATCTTCATTGATCAATTACCCAGTAGCCTTAGAAAATAAGCTAATAATTTTCTTAATATTAGAGGTTTCCTTAACTGTAGCTTTACCTAAAAGAGTAGAGTTATCAACAAATTGAAGATGGGATATAGATATAGCTCCATGAGAAATGGTAACTCCCTCAAGGGTTTTGTTTTCTCTCTTTTTGGTTATAGTCCTACCCAAGCATTTAGAAATAATGATGAATAAATAAGGGGATAATGGGTCACCTTGCCTAATACCTCTGGAAGCTGGGAATAACTAAGAAGGCTTGCCATTGATAAGAACTAAGTAGGAAACTAAAGAGATACATCCCATAATCCAATCCATCCAATCCCGAGAGAAACCAAATTGCCTCAAAACTTTGATAAGGAAGTGCCAATCCACTCTGTCATAAGATTTGGATAGGTCTAACCGAATGAACATGGAAGGATTTTTTTGCATATCCAAGGAATGGATGGCTTTCTAAGCAAGAACTATCTCATCTACTATTTGAAGCCCTTCCACATAACCCTCTTGTTCAGGGGAAATAATCTTATGCAAAAGAGGCTTCAACCTTTCTGCTATGATATCAGTAATGATTTTGAGAAGAACATTACATAAAGCAATAGGTCTAAAAGCTAAGATGTGATCAACCTATTGAGGTTTTGTAACAACAGTAATATAAGTTTTATTGATAACCTTCAAAATTTATTTGGCTTTCCTGGCTTCTTCCACCACCTCTAATAAATCAGCATGAAGGATATCCCAAAATTCTTGGTAAAACTCAATGGGAAAACCATCATGACCTAGGGTTTTCCCTTTTTGCATTTTAAAAACTACCTATTGAAGCTAATTAATAGTAATAGAAGTCAACATAGATTTCTCCTCAGAAGTGATAAGAGAAGGGATTGCTTGAAGAACATTTGTTGAGAAGCTGAGTCAAGAGGAGTAGCAGTAAAAATATTGGAAAATTAATCAACAATAATAGAGTTCATGCCATCCCAAGTGTAGACAACATCTCCAAAATTGGATTTCAGGGAAGAAATAAAGTTGTGAGATATTTGAGCTAGAAGAGATTTGTGGAAGAAATTTGTGTTTCGATCTCCTTCTTTGAGCCATTGAATTCTAGATTTTTTCTTCCATAAGAGTTCTCTTTTTTCCCATTCCTCTAACTGAGTTGTGAGTTTAATTTCATCTGCACTTCTACTCTCTGTAGGCCATCTAAACAGATTTTTTTTATGAACATCCCCAAACTCCTTCCAGTTCCAAGTCTTGATTTTGGATTTAATGTATTGTAGTCTTTTGGAAAAATATAACATCTTAGTCCCATACCTAGGCTTACCTTCCTTACACCATTATTGCACATGAGGTCTAAAGGAACTATATCTGAGCCACATTAATTGAAAATGATAAGGAGAGAAACTCACATTGGTTTTCCACATTTCCACCATGACTAGCCAGTGATCCGAACCAACATTGTTAAGAGTATTCACTTTAGGAATGTGACCATGGATTAAGAAATTTTCAGAGAGCAAAAACCTATCCAATCTCTCCATAATACAAGCTAAGCCTTGCCTTCTATTAGACCAAGTCATAAGGCCATTATCTGGTTGGATGTCCACAAGATGGAGGTTTGCAATATATTCACTCATGAGGTCAGTGCTTCTATCCAAATTTCTATTTCCCCCCATTTTCTCCTCTAGAGAGAATATGGTATTGAAATATCCTTCGATTAAGATCCAGGCTTAAGGAAAATGAGAGAAATTATAAGTTATATTCTTCCACTGTCTTCTTTTTTCCTCTAAAGCAGTCGGAGCATAAACAGTAATGCAAAACATAATTTGGTTGGAATGTCTACTTTGAATAACTATAGCCAAAAGACCCCAACTGCCAGCCATATGGTGAATAATTACCTATTTTTGGTCCCAAAGACAAGTAATACCACCAGAAGTCCCCTGGGAACTGAGGGAAACCACTTTTCCAGTTGGCCAAATTTTACTAGCAATTGAGTCCATATCCTCTATTGACATCTTCATTTCTTGAAGGAAAACAAGATGTGAATGATTTATTAGAATCATTCTTCTAATTTCATTTTGTTTTGAAAGACTTCCTTTGAGTCCTCTAATATTCCAAGTGACGATCTTCATTAATACCAGGGCTAAAAAATTTGGGAAGGGCATTAATCCTAGCTTCCTCTACAAGCTTTTCACCTTCTTTTACCATATGATATTGATTGGTCTTGTGATGCAGGATCCTATCTTTAGAGGGTTTTTTTAAAAGAAGTTTTAAAGTAATTTTTTATTACTTAAAATGGAATTATTTTATGCAAAATATAATTTGCCGAAAATGATAATTACTAAAAAAGGCAAATTTTTATGAACAAATAATTTGCCGAAAATAGTAATTACTTAAAAAGGCATTTTTTTGTGGAAAAATAAATTTGCCGAAAATAATAATTTTATTTTTATTTTTAGGGTTTTATTTTAAGGTTTCTTTTAGGGCTTCAAGTTTTAAGGTTTTCTTTTAGGATTTATTTAGGGATATATATTACCCTGGTATTGCATTGTAAAAGGGGAAGTGAATCCAAGAATGAGAAAATAAATTTTTTATTGGTTTATTTTCATGTACTGTAGTTTTTATGTGAATGGAGGTTTTTACATATTATTTTCATTTATCACAATTTTTATGTAATAGGAGGTATTTTGTTTTGACCTCTTGCATTTGGATTCACATCATCTTGCGGCCTACCTTTTGATTAGAATCCATCTTCAGTTTTATTTTTCCATGTTTCTTGACTTACTCCAATTGAATCTGAGATGGATTCTAACCTTGAAGAATGCTCATACACAACCAAAGTGTTACTATAGGGTTCAACATAGTCTATATTGGGACCTCTATTATTTGAATTTTTGACATTTAAAATATTGTTTTTCTTATATACATTTTATCTCTTTTTGTTTCTGTTGAAAATCTTTGATTTGTTGGTTTATCTCTGAGTTTTTCCCTTCATATTTAAATTGTGTTTCTAAGATTTATGTTTCTATTATTTTCTCTTCCTCACTTGGGATATCATTCGTGGAAAGAATTTCAAACATATCAGCAAATGACTTTGATTGATCATTCATAACTAGTTTTTTCTGATTGTTCTTCTTCTTAGGCATTTGGAAACCTGCTGAGTTTTTATCTTCTTTCTTTTGATCAAGAATTTATTTTGGGCAAGCACTAGCCAAATGACCATATTCATGGCAAATTCTACAACAAAAAGGAATGTTCTTATAGTCTATTACTTCCTCTAAAGTGTCTTCCCCAAGTTGTAATGTGATCTTTGTAGGTAAGGGTTTGTCAAAATCCATTAAAACACAAATGCGAGCATAAATAATATGTTCAAAATTTTGAGTACAATCAACAGTCATCATAAAAGTTCCTAAAGAGTTTCCAATTGAAGAAAAAATAGTAAGATTCCAGAATTCAACAGGGAGGCCAAAAAGTCTAACCCACATGGGAGCTATAGAAGGCATCTCTTCTTCAGCTTTAAATTTAGTATGCCAGGGCTTCATGAAAAACCCTACCCTTCCAAAGAACCAGGGATCCTCTTTAAGAGTTTTCTCTCTATCTTCTTTATTAGAAATTTGGAAATAAAACAATAAAATAATCATTTGGATAAATAGATATTTATAACTCACCTTTAGTTTTCCAGCTTTTTGTAGCCCATACTTCGAAAGCAAATAGGCTTGGACGAAAACCCACAAACCAAAAATTTAGTCTTCACTTTTCCAGATCTTCAATGCCAATATGAATGTTACCAATATCAAGCTTAACAATAGGAGTTCCATCTGTTGCTTTAGGAAATCTTGACTCCATTTTCCTGGGATCAATCTTAGGCATTCTTAGAGGTTTATGGGAAGCCCTAAGATTAATATTAGCATTGTGTTGAGGCTATCCACCATGGAGGGCATCCCTAAAATTCATTTTTGAGGTTGAGTCTTCGGAATTCTTACCCTTGATAGGGATTTTCACAGTAGATTTATTTTGTGGGTGCACCTTAGCACCAGACTCACTTGAGATATATGAGCCATTTTTTGATCAACTGCTTGAGACTTATTTCGTGATCTCTTTAATCCTTTCCCAAGACACCGTGGAAAGGTATGGTTTTCACTTTTATTTTGTGTAGCAAATTGGAAGTCGTTGTCACTCAAGTTCACATCATGATTTGTTGAAAGATAGATTTCTAACCCATCTTGGATCTCCTGCACCATATCCTGTTAAAATATTGAGTAGAAACCACAAAAATATTGGCCTCTAGGGCTCAAAGGCCTCGAAAAACAACCTCTTGAGTTGCTTGCACTCAACCCAAATAAAACCCTCGTACAACCGCTTGCCAAAAATCTTGTTCACACGGAGGGATGCGCTCTAAGTTTATTAATTTTTAATACAAGAAAATTTGCATTTAATTTTTTTCTTCATTCTATATCTATTGAGAATGTAGAGTTTTATTGAGTTTCTAAGGTTTTAAGTAAATTCATAGTGTATTCATTTTATCTTATTAGGTAGTAATAAGAATGACCACTTAATAAGTAAAAAGGAGGAAAACTGCATTTAAAATTACGAAGGATTAATTTCTTTAGATATATAATACTTTTAAATAGTTCAAATAAAATTTAAATATAAATTCAATCAATTATGATAGAGGACAAAAAATTGTATTTAATGAGATGAAATTTCACTAAAAATTGATGGTATTTGATCCAATCTACACTTTAAATATGTATGTTGACAATGGTTGAATAGTTTAATTGATAATTTATTACCCTTTCATATGATATCATTACCTTTATATTCATTTATTTAATTGATTAATCAAATTACAAATATATTAATTGTGTTATTTTTATTGATAAAATTATAATTTCACAAAAATATTATCTGCATTGTGAATGTAATATTTTCTAATAAAATATATTATAAATATTTTTATTTTACAAAATTATGTTGTAGTAACTATACCATAATGACTAGTATAGTGTTATTTAATTTTTAAGGTTCAAATCTTACCAAGCTATACATACCATGGTTGTCATGCCCGTCTTAATTCTATATAACTAATTAAAAAATAATAAAATAAATTTCTATTAAATAAGTTCTATTCAAGTGATTAAAGGTATGGAATTTTAGTGAAAAATTTAGGTTCAAATATTCCCAATAAGTATACTTATAATTGTTAAAATATTTTTAAAATAAGTTATATCTAGCTTTTATTGGGGTCACTCCCATCAAAATACCAAAATATTACATTTTTTGTTAGGTCAATTAAACCATATCCAACTTGCCTTTTTATTATAGATATTTTTTATTTTTTCTATCAAATGTATTCTTCATCTTCCTCAAATTCCTATGTTTATGCAATCGACTCCTTAACATCATTTTCATGAAGAGATAAGATCTCACTCGGTTAGTTATCTTCTAAAATTTGAATTTCACCAAGGTAAAGATCAACACTATGATTGGCTTTATTATTTGCTACTCGATTTTCTTCTCTATAGATATACTCATATTTCCAATAGATTACTTCCAATAATAGTTAATGAGCATCAAAAATAATATTATTTATCATCCAATTCCCACATGCATTTTTGTTGAGCATTAATGATAATTTGTGAATCTCCCTTAATTAAAATATATTTACATCCTTTTTCAATTGCAATTTTAATCCCTATAAGTACCCTAGCTTTTACATAGTTATTAGTTGAAGTTCCATCTGATTTTGAGTAAGGAAGGATAATTTTGACTTCATTATTTCAAAAAACACCACCTCCACTGCCTTTTCCTAAATTTTCTTTGAAAGCACCTATTGGTAATTTTGACATTATGCCAAATTGGGATTTTTGATAGAATTTTATGAATAATTTCTCATTGTAAAAGCGGTATATATATTAATCTCATAGTATAGTATTTTAGCCAGTCTAATATGTTGCAATATTTTTGTGCGTTAGTTTTCCTTTTAAATTTCATGAATTTCGTGCTTGGGAATAATGAGTGCTACAAGACAAATTGTTTATAGAGAATGGTATAACAAATGAATATCATTTGAAGTCATCAAGGAAAAAGCGCTTAAAAGGTTCAAGGTAAAAGGTCATAGTAGCATTGTTGCCCTTCCCCAAAGCGAAGAAGTATGTATTTATGCCAAGAGAAGAGCAAAGATGCGTTCACCCCAAAAGCGTAGCGACGGACTCAATTGCCCCATTTGAGGGCGAACATATATTTTCAAAGGAGAAGATAATGTGTTTGGAAAAAAAACTTTTGCTCCTCATTGGGGTGAAGATACATTCAAATGATTAAGTTCCATGAGGGCCTAAAGTTGAAGTGCAAAGCCAAAATAAAGGAGTGCGTTCACCCCAAATTTGGGATGAAAGCATCGTTCACCCCACTTTGGGGTGAACGTCCTCAAAGATAAGTGCGTTGACTAGTCAAGAGTACTTTCACCTCAAGGGAGGGGTAAAAGTTCCATTCACCCCTCCCTATGGTGAAAGCCCGACAAAAATGAGTTTGGGCGAACATAAGAGAAATAGCAAGGTGTTAGGATGACGTTGAAAAGTCAACTCTCCATTCACCCCGAGAGAAGGGTAAAAATACATTTTTCCCTTCCTTCAGGTGAACGTATATATAAGGCATAAGTTGTGGACCCCACTTCAATGCACGTTAAGAAGAGTGAAAAGTTGAAAGCACTTTCACCCCAGGTGAGGGGTGACCATCATATTCGCCCTTCATTGAGGCGAAGCTATAGGAAGCATGGCTCAACAAATGTATCAAAGGTTATTTTTATTTTTGGGTGAATATTAAAAAATATGGGGCGTTGAAAAGTTAAAATTACGCTCGCCCAAGGTGGAAGGCTACAATACCTTTCGCTCCTATTGGGGGTGAACGTATATTTTAAAGGGAAAAGATGTCTTATATAAAGAGCTTTCATCCTGGGAGGATAAGTAAGGTTTTCAGTTTCCTCCTTCAGAGGTAAAATAACACAAGGATGATTTGAAGCATCGAGCACAAATCTGAAAGAGTAATAAGTCATTTTTGCTCAAGTTTTTCTCCAGAGGTGATTACTGTTATGATAAAGATGCAAATGCAATAGAAGGAGTTTTAATTCAATATTTTTGCTTCTCTTTTAGGTAAAATTATGAGAAGTAGTAAAGGTGCAATTCTAAGCTGTGGATAGGATATAATTATGAATATTTCCATCTTGAGGGTACCCTTTCCACCAAGGAGCGCAAATAAAGGGAAAATGATGTAAGTTAAAGGAGGCACTTTTGCTCATCACTTCATTATGGATGAATTTGATTTCAAACATCAAGGGAGATTTTTTCAAAGGTACCCAAGTTGGACGAGTAAGGATAATTTAATGATTTGGGAGAAGAGTGACCGCCATTGCCAATTTTACTCTAAAAATAGTTGCAAGATCAAAATCACAAGGTGATTTTAATGAGTTCCAAGACATCCTGTACAGGAAATAATTTTCAAGGAGCAATGAAGACATCAAGTTAACGACTATATTTACAATTTTTCGTGCACCAACTCCCAAATGTGCTAATTTCCTAGATATTTCATCTTAGAAACTGGATCACTATCTCAGGAGGAAGATTTTCAAGGACTTCAAGAAGAAATTTCTTCGTAGAGATTTTTGATCTATAAACATTTTGTCTTCATGTGAATTAAATGAAAGAGATGAAATCCTATATAAATACTACTCATTTTCCATTGTAAAAAAAGGATAGACACTCTACAAAAAATTTATTTAAGTTTTCTATGTAAATAGAAGAAGTTGTGGCTTCTGATTTTACAAGCAGTATCTATGTGTGATTTATTTCTGTTCAAGCATTTCTATTCTATGTTCATGTCTGTTATCTATTTTTAAGCTCAAATTTTACATCTATATTTGAATATTACTGATGATAGTGTGGGTACTAGAATGTGATTATGAAAGTTGTATCTGAACTGTAAGTAGATTCTCTTGCCTCCTTTCTATTATATGTTGTTATGGCACTTGGGTGGAATTCATGCTACTAGTTTATCCCCAATCCTATGTCTTTGTCCTATGGCTATTTATAGCCATTTTTTTCTATTATTTCCAATTTCTTTTCTGCAACTCTAGACTTAAACCAATGTAGGATTAGTAAGGGAGCCAGCCCTATCTAGAGATTGGCACCGAGGACATTTCTTTCCATCGACCTTTCAATGTTGGTCATGTCTAGGGTGCACAAACGCATGTTTGTATTTTAGGTAGATATTTGACCAGTAGTTTTCAGCACACCTGACGGAAATTTCAAAAATTCCACTTTCAATAGTATTGAGGATTGATGTTCGCATTTGTATTGTTAAGATAGAATATTTAGCAACTCAGTTATACCCATAAGCCTTCGAACGTGAAGGCATTGGAAGCTGTACTTCATGATTACAATATTGAATGCCAAAAATCTTGAAGACCTCATTGATTTCTACGAACTTGACACCAAAATATTAGGAGAACACCCTAGATTATTCACTCCACCTCATACGTCAGTCACAATATCTTCACAATTAGCTGGTGTGTTTTTCATCCCTTCAAGTCTAGCTATTACTGCTACTAGCATCCCACCTCCTTACCCACCTAAACTAGTCCACATGGCTCAAAATCCACCACCACAACAATCACAACCACCTAGACAGTTCCTAGCATAGAATAGCTCAAGAGCCTTAAAATCTACAAGCACAAAATCCAGTCCCTCAAGTAGTATTGAAGGCTTTGCCTACCTATACTAGCATTGGTAAAACTGCTTATGAGCATATTTAGGATGTGGCCTCTTTGGCAATAATCCATGGTATTGTAGATGAAGATATTATGGTAAAATTATTGGTGTTGTCACTTAGAGGGAAGTTGTTGTACTGGTATCGATATTTACCACTTGCCACTATTACCACATGGGATCAGTTGGTGGAATTATTAATCAAGATTTTTCATGAACAAGCTGATCCATTTTCCTTATTGCATCAATTTATAAACATTCAAAGACATCCATAGGAGGAAATAGTGGATTTCAACATAAGATTTGTAAAAAGCTGGTAGAGAGTTTCTGATGGCCTTCGACCCATGCATGAGCAAGTTGTATTTTACTAACTCAGAGTCTTTAAATCCAATATTGGTATGTCTATCCAACAAGCCAATGTAAATACTTTTCTTGATCTGTATACGCAAGCACAAAAGGTAGAAGCAGATTTGATCATTATAGGTAAACTTCCCCAAAGGTAACTATGTCCATCCTTCCTGATCTTCCACGATATTTTTACTCAAGTGCATTTTCATAGCCTATGCCTTCTATGTAACCTGTTCTATCATGGAACTCGGTTCCACATCAAATTTCCCTAGTCCTGGTTTTGCAACTCCTTGCTCCAAGTATTTCATAATTACCTACACTAGTTGTGTCATAGTTTCCAGCACCAATTCCTTTCCTAGCACTACTAGCGCCACCTGTTCCACTAATGTTGCATACTCCATTAGTACCTCTAACTTTATCAACACCTCTTGCACCCTCAAATCCTTATCCTTACATGAAATTGTTACAAGAAATACAATTTGTTAATTCGGCCGTAAGGACAATGTTGAACGAAATCACCGCAATTAAGAAGAAACAAGCTGAAGCTGATTTTTGATCAAGGAGGTTTCAAACACCACCAATTACTAGGGAGAAACCAACCACTAGTAAGGGCCCTAAGAGGAATACGACTGTGTTGGAAAATAAAAAACTAGTACATCAAAGAGAGCATACTGGTTCTCCACTTGAAACGATCCTCATGGAGAAGACATGTGCATGGTTCATTTGAAATATGTATAGAAATTAACAAAAAGTACTACCAGTGGTCAAGTCAATATGATAATGGAAGATGAACATAATTTTATGGTTCCTTCTTTGGAGCAAGTTTCAATCCTTACGAGGGCTGGAAAGAAGCCAATGACTATTGATCCAGTAGAAATGGAACCTTCGAAAGTTCCTATTGAGAAAAAGATACAAAATGAAAAAGTGCAACCACAAGTGAAAGTTCCTGGTGTGATAACGAAGCAAAAATATTCTATCTTGTTAAAATATATATTGCCCAAGCAAGCTCAGGAGAAGTTGCAGATGAAGGCGTTAGCTTCACAACCTGTAGCCACTCAAGTGAAAATAGAGGTAAAAGAACAAGCTAAAGAGTGCCTCAAATACCCATCATTAACTAAGCGATAAAGGGTGGAAGCTAATCAATAGTATCAGAAAAAGTATGAGTAGGTTGTAGAAGAAAAGGTTCCTGCTATTTCCAACTATAATATTGTGGAGAAAATAAAGAATATTCCAACAAAGGTGACTTCATATGATGCATTACATTTACCTAGGCAAGTTGACTTGTTGGAAGAATATTTCAAATCTGCAAAATATCAAAAGTAAAGTCATTCCCAAATAGTTTTTGGCTATTAGAATAGACACTACTAACCTCTACCACTAGTAAGAATAGACCACCCCCATTCTATTTATCTCTTAGAATGGAAGGGTGGGTTGTGCATAATTGTATGATCGACTCCGGTGTCGCGACTACTATCATGCCGAAAACGGTATGTGAAGTCATCAGAATGGAGTACACAAGAAGTAGTCTAGGGTTATTGCAGTTGGATGGGACCCCAGTCAAAATGGTGGGAATAATCAAGGATAGTCCTATTATTCTATACAACATGCCACAAATCATCGTCATCCAAGAGGTAGTTGTGGTTGAGTTGGAACCATACTTTAGCATGTATCTTTTGAGGGAATTCACAACAAAATTAGGAGGATACCATTCCTTGGATTATTCACATTTGGAGATCCCATTCAATGGAATAAGAATCCACATATATAATGAAAAGCCATCCACTTTTCATATAGAAAAATTGGAAGAAGAAGAAAATCCCACTAGTGCAGTCATTATTATGACAAAGAAATTGTAAGAGGTGGACTTTATGGATGAAGCTCTTGGTGAAATTCATCTAGAGGATGAGTTCTCATCGATGGATTTCAATGTGATGTTTGAAACTAAAATCAGTTGTTATACCATAAATAAACCTGAGCAGATTGAAGAAGTCTCTAATTCCCCAGACCCTCTCTTTGATCATCTATGTAAGCTGTATTTTGATGGTGCAAGGTGCAAGAATGGTGCAGGGGATGGATTAGTTCTAATTTTTCCTATGGGATTGTGGAAAACCTATTCCTATAGGCTAACTTGGAGTTGCATGAATAATGCCACCGAATATGAAGTATTATGCATTGGATTGAATAAAGCAAAGAAGTTGGGCATAAAACAACTGCAAATATTTGGAGATTCCAAGCTCATCGTCAATCATACTACAAAAAAAAGTGTCTAAGAAGCACTACTTGAAGGCCTAAAATAACAAGGTATGGAATTTGTTTGAGTCCTTTACAAAATTGAATATTCAAGCAATTTTGCAGGAGCAAAACAAACATGCAGATATATTAAATTTTCTTGGTGCTAATTTCTCTCTTGTGGAGCAAGTACTCAGGAAATACAAGATTGTGAGAGTAATTTATAGACCCTCGATCCCTGATAAAAATATTTATTGGCAAGTGTTCAATAATGATGAACAAATAATCAATTTTCTGATTAAGGAAGCTGCAATTACAGATGATAGAGTACTCACCGAGGAGGAAATGGAGGGGATGATTCATATGAAGAACAATCATATTCCTAGATGATTTATTTTGCTTGAGATTCTATTTGATCATAATGATAGGGTGGAGAAACATAAGATCAAGGTGGATGCAAAAGAATTCAAGGAAATACAGTTGGAGTTTTAAAAAATTACTAAAGTCAAAACAAATTGTACATTGGAAGAGCTCGAAGATATCAAAAATTTGTGTTATGATTTCCCCGACATAGTTCCATGGAGCTATCATGATTTAAAATGATATGATAAAAACATAATCTATCATATTATTGGACTACAGGAGGGGGTCAAGTATTTTTGACAGAAACATCTTGTCAATCCCAAAATTGAGGTTCTCATGAAGACAGAGCTATTAAAAATGGTAGAGGTAAAAATAATTTATCCAATCAACCTCTCAACATGGATGGAAAATTTGGTACCAATTCGAAAGAATAATGGTGATATCCATCTGTGCGTGGATTTTTGAAATCTAAACTAGGCATCGTTAAAAGATAACTACCCCCTATCGTAGATTGATTAAATTCTCCATGTGGTTTTTGGAGTCTAGAGATTTTTTTTGTTGGATGATTTCTTTGGTTATAACTAGATCTGGATGAAGGATGAAGACCAAAACAAGACGATGTTTAGTACAAAATGGGGCACTTTTGCTTTTCAAAGAATGCCATTCGACATTTTCAATGCTGGAACCACCTTTAAGAGAGCTATGGACATCACTTTTGGTGAGTTTTTGAATAGAGTTATTGTGATTTACCTTGATGACATGATTGTTTTCTCATTCTGCAAGGAAGAGCACATCTCTCATTTGAGGTAAGTATTCAAGAAATATCAGGAATTTGGAATTACCATTAACTTGAAGAAATCCATTTTCGCTATCAAAGAAGGGAAAATTTTGAGACATGTGATTTCACAAGAAGGAATGGCAATTGATCCTGCAAGAGCTGAAGCTCTCTTGAAGTTACCATACCATTTAATAAGAAGGACCTACATTCTTTGGATAAATCATTTTTATTCAAAAGTTCATCACTGATTTTTCTCAGGTGGTGAAGCTAATGACCGAACTTCAGAAAAAGAATGCAGACTTCAAATGGATGGAAATTTGAATATAGGATTTTTGGGAGATCAAGAACAATATTATCCAAGTGCCAGTATTAATTAACCCAGATTATTCAAAGGAATTCATCCTTTATGTAGTAGGTGAGTAGGAGAGTTACGCTGTTGTTCTCACCCAGAAGAAAGAAGATGGATATGAGAAGCCAATTGCTTTCTTAAGTCAAGTCATTTCACCCCACCAAGAGAAGTATAATTTCATTGAAAAATAGGTGTATGAAGTCATGAAATCCCTAAATAAATTTTGACACTTCATTTTACAGAGCAAGACAATCATCTACGTCATCTATCCAGATGTCAAAAATTTCATTATTCAAGGAGAGATGGGTGATAATAGAGTAGGCTGGGTATCAAAAATCTAGGAATATTATGTGGAGATTTGACCAACTAAGTTGGTTCATGGATGAGCTCTCTACTAGGAATTGGCCAAAAGCATAGCTTCTGGATCACTAACTTTAGTACAGAATGAGGATATCAGTGAAAGAAATTTTGTGAATCAACCTACAGGTGATCATGACTGGATAGAGGACCTTATCGAATTCTTTACATATGGAAAATATGCATCACATCTTGACGATTAAAAATGATGAATATTCATACTATAGGTACTTAAATATGTCCTGTTGCCAAGCAGGCTATTCCATAAGAATATAGATGGAGTACTCCTCAGATGTGTAAAGGAGTCAAAGAAATAGAAAATCTTGGAGGAGTTCCACTCTAGTTTATTCGACAGATATTATGCAGGGAGTCCTATAGCCTTGAAGATCATCCGAGCTAGGTATTTTTGGCCAAATATTTTCACAAATGCACACAAGGTAAGCCAAAGTTGTGATAACTATCAACGATATATTGGCAGGAATAAGAAAGCATATTTTCCCCTACACCCGATTCAGGTGGAAGCATAATTTTAGTAGTGGGGTCTGGATTTCATTGGAGTTATTGATCCTCATTCGTTGGATGAGCATAAATATATCCTGAAGGTGACTGATTATTTTACTAGGTGGACCAAGACCATCTCGATGAAAAAAGCAGATCAAGCTACAGTAATCTCCTTCCTTGAGGGACTGATTACTTATTTTGATGTACCAAATGCCCTTGTAACAGAGAATAAGACTCCATTCATTGGGACCAATATTACCAAATTTGCAAGTAGATATATATTTACCTTAAGATATCCTCCAATTATTACCCATAAGGAAACAACTTGTTTAAATCCACAAATAAAAACTTGTTGCAGATCTTAAAAAGGACATTGGAAAAAATAAAAGGAGCTGGAACCTATTGTTGAATTAGGATCTATGGGTAGATCATATATCGGTAAAGAAGTCTATTAAATCTTCTCCATACTCCTTTGTGTATGGGAAAGAAGTAGTATTACCCACTCACATCGAGCTTCCTGTTCTCCAAATGTTATAGTAGTTACAAGATGGAGATGATAAATTCGATCCTATGAGTGCAATATTGGCTCAATTTCTACAACTAGAAGAGGAGGGAAAAAATGTGTATGAAGCTTTCATAGAACATGCAAAAATTATGCATAAGTGGTTTGGCAAGAAGACAAAAAAATGTAAGTTTCAGGTGGGAGATTTAGTTCTCAAGTGGAACGAGAACAAATCTAAGCCAGGGAAGCACCACAAGTTTGACATGATCTGGGAAGGTCCATTTCAAGTTTTTGTAGTGAGTTTGGTGAACACGTATCATATTCGAGATATGGATGGTTGGGATCTATCGATTCTAGTTAACGATCTTCATCTGAAGGCCTATTTTCAATGATGTGATCAAGAGGTACAAGTGTGTAAATATGTACAAATTTTATTTACAAGTATTTTATTACCTTTAAAAAAAAAAGATATATGCTTCCTCTTTCCTACAAGATCAAGTTCACCCCAAAAAATTTCTTTGAGGACATATTATGAGTTTTGAGCGAAATTAATGGTTGCATTGCAAAGTTTCAACAGGTTCAAAAAATTTTGAAGTGAAAAGTTGCTTTACCTTGCAAGTCCCAAAGTGAAAAGGGAGAAAATATTTTAAGAAAGCATCCGGGGGCACATAGTGGAAGTATAGGAACGAAAAGGCAAGTACCTTAGATGAAAAATTAAAGCACAAAAGTGTTGGTCAAATATTTACCTAAAATACAAACGTACATTTGTGTGCTCTAGAAACGACCAACATTGAAAGGTCAGAGGAAAGAAATGTCCTCCGTGCCAATATCTAGAGAGGGTTGACTCCCTTACTAATACTACACTGGTTAAAGTCTAGAGTTGCAAGAAAGAAATTAGAAATAACAGAAAGAAATGGGAAATATAGCCACATGCCAAAGATGTAGGATTGGGGATAGACTAACAACATGAATTCCAATCAAGCGTAGTAACAACATAAAATAGAGAGAAGGCGAGAGAATCCACTTACAGTTCCTTGGAGATAACTTCCATAATTGCATTCCAGTACTCACACTTACACCAGCAATGCCCAAATCTAGGTGCACAATTCAAAGTTAAAAACATATAACAACCATGAATATAAAATAGAAATGCTTGAATAGAAAGAAATCACACAAAGAGACTTCTTGCAAAATAAAAAGCAACAACTTCTATTTACACATAAAACTTCAATAGTTTTTCTGTAGAGTGTCTATCCATTTTTTTTATTACATTAAAAGTGTCTAGTATTTATAGATGTTTTTGTCTCTATCTATTTAATACACAAAATTCAAATTGTTTACAGATTAGGAACCTCTGTGAAGAAATTCCTCCTCGAAGTCCTTGAAAACCTTCCTTCTGAGATTGCGATCCAGTTTCTAAGATGCAATCTCCAGGAGATAAACATATTTGGGTGTCGATGCACAGAAAAGTGTAAAGTTGGTTGTTGACTTGGTGCCTTAAACGCTGCACCTTGAAAATTTGCTCCTGTTTGGAATAAATTGGAATTCATAAAAATCACCCGGTGATTTTAACATTGTAGCTCTTTTTATTGAAATCAACAACTTTAGTTAGTCCTTGTGATGGGGGACGGGAAATTACACGTTAAAAACACTCACGCAGATCCAGAAAATCTCATCTATTAATCTGAAAATGCATACATAACAGCCCACAGGCTTTTACAATGACCAGCGCTCAGCTTGGTCTTCACACTTCCACACTTTGCGTGCAATTTCTGATCCACCACCAATCTAATACATTAAACTAGGTTTTTATAGAGGCCCCGACCCTCTGAAGCATCAACTTACACATTAATCGGGACACCAACCCGATTTATTACAAAGACTGGGTTTTTATAGAGGCCCCGACCCTCTGGAAGATCAACACAAAAATTAGGACACCAACCCGATTTAAGACCCCACTCCGCACGGTCCCTGTCACCACTGAATCCGTCAGAAAACTCTGTGCGTCCATCCTTTTTATCTCCCGTGCTCCTGGGTAATCACCCGCTTTTACTACACCTTGTGCCACGTGTCATCCGTAACACCCCTTGAAAATACCGCCTGTCGCGGTTCCCGCCATCTCTTTCTCCTTCTTCATCTTTTTCTCTCTCTGTCGCGATATCGTGACATGTCGCGATATCGCGACATGTTGCGATATCACGACGTTTCAGCTTCCCTGCACTCCTTTCTCCTTTTTGGTCGTGATATCGCGATATGTCGCGATATCGTGACATGTCGCGATATCATGACATTTCTCTCCTTCTTCCCTCTCTTCCACTTCAGGTCGTGAAATCGCGACATGTCATGATTTCATGACATCTTTTCTTCCAGCTTCCTTTCGCTCCTGTAGGTCGTGATTTCACGACATGTCACAAAATTGTGACATGTCGCGGAATCGCGACATCCTCTTCCCTCTGTGCCTTCTTGCTCTTTCGGGTCGCGATTTCGTGACATGTCACGAAATCGTGACAATTTCCCTCCTTGGCTTCTTTCTGCTCTTTTGGTCACGATTTCATGACATGTCACGAAATCGTGACATTTTCTCCTCCTTCCCTTCCTTTTCTGCTTCTGTCGGGATTTCACGACATGTCACGAAATCGTGACATCTTTGGCATGCAACCTTCTTCTTCCTGCTAGGGTCGCAAAATCGTGACATGTCGCAATTTCGCGACATCTTCTTCTTGCCGGTTCTGCCCTCTGCTTATGTCGCGATATCGTGACACATTTGCCGTCGTGATATCATGATAGTTTTCTCCGTCGGCCCATTTCTCCTCGTCGTGTCCCAATATCGTGACACTTTTTCTATCGTGATATCACGACAGGTTTTCCTCCTCACTCTCTTCGCCATTTTTTGTCGCGATTTCACGACACGTCATGAAATCACGACATTTTTCTTACTTAGCCAATTCTTTAGCTCTGGCCTTCCCGTAACTGGATGCCTCTACATCAGATGCCACTGGATGCTCCTGCATCAGACACCCGGGGTTAGTGGAGAAGTGATATTCACTTTTGCATGGTCTGGTTGTTGCCTCCTGCAACACCTCCAGACATTCCTCTGCCTCTGCAGTCTGTTCCAACCCCTTCTCCTGCCCAAAAAAATCGCTGTCTTCTTCCAGGCAGGTCCTGACACTGCTGCACACCTCTGCAGCCTGCTTGCACTCCTCTTCTCTCTTTCTCTATTTCTCCTCATGTTGTCTGCACTGCTCCCTTTGCAAGGCTTTCACTTGCCTCTACAAATCTCTCTTGAGCAGTTCCTCCTGCAGGGCTTGCACTTGCCTCTGCAATGCCTTGAACTCTCTCATTGTCATCATATTTCCCACTAATCCTGGTGTAACTGCCTCATGTCCGGCGATCTGTTACACACTCAAGGATCCTAAAATATCTCTCCTCTCTCAGAATCCTCCCACAGATCCTGGCGTAAACTGCCTCACGGTCGGCGATCTGTTTACGCACTCAGGAACATTAGCTCTGATACCACTAATGGGGGACAAGAAATTACACATTAAAAAAACTCACGCAGATCTAGAAAATCTCATCTATTAATCTAAAAATGCATACATAATAGCTCGCAGGCTTTTACAATGACCAGCGCTCGACTTGGTCTTCACACTTCCACACTCTACGTGCAATCTCCGATCCACCATCCATCTAATACATTAAACTGGGTTTTTATAGAGGCCCCGACCCTCTGAAGCATCAACTTACACATTATCGGGACACCAACCCGATTTATTACAAAGACTGGGTTTTTATAGAGGCCCCGACCCTCTGGAATATCAACACAAAAATTGGGACACCAACCCGATTTAAGACCCCACTCTGCACGGTCCTTGTCACCACTGAATCTGTCAAAAAACTCGGCGCGCCCATCCTTTTCATCTCCCGTGCTCTTGGGTAATCACCCGCTTTTACTGCACCTTGTGCCACGTGTCATCCGTAACACCCCTTGAAAATACCGCCTGTCGTGGTTCCCGCCATCTCTTTCTCCTTCTTCGTCTTTTTCTCTCTCCATCGCGATATCGTGACATGTCACGATATCGCGATGTTTCAGCTTCCCTGCGCTCCTTTCTCCTTTTTGGTTGCGATATCGCGACATGTCGTGATATCGTGGCATGTCGCGATATCGTGACATGTCGTGATATCGTGGCATGTCGCGATATCGTGACATTTCTCTCCTTCTTCCCTCTCTTCCACTTCAAGTCGTGAAATCGCGACATGTCACGATTTTGTGACATCTTTTCTTCCAGCTTCCTTTCGCTCCTGCGGGTCGCGATTTCGTGACATGTCATGAAATCGTGACATCCTCTCATTCCACCTTCTTATTCTTTTTTGTGTCACGAAATCGTGACATGTCATGGAATCGCGACATCCTCTTCCCTCTGTGCCTTCTTGCTCTTTCGGATCACGATTTCGAGACATGTCGCGAAACCGCGACAATTTCCCTCCGTGGCTTCTTTCTGCTCTTTTGGTCGCGATTTCGCGACATGTTGGGAAATCGTGACATTTTCTCCTCCTTCCCTTCCTTGTCTGCTTCTGTCGCGATTTTGTGACATGTCACGAAATCGTTACATCTTTGGCGTGCAGCATTATTCTTCCTACTGGGGTTGCGAAATCATGACATGTCACGATTTCGTGACATCTTCTTCTTGCCGGTTCTGCCCTCTGCTTGTGTCGCGATATTGCGACACATTTGCTGTTGCGATATCATGACAGTTTTCTCCGCTGGCCCCTTTCTCCTCATCGTTTCATGATATCGCGACACTTTTTCTGTCACGATATCGTGACAGGTTTTCCTCCTCTCTCTCCTTGCCATTTTTTGTCACGATTTCGTGACACGTTGTGAAATCGTGACATTTTTCTTCCTTAGCCGATTCTTCAGCTCTGGCCTTCCCGTAACTGGATACCTCTACATCAGATGCCACTGGATGCTCCTGCATCAAACACTCGAGGTTAGTGGAGAAGTGATCTTCACTTCTACATGGTCTGGTTGCTGCCTCCTGCAACACCTCCAGACATTCCTCTGCCTCTGCAGTCTGTTCCAACCCCTTCTCCTACCCAAAAAAATCTGTCTTCTTCCAAGCAGGTCCCGACACTGCTGCACACCTCTGCAGCCTGCTTGCACTCCTCTTCTCTCTTTCTCTGTTTCTCCTCACGCTGTCTACGTAGCTCCCTTTGCAGGGCTTTCACTTGCCTCTGCAAATCTCTCTTGAGTAGTTCCTCCTGTAGGGCTTGCACTTGCCTCTGCAATGCCTTGAACTCTCTCATTGTCATCATATTTCCCACTGATCCCGGTGTAACTGCCTCATGTTCAAAGATTTGTTACACACTCGAGGATCCTAAACTCTCTCTCCTCTCTCAAAACCCTCCCACAGATCCTGGCACAAACTTCCTCACTGTCGACGATCTGTTTACGCACTCAAGAACATTAGCTTTGATACCACTGATGGGGGACGAGAAATTACATGTTAAAAACACTCACGCAGATCTAGAAAATCTCATCCATTAATCTAAAAATGCATACATAACAACCCACAGGCTTTTACAATGACCAGCGCTCGGCTTGGTCTTCACACTTCCACACTCTGCGTGCAATCTCCAATCCACCACCCATCTAATACATTAAACTGGGTTTTTATAGAGGCCCCGACCCTCTGAAGCATCAACTTACACATTAATCGAGACACCAACCTAATTTATTACAAATACTGGGTTTTTATAGAGGCCCCGACCCTCTGGAAGATCAACACAAAAATTGGGACACCAACCCGATTTAAGACCCCACTCTGCATGGTCCCTATCACCACTGAATCTGTCAGAAAACTCTGCGCCCCCATCCTTTTTGTCTCCTGCACTCCTGGGTAATCACCTACTTTTACTACACCTTGTGCCATGTGTCATCTGTAGCACCCCTTGAGAATACCGCCTATCGCGGTTCCTGCCATCTCTTTCTCCTTCTTTGTCTTTTTCTCTCTCCGCCGCGATATCGCGACATGTCGCGATATCGTGATGTTTCAGCTTCCCTGCGCTCCTTTCTCCTTTTTGGTCGTGATATCATGACATGTCATGATATCACGACATTTCTATCCTTCTTCCCTCTCTTCCACTTCAGGTCGTGAAATCGTGACATGTCGCGATTTCGCAACATCTTTTCTTCCAGCTTCCTTTCACTCCTGCGGGCTGCAATTTCACGACATGTCGTGAAATCGTGACATCCTCTCGTTTCGCATTCTTCTTCTTCGCATCGCGAAATCATGACATGTCATGGAATCATGACATCCTCTTCCCTCTGTGCCTTCTTGCTCTTTCGGGTCATGATTTCACGACATATCACGAAATCGTGACAATTTCCCTCCTTGGATTCTTTCTGCTCTTTTGGTCGCGATTTCGTGACATGTCGCGAAATCGTGACATTTTCTCCTCCTTCCATTCCTTGTCTGCTTCTGTCATGATTTTGCGACATGTCGCGAAATCGTGACATCTTTGGCGTGCAGCCTTCTTCTTCCTGCTGGGGTTGCGAAATCGCGACATGTCACGATTTCGCGACATCTTCTTCTTGCCAGTTCTGCCCTCTGCTTGTGTCGTGATATTGTTGCACATTTGCTGTCACGATATCATGACAATTTTCTCCGTCGGCCCCTTTCTCCTCGTCGTGTCGCGATATCATGACACTTTTTTTGTCGCGATATCACGACAGGTTTTCCTCTTCGCTCTCCTTGCCATTTTCTATCACGATTTCGTGACACGTCATGAAATCGTGACGTTTTTCTTCCTTAGCCGATTCTTCAGCACTGGCCTTCCCGCAACTGGATGCCTCTACATCAGATGCCACTGGATGCTCCTGCATCACCTTGTCCCAATAATTATATTCGCTTTAATAACCCAAACTGAGTGCCTTTAAAAACCTCAAAACCAAGTAATGAGCGAACGTGCCTCCTTCAACTTGCATCATTCTTCCCCATTCACGCTTTCTTGGTGAAGAGGGAACTGGGGGAGTAGTAATTTTAATAGTTTTACTAAATCTGTACCTCCATGTCGTACTTTGCATTGCTCCATAAGTTTTCATTGAATACATAATTTATAGCTTAATTTACTTTGTCACATTCATCCCAAACTAGCAATCTCCTTTGGGTGAAACACCTTTTAATGATTTTATTTTAATATAACATTTTTGTCCGTAATTATATCATTTTGCCCTAGATAAGGGTGAATGGGAGTTTCACCCCTTATCTGGGATGAAATCGCTATTGGCGACCTCCTTTGGAAGCTTTCCCTCTTTTAAACTTTTTAAAATATATGTTTACCCCAAAAGAGATGAAAGGCACTAACGCCCTTCACCCTGGGTGAATGTAACCTTCACTCTTAAATGCCCCTTCCTTTAGTATTCGCCTGAACTAAAAATAAAATACTTGTCGCATTAGTGGGGCCATCTTCATGTAGCTTCGCCCTTTATGTGCATTCGCTCGATGATAGGGCAAAAGGTGTCTTCGTCCATATTTTGGGGTGAATGAAGCTTTGAATTTTCAATGCTTCTCTTGGTGCTCGAACTCACCATTTTGTTGTGCTTTCACCCCAGGGAGGGGCGAATGGGACTTTCACCCTTCAACTAGGGTAAAAATCCCATTGACTAGTCAACATGGTTGGGTGCATCTTTTTAAAATTTCGAAGACGTTTACCCCAAAGTGGGGCAAACGATGCTTTCACCCCAACTTTGGGGTGAACGCATATTTTAATATCATCATCACATTTCATATTTGGTCCTGTTGGAATAATTTATTTCATCCATAGGGTTAAGTTGTCACGCTATAAGAAATCATTTGAAACCAACAAGCTATTACAGGCTCTGGCCAACCTGCCTTTTTATTCTGATAAAAGATATATTGCGAAAACCAGAATGGGTAAGGAAACCCTAGTGATAAACTTCAGATTTTACAAGTTTAACCACTCCAAATTTTATTTATGTGCTACTTATATATAGAATAGCCAAGCAAAGACAAAAAAAATTATTATGCCTTATGTAGACCGATGCCTAGATTCATTGGGTTGTTATAGAAATTTTAACAATGCTTTAAAAAAATGAACAGAAAGAATGGAGAAAAGAAGAATTGGTTCTATTAGACTCAGTCGAATATCGTAGTGAATATAAAATTTAACCAACGAGAGAAACACTCATAACACATTCAAATGATGTAATCTACTACGAAGAAACACACAAAACTATAGACAAAAGTGGTAGAACTGACACCCAAAAATTGTATTAATTTTTCCAAATGAATTACATTCAGAGTGGGAATAATGCCATTAAAATCTGTTAAAAAATTCTTAATACAATGAGAAGTCTTTGAACAATACTTCATCAACTTTGCCTACACCACTTGGGTAACAGGAAAAATATCTGATTTTTAGGCTCAAAAAGATAGGAAATATCCTCAACTTCTCAGGTGCAATTCTACCAAAACCTGCATAGTAAAGGGAAGAATGAGGGATGAACAAAAAAAGACACAAAGGAATACAACATCACAACTCTCAGGGCACTCAAGTATACCTTTTACCAAAAATGCTTTCTCTAATGCTTGATGTAGATTCTAGCTGCAACTACTTCTTTTATAGCCTTTGGTTCTTGATTCAATTATGTTTAGCCTTATCTAGACCTTACACTTGTCATCCCTTGGTTTGATCTTCAATTTTTATATAGTTATCTTCCATTACCCTATTTTTCTTATATCTCTAGATTGATCTCTCTGTGTGCTATCCAGTTGTTCTGAATTGGTTAGAGTTGGGCTTCCCATGGCTTTTCTTATCACAATTTGCTCTTGATTTGAAGGGAGCTCTCAAAATATGGTGGGCCAATCATTTTTATGCTTTATCTTTGTAAAGTCCATTCTGAGAAGATTTATTTTGTTACCGCCCAACACGTGATCAATTTTTGAAGATATGAAGAGCTCTAATTTGGTTTTTAAGTGTCAGATTCATTACTTGAGAAACTTGTTTTTATTTATCTCGATACAGTCCATGGTATTTAGTTAGATCGTCTGAACATTTCTTTCCTTAGCTATTTTTTAAATTTGTAGTATTTATGTCACTAATATTTTGATTGTACTTTGATCAGGTATCAATATCGTTGTTGATTGTGTGTCTTAGAAAACACGCTTAAAATAAAAACTCTTATTTTCCTCACAGTTTTGAACATGTGCATCCATAGATTTTTCTTTGAGGTGAGTGCTTTCGTTAGATCACGTGAACCTGCATGAGGGTTAGTTCAAAGTATACTACACATATATATGAAAACTAATGTTTAGACTTTAGGTAAAGTTTAATTCATTTAAATATTTTGAAATTCAAATTAAAACAATCATTAATTCAATAATTCCTATTGAAAACTTAGGCAAATTAAAACTCTTAATTAGATGGCTTCGTGTAAAAAAAATTATTTATCCCTTAAAGGTTGTTTCCATTATATTCATGGATAACATATCAGAAGTAGTTTAATCTTCGAATAATATTTTAAATATTTAAATTTTAATTAAACCTATACCATTAAAAATTGATCACCTTTTCGGGCGCTTGTTGTTAGATCCATTCATAGAGGTGCGCGCCCATCAAGATTCACCACTCCATATGTTAGTTAGTCCACAGGAGGAATATATCATAACTAGGTTATCTTTGCCATTAGATCTGGTTTACTCGGGATACTGTCATTGATATCCGAGGACGTGCATGGTCATTAGTCCAAAGATATAAACACGTGCTAACTTAAGCTGATTAACCTTGAAAACCATGGTGTTAGCAATAATCTGACTAAAAATACTTAGGCTTGAAACTTTTATCATCCGCCTCATGCTCATTAGTAATTAATGCATTAATCCCACATAATTGGCAATTGAAAAGTTTAATAACCTTTAATTAAACCAAAGGTACTTATGATCTGATTACCCCTTCATATGCTCATCGTTAGATCAAATAATGGCTGTGCGCACTTGTTCAATATTTTAGATATGTACAAAAGTTAATCGGGAAGAAAGGGGACCATTAATAATGTATTAGACCCTCCTTAATACCAATTATGTAATCAGTTTAGCTTTTAATAAAATATTTTAATTAATCATCCGATAAAAATATAGCAAGTTTAACCTTCAGACGCCTTGGGAAAGCACTACCGTCGGATCAAGGTGGGATCGAGTGCTGTCGTTAGATTTGATGAAGATGCAATAAAATTATCTTCCACTTGGACAAAATTTTTAACAGTCGACCAATTTATTGCGAGCACTATCGTTGGATTGACTAAGGTTCAATCACAACCATTGATATCTTGACATCTACACACATTTTAACCATGGGGTGCATACCTTTATCCGTCAATGACTTAAAACCTTATGTTACAATTTTTATTTAGGCCTTGGTGGTTTTAAAAGTGAAGATTAAAGAAGGGGGGATGATTAGCAATGTGTTAAGACCCTTTTAAATCATGCTTATAATTACATTTTAATTTTAATTAATCTTTGGGTGCTTAAACCCTTCAATTTTAAAACTTTGATATTTTGAGTGATGCGCGACCGTTGGATTTCATCACAATTGTGTGCTGCCGTCCAAATATTGAGAGGTGCTTGATTTTTAATTATTGTATTATTTCTTAATAATGCGACTCGACTTTAAACCTGTGCTTAATCACTTAGATTATTAGCTTTAAGTTTAGATTTATCTTTTATTAAAGCTTTTAATTAATCCAGGTTACTTTTAGTGCATGCACATCCGTCAAATTAAGATGGACTGAGCAATGCCCTTGGATTTATTAAATTTACTCGGTGGTTAAATCAAAAGGGGCATGTGACCCTTGATTAATTTTTCATTAAAACTTCGATTATGACCGATGTAAACCTTGAGCTTTTAAAGGTTGGTTAAATTTAAAGAACGTGCATCCATTGGATTAATCGGGGATAAAGCTCAAGGATGAAGCGCTGCCATTCAGATCTCAAAAGTTGCTCGATTTTTAACCAAAGGGGGTGTATACCCTCATTTTCCCATGTGATTTAACTTGAACCTTAGGCTTATTCGTTTAGGTCCAAATATTTTAATCGATTTCATTACAGACCTAAGGCCTTACAGAATTGTTTTCTGTAGATCTCTTTGATTTGAAAATTAACTTTTTTAATAATCAGATAATTCTAATAGCCAAGGGGTACTTTAGTGAACATTTGTTTTATCCTTTAAGAATTATGAGCCTTTTGCTTATCAGATAAGATTTAACGGTTACTTTTCTTAACGGGTAAAGGCAATTAATTGATCAGTTGAGGTTATGGCTTTAACTTTTGATTAAGATGAATATTTTAAAATGACTAGTTAGAGTCAAAAATTAAAAACCAATTTTATAAAAGTGAATGCAACAAATACCAACAAATTTAGATGAAGGCTTTAGAAATAAAAAATTTAAATTTGGGGGTATCTAATGTTGAGTCAAATTTGGCTCCAACATAGGCTTTGACTGGGACAATGTGCTTAAAACCTGAGGCACATGAGAATTCTAGAATCTTCTTGTTTTATTATAAGCCTTGGATAGAATCATAAACTATCAAACCTAATTAGAAAATCAAAAACATAAACAAAGAAAACTTAAAATTGAAAAGATACAATAAAGCAACAACAAACATGATATCAAAGAAATAGAGTATCCAAAAACTGTTATTCTCCTTAGTCAAATTTAGATCAAAGGGTCAAAATTTTAAGTTCAGATGAGCTTTTGAAATATTGTTATGATTTTTCAACAAGGTCCTAAGATATGATTATACATTATGCATCAAATTTGGTTGTTCCATCATGCCTTGGCCTAAGTGTGTGTTAGTGCATTCATTTTGATTTTTGGGTCTTCCAAAACTTCATCATGTTTGGAAAATGGTCAAGCCTAATAAGTAATTTCACTCTTTAAGATTTTTGCCATTTACAGGGCTCCACTTCCAGTCAAGCGTTTATAGCCCCGGTGGAGATGCTACTGATCCCATCTGGTTTTACTCTACTGCTAGTCAAGCATCTATAGCCCCGGTAGAGGTTTTCCAAGATATATCAGACATTGACTCAATCTACTTCATTTTAATTTTATTTCTCTTTTTGAGAAGTATTTTGATATAAGAAAATTGTGCAACGAGTGTTCCTGAGTTGAGGATTAGTTTTTGGCTAAAGAATAGAGTGTAATGATATTTAGATCAACCATATTACCAAAGATAACTTTATCCCTTGGAACCTAAAATTCCTTTAAATAGTATTTATAATGTGAGAATTTGTCATGATGGACCGATAAATCTGATTTAATCTATTTTGTTTCATATCATATGATAGTTGCATGAACATTCATATTTGAAAATTGTAAGCATCATCAAAATCTATAATAAATTTCCTCTTTTCCTATTTGCCTTCAAAGAAATAAACAACAAAGAATACTCTTCTATCTTATGATAATCATGAAAATAACACAATTAAAACCACACAAATAAAAATAGAACAAAATAGCAGTAAGGAAATTACTTGACCGACAAAAACAAAAAAACATAACATTTTGACAAAAATACAACTCTGTTTTTTATTATATATTTTTTCCGTTGATTTTTTTATATATATAGGTTATTTACTCCCTATTGGCCCCATGGTAGGGGTTGTAAATCTTGAGATGTATATGTTTTTAGATCAAGGCATCCTGTCAATGATGACTTTGTTCTTCGACTTATTGGAAAAAGTCTATTAAAACTATGGTGCAAAACAAAAACCTTTCAAGGAGATAAAAACATGGCCATGGATGGACACAGATGGTGACAAGGTAAAAATAAAGTATCATGAAAATTGAGAGGAGGTCAATGCTCCTATTTTACAAAAATAGCTTTATAACCTCAAGATGTAGAGTGAGTGCAAATTCCTTTCATTTTTGTCTGAATGGCCAAGGATACACCCTCAATTTTTGATGTTTCCAAAGAATAACAAATTGTAGTTGAAATTTATGCATTCTTTTTTATTTTTTATTTTCATGATGTATCTTCCATTATACTAGACAATTCTTGTGGGTCTCCTGATGATGGGTTGGGCATTGGGGATTTTACTCTGAAATGAGGTAACATATGCAATATTACCTAGGATTGGGGATTTGTTAATGATTATGATGGAAAAGTCAGCAAAAGAACCAACATCATTTTCTAGACCAATGAACACTGTGATTTATAAATTTTATTTGATTTGACCTGTTTTAATCTGACTGATTTCACACTTTCAACATAAATAGGGGAACAATTATTTATAGAAAAAAACTCAATAGATCAACTATGATGTTATATGAAGCTCTATTATTAGGCGGGTGGTTGCAGACAGAGTATTCATTCATTGGATCCAACATATATCTTTGGAAAACATTGAAGGACCTTGTTTCTGACTGATCAATAAGCCTAAAAGATCTAGAAAATTCATCTTCCTTTTGTGCTATGATTCTCTGACTAGTATCTTTTTTAGACTTAACTATACTTTTAGGCTTTTGATCAGTAGGTTTTGTCTCACAATCTTCCTCTTCATTGGGATTTTCAAGGAGAACTTCCTCTTCAGATAAACCATCCTTAATTGTTGACCTTTTATCAACTTTTTCATCTTCAACCTGTATAGTTTTGCTAGATAATATCTCTACTTCTGAATGTTGCTCTAACATTTTTGATATATCAAAATCATTGATCTGAAGGATTTTTGGAGCTTTTGCTGTTATTGATTGATCTTGTGGGATTTCATCAGAACTATCATCAAGAGCTTGATGATGATGTTCTTCTCTAGGATATAAAGTTATTTTCTCATCACTGATAAGATAGACATTGATATCTTCTTCAACCCATGGCTTATGATCAATCCATTCTGTTTGGTGGTTCTATTCTACATTAGACTTAAAAAAAAACCCCAAATTTAAACTCATCATTATTAATTGTTGTCCCTTTATCAATTTCTTCTTCTTCAATCTGCACTGTTTTGTTGGATAGTGCCTTTGCATCTAATTGTTGTTCTTGTATATCTTGTATATTGAAATCATTGGTCAAAATATTTTTTGAAACTTCTACTATTATAGACTGATCCTATTTGATTTCATCAAATCTATCATCAAGAGCTTGATGATGATTTTATTCCCTGAGAAATAAAGTTCTTTGTTCACGGATGATAAGACATACATTGATATCTTATTCAAAATTAATTAAATTTTTAGACTTATGATCAATCAATTCTATTTTGTGTTCTTCTTCTGCACCAAATGTTTCAATAATAACCTCATGATTTGGTTCATCATTCTCAGTTGACCTTTTATGAACTTTTTCTTCCTTATCCTGTATCATTTTCTTGGACCATGCCCCCTCTTATTTTGAATGTTGTTCTCATATCATCCATATTAGAAAAATTCACCTCATCTGTTGTATTTTCAAAGTCCATGGCATGGATTTCTTGAAAAATATCTACTACTGTTATAAGCGGTTCCCATTTGACTTCATCAAGTACAAAATTATAGGTTTTAGGATGATGTTGCTCTCTTTTAGATATTAAAGTTCATTGTTCTTGATAGACCTCAATATATCCTTTAGATTTAGGGTGTTTATCTTTGTAATCTAAATTGGTCCTGACTTATTTACTAGGTCGTTCCTTGAGGTTCAGGCTGGGATGTGACACTAAATAGATGACACAACTAGAAGGATTATGAGGTGAATTATAGGAAGGACAATAGAAGGGTAATTTACTACCGATCATATTCCTTTCTACGTGAACATACTTATTCATGCACTCAATAATAGTTTTCACTTGCTCTTTTCTTAGTTCATCATTGAATTATGCAGAGAAAGCATTCTGATAAAAGCAAATGTAATGTTGATCACTAAGAGCTAATTTATTAGAGATTTTTCTTTTAACCTTTTTTTTTTGTTGAAAACATCCTAGAAGGGATGCCACTTTCGGGTAAGACCCAAGGAGGTAGAGGTATCCATTCCGCCAAAATTGTCCAGGGCTCGAACTTGGCCTACCACCTTTGACATACTCAAGGAGCAAACAAATACATAATAATATTAAAATAAATAAATAAAAATAAAAATAATAAAACAAAATAAAAAACATGTTTCTTGAGTGTGTCAAAAATATAAAGCACAACCAAACACACACATAATAAGATAAAAAAAACCACAACACGAACCACATAGAAAAAATACAAGAACAACAAAAAAAAACATAAACATGACAAAAATAAAAAAACACTACAAAGACAACCAACAAAAACATGAAAAATAAAAACAACTAAAAGCTAAAAAATTAAAAAATTAAAATAAAAATAAAAAACAACCAACAACAGACAAAAAACATACAAAACACTCACACAAAAACATGAATTAACACAAATATATAGAAACACAAGAACAAGAACAACAAAAACACAGAAAAACACAACACAACAAAAACACAAGAACAACAAAAAACAACACAAAGAACAAAAAACAAAACAAAACAAAAAACACACACACCTCAAAAAACTAAACAAAAAAAAAAAAGGAAAAAGAAAAAGAAAAAATTGAACATAACAATGACCTTTCTAGACCAAAAGATATTTAAGGCAAGAATCAACAGAGGAAAAAAAAGAAAGAATAGTTTGATCTAGGGAACTAAAATACCCTGACCGAACCAAAGATAAGCAAAAATAAAGCAAAAAGAAACTAGGTACCTTCAAAAATGGAGCCATCCAAAGAAATGATAGAAAGAAAAACTTCCCTTATTTGCAAAGCCCACCATCTAGGAGGGTGGCCATAACAAGTAAGATCATATTTTTCTAAAGCCTAATTAGCTAAAGCATCAACAATATTACTTTGATCTCTGACCACATGATTGTAATAAAATTTCAAAAATCCCATCTGGATTAATTGAATCTTCTAATGAATTCCTTTTATTCTCCAATAAACCTTATGATTCTTATGAGTCTTCAAAATATTAATCATGAATTGAGAGTCAGACTCAACTAATAAATTTTCCCATCCAACCTTAGTAGCCTCTTGAAGGCCTCTGAGGATACCATACCCCTCAGTAAGGTTATTGGAAAGAATACCCAAATTCTTAGCAAAAGTAAAAACCAGGGAGCCATTTGAAATTCTACTAATTCCTCCTACACTAGCTTTTCCAAGGTTCCCTCTAAAGGCTCCATCAGTATTGAATTTTCCAAAATCCTTAGGAGGAGGTTGCCAATTTCTTGTCCTATCCATATTACAAATACTAACATTCCCTTTAAGTCGGTTGCCCTTAGAATATTTAATCTTCAATTTTTGCATCACTTGATCCCATCTTTGGTGGGAGTTTTGGGAGTGATTAAAGAGTTGATGGACTGATTCAACTAAGTTGGCTATGGTCTTTTGCCAAATATAGTGAATATCTTTCCTATCTTGATTAAAAATTTGGTTGTTCCTTTCATTCTATATATTCCAAAGAATAATGGTAGAACCCATCCAAACTAACTACCTAATAAAGTGATCAACATCCTCTTGTTTAGACCAATCCCTCCAAAGCTATTCAAAAGTAAAAACATTGGACCATTGTAATCCAAGTAAAGTTCCCATTCTCCTCCATAGCTCAGAGGCTAATGTACACTCAATAAAAATATGGCTAAGATTTCTACATTCTCTCCACACATTTCACATCTAAAAGGCCATTTCATAAGTTGCTCACCAGTAAACACCCTACAATGCAATAAAATCCAAGTAAAGAACCTCACCTTAGGATAGATATTTTGAGCCCACAACTAAGAAAATATGTCAAAATATTGGTTGGGTTTATTATGGCATAAGGTTAAATAACCTTGAGCAACAGAATACTCATCCTTAGTAGTGTTGTTCCATCCAAAACAATCTTTTTCATGACCAAGAGAGACATCTCATATGAAGGATGCCTTGGATATATTTTCTTTGCATTTCTAATATTTGAATAGTTCATTCCTCAATAGGGATCCAATATCTACCAAAATTTGAACTACCAGTATGGTATCGATAGTAATTAGCCACCTTTATCTAGTTAGCTCGGTGAAGCTCCTCCATCCAAGGCCTCTAATCGAGAAACTAAGTTATCAAAGTCTTGTGACCATCCCAAGAATCTATCCAAAAATTTACCTATTGAACATTATGAATGATCCAAAATAATTTTTTCTTTATCAAATCTTCACCAGTCTTAAGAACTGCTAAAATGCGAGAACCTTTGGTAGGAATTTGATAGCGAACAAGGTCTTCAAGACTTTTGTTCTCAGTATATTGAACATGAAGATTATTGGACCAAAGAGCATTGGGGTTATGCAACATCCTAACATATAATTTAGTAGCTAAAGATTTGTTGTTATTAATAGAATACCAAAATCCTAACCCCCCTTCATTCTTAGGAAGACATAAAATGTCCCATTTCACCAAGGCCCATTTTATTTTCTCCTTAGTACCACTCCAGAGAAATCGACCACTGATTTGATCTAGTTCTCGAATAACAACCTTTGGGATACTCAAAATGGAAGAAAAATAAATAGGAATAGCTTTAAGGACTAATTTTACCAAGGTAATTCTACCCCTAGAAGAAAGCCACCCGTTGGTCCACTTTCCAATTTTCTTCTTGAATTTGTCCAACAACCAATTCCAATATCTTTTTCTTCTACCTTTGAATATTGATGGGAATACCTAAATAAGTGATTGGATGGGAGGTATTATTATATATTAATTTATCCAAGATGATGAAATACTGTATGGTAGAGCAGTGAAAGAAAATAACTTTATATTTATCTTCATTAATCAACTGTCGAGTAGCCTTAGAAAAATAGCTAATGATTTGCTTAATATTAGAAGCTTCCTTAATTGTAGCTTTACCTAAACGAGTAGAGTAATCAAAAAATTGAAGATGAGAGATAGGTCTAGCTCCATGAGCAATGGTAACTCCCTCAAGGGTTTTGTTTTCCCTCTTTTTGGTTATAGTCCTACCCAAGCATTCAGTAAGAATGATGATTAAATAAGGGGACAACGGGTCACCTTGCCTAATACCTCTGGAAGGTGGGAACGACTGAGAAGTTCTGCCATTGATAAGAACTAAGTAGGAAACTAAAGAGATGCATCCCATAGTACAATTCATCCAATACTTAGAGAGACCACATTGCCTCAAAAATTTGATAAGGAAGTTCCAATCCACTCTGTCATAAGATTTGGATAAGTCTAATTGAATGGACATGGAAGGAGATTTTTACATATCCATGGAATGGATGGCTTCCTGAGCAAGAACTATATCATCTACTATTTGATGCCCTTCCACATAACCCCCTTGTTCAGGGGAAATAATCTTATGCAAAAGAGGCTTCAACCTTTCTACCATGATCTTAGTAATGATTTTGAGAAGAACATTACATAAAGCAATAGGTCTAAAAGCTAAGATATGATCAACCTCTTGAGCTTTTGTAACAAGAGTAATATAAGTTTTATTGAAAACCTTCAAAATTTCTTTTGCTTTCCTAGCTTCTTCCACCACTTCTAATAAATTAGCATGAAGGATATCCCAAAACTCTTGGTAGATCTCAATGGGAAAACCATCACGACTTGGGATTTTCTCTTTTTGCATTTTAAATACTACTTGTTGAAGCTCATTGATAGTAACAGGAGCAGTCAAAATAGAGTTCTCATAAGAAGTGATAAGAGAAGGGATTTCTTGAAGAACATTTTGTTGAGAAGATGATTCAAGAGAAGTAGTAGCAAAAAGATTGGAAAAGTAATTGAAAATAATAGAGTTCATGCCATCCCAAGTATAGACAACATCTCTCGAATCTAATTTCAGGGAAGAAATAAAGTTGTGAGATATTCAAGCTAGAAGAGATTTGTGGAATAAATTTATGTTTCGATCTCCTTCTTTGAGCCATTGAATTCTAAATTTTTGCTTCCATAAGAGTTCTTATATTTTTTCCCATTCCTCTAACTGAGTGTTGAGTTTAAATTCATCTGCACTTCTATTCTTTGTGAGGTCATCTAAATAGATTTTCTTATTCAAATTTTCAATTTGAGCAATAAATTCATGCTTTTTTTTATGAACATTTCCAAAATCCTTCCAATTCCAAGTCTTGATTTTGGATTTAATGTATTGCAGTATTTTGGTAAAATCGAACATCTTAGTCCCATACCTAGGCTTACCTTCCTTCTACCATTGTTGCACATGAGGTCTAAAGGAACTGTATCTAAGCCACATTATTTGAAAAAGAAAAGGAGAGAAACTCACATTGGTTTTCCACATTTCCTCCATGACTGGCCAGTGATCTGAACCAACATTGTTAAGAGTCTTCACTTTAGGAATGTGACCATGGATTAAGAATTTTTCAGAGAACAAAAAAATATCCAATATCTCCATTATACAAGCTAAGCCTTACCTTATTTTGGACCAAGTCATAAGGCCATTATTTTATTGGATGTCCACAAGATGGAGGTTTACAATATATTCGCTCATGAGGTTAGTTATTTTGTTCAAATTTCTATTTCCCCCTATTTTCTCATCCAAAGAGAGGATGGTATTGAATTCTCCTCCCATAAAGATCCAAGCTTTAGGAAAATGAGATATAATATGAGTTATATCCTTCCACTGTCTTATTTTTCCTCCAAATAAGTTGGAGCATAAATAGTAATGTAGAGCATAATTTGGTTGGAATGTCTAATTTGAATATCTATAGCTAAAAGACCTCAACTGCCAACCATATGGTGAATATCTATCTCTTTTGGATGCCAAAGACAAGAAATGCCACCAGAAGTTCCTTGGAAACTGAGGGAAACCACTTTTCTAGTTGGCCAAATTTTACTAGCAATTGAGTCCATATCCTCCATTGACATCTTTGTTTCTTGAAGGAAAACAAGATGTGGATGATTTATCTGAATCATTCTTCTAATTTCATTTTGTTTTGAAAGACTCTCTTTGAGTCCTCTAATATTCCAAGTGATGATCTTCATTAATACCATGGCTAAAAAATTTGGTAAGGGCATTAATCTTACCTTCCTATACAATATTTTCACCTTATTTTACCATATGATATTGATTGGTCTTACGACCTACCTTTTGATTAGAATCCATATTCAATTTTTTTCCCTGTTTCTTGACTTACTCCAATTGAATTTGAGATGGCTTCTAACCTTTAAGAATTCTCGTACACGACCAAAATTTTACTAGAGGGTTCAACATAGTCTATATATATATATATTTTTAAGCGAAAAATCCCTTGTGGGGCCGCCTTGTTCTGAGAGACCACAAACAGGGGGTTCTACACTGTCAAAGTCACTCAGGAGTCGCACCCGAACCTGCCCGCACCAACATTATCAATTGGATTTTGGATACCCAATTCAGCTTTTTGGTAGGGTGGAGATTTGAACCTGGGACCTCCTTTGGAGGATTGCCCTCTCCTCTCCAACTCACCTACAACACTTGGGTTCAACATAGTCTATATTGGGACCTGTATTATTTGAAATTTTAACATTTAAAAGATTATTTTTCTTGTGTAAATTTTCTTCCTTTTTTTTATTGAAAACCTTTGATTTGTTGGTTTGTCTCTGAGTTCTTCCCTTCATATTTAAATTGAGTTTCTAAGATTTTTGTTTCCATTATTTCCTCTTCCTCACTTGGGACATCATTTGTGGAAAGGATTTCAAACATATTAGCAGATGACTTTGATTGATCCTTCATAACTAATTTTTTTATAGTGTTCTTCTTCTTAGGAATTTGGAAACATACTGAGTTTATATCTTCTTTCTTTTGATTAGGAATTTTACTTGGGCAAGCACTAGCCAAATGACCACATTCATGGCAAATTATACAACAAAAAGGAATTTTATCATAGTCCACTACTTGCTCCCAAGTGTCCTCCCCAAATTGTAATGTGACATTTTTAGGTAGGGGTTTGTCAAAATCTATTAAAACATAAATTTGAGCATAAATAATATATTCAAAATTTTGAGTACAATCAACAATCATCATAAAAGTTCCTAAAGAGTTTCCAATTGAAGAAAAAATAATAGAATTCCAAAATTCAATAGGGAGGCCAAAGAGTCTAACCCACATGGGAGCTATAGAAGGCATATCTTCTTCGGCTTTAAATTTAGTATGTCAGGGATTCATGAAAAACCCTACCCTTCCAAAAAACCAGGGACCCCATTGAAAATTTTTCTCTTTATCTTCATTATTAGCAAATAAAATAAGAAAATAACCATTTGGATAAATAGAGATTTGTAACTCACCTTTAGTTTTCTAGCTTTTTGCAGCCTAGAATTTGAAAGTAGATAGGCTCGTATGAAAACCCACAAACTGATAAATTAGTCCTCTTTTTTCCAGATCTTTAATGCCAGTCTAAATTTTACCCATATCAAGCTTAACAATAGGAGTTCCATCAGCTAATTTAAGACATCCTGACTCCGTTTTCCTGGGATCAATCTTAGGCATTCTTAGAGGTTTATGGGAATCCCTAAGGTTAATATTAGCATTGGGCTGAGGCTGTCCACCATGAAGGACATCTCTAAATTTTATTTTTGAGGCTAAGTCTTCAAAATTATTACCCTTTACAAGGGTTTTCATAGTAGATTTATTTTGTGGGTCAATCTCAGCACCAGATTCACTTGAGATCTGAGCCATTTTTTGATCAGCTACTTGAAACTTATTTTGTGATCTCTTTAATCTTTGCCCTAGACATCATGGAAAGGTATGGTTTTCACTTTTATTTTGTGTAGTAAATTGGAAGTTGTTGTCACTCAAGTTCACAGTATGATCTATTGAAAGGTATATTTCTAACCCATATTGGATCCCCTACACCATATCCTACTAAAATATTGAGTATAAACCACAAAGATATTGGTCGCTAGGGCTCGAAGGCACTAAAAACAAACCTATGGAGCTACTTGCACTCAACCCAGATGAAACCCTCACACAACCGCTTGCCAAAAATCGTGTTCACACATAGGGATGTTCTAGGATCTGTGTTGGTCCAAATGATCTAAAAATTGGTGGATACACTCTAGGTTTTTCAGGCATCTACCCTCAAAATTTTAGCTCAAAACGAGTCTGAATGAATGAAATATAGTAAAAAAAAGTTCGATAGTTTGGGTAGTCCTACAAAAAATGTCCCTTCTTAATCACTATAATTTTCAACTTTCCTATTCATTTAATGATTTTGATTTTAACCTTGATGAATATTTTGTTGAAGTTATTAATAAATTCATTTTTTTATTTTTTCATTGCAGCCAACTTAGTTATTAGTGAACGTATTTTTCTCTCCTTACCATACATTTCTAAAAATACTTCTTCTATTTCTTGGAAATTTAATATGCAATGTGGGGAAAGACTATTGAACCAATCTAAAGCATATTTCTCTAAGGTCTATTGAAATAGCCTAAGAGCCACATCTTCTTCTTCGACTTTCAATCTATCTAAGGCATACAAGAAGCTTTCGATATGTTCTTCTCCAATGATAACATTGTTACCTAGGAATTTAGGTAAGTATTTAGGGGCTTTAATGGGTAACCGATGAAGGTGAGGAGGTAGCTGAAAAGGCCTGTACGTATTGGCTCTCCATGTCTAAAGGTATTGATTATTCTGGTCATTCATCATGATCACAAGGGTGATGATAGAAGATACGTTTATGATTAATTGAAATACTCTTATTAGAACAAATCAAGATGCTAGAACCACTATTTAAAGGAACCTCTTTTGTTAAAAAAACCTTACCACTATGATATGATCCAATTCTGTAAACTGGGTTTTTTTGGTTTTGGATAAATACCTTTGGGTTCTTCAATTTTGGAAATAGCTCCTTACCACTTCTCCTCGTATGCATAAGCACGTTCTGCTCCTTCTTTATTGATTTTTGATTTTTGGGTTTGTCCAAACAGAGTCGCCAACACAGGTAGTGCAGAAAGAATAGAATGTATGATCAAGATTGCTTGATATTTTTATTCTCAACCTTACAGGAGATAGTTCTTTGGGGAAATTTCAAGAAAATCAAGAAACATCAAGAACACTTCAAAAGACGATTGAAAATTATAGGAAAAAGAAATAATGAACATAAAAATATAAAAGTAAAAAACATGGGTTCTTTAATCTAATTGGCCACCTATTGATTAAAATATAGTCATTAAATCCAGGTTAAAATTTTAAAAATTCTTCCTCGACAACGACGCCAAAAAACTATTGGCATTTAATTGACGGGTAAAAATTTAGGGAATGTCATTGGAAACTAAAAAAAAGATATGTATTTAACATATAAATTCAATCCTCTACAATGATGCCAAAAAACTGTTGGAACAATTTCTTACATCCATAGGGTTGAGCTGTCACGTTATAAGAAATCATTTGAAACCAATGAGCTATTACAGGCTCTGGTCTACGTACCTCTTTATTCTGATAAAAAATATATTGCTAAAGAAAGTAACCACAATAGGTAAGGAAACCCTAGTGATAAACTTCAGATTTTACAAGTTTAAGCACTCCAGATTTTAGTTATATGCTACTTATATATAAAATGACCAATCAAAGACAACAAAAATTATTATGCCTTATGCAGACCTGTGCCTAGATTCATTGGGTTGTTATAGCAATTTTAACAACACTTTAAAAAATGAACAGAAAGAATGGAAAAAAGAAGAATTGTTGCTATTAGACTTAGTCGAATATCATAATGAATCTAAAAGTTAACCAATGAGAGAAACACTCATAACATATTAAAATAATGTAATCTGCTACGAGGAAACACACAAAACTGTAGATCAAAATGGTATAATTGACACCCTAGAATTGTATTATTTTTTCCAAATGACTTACACGCAGAATGGGCATAATGCCATTAAAATCTGTTAAAAAGTTATTAATACAATGAGAAGTTTTTGTTCAAATAATGTAACAAGACTTCATCAACTTTGCCTACACCACTTGGGTAACAGAAAAAATCTCTGAGTTCTAGACTCAAAAAGACTAGGAATATCCTTAGCTTCTCAGGCACAATTCTACCAAAACCTACACAGTAAAGGGAAGAATGAGTGATGAACAGAAAAAGACACAAAGGAATACAACATCACAAATCTCAGGGCACTCAAGCATACCTCTTAGAAAAAATGCTTTCTCTAATGCTTGATGCAGATTCTGACCGCGACTACTTTTATAGCCTATGGTTCTTGATTCAATTATTTTTAGCCTTATCTAGGCCTTACACTTGTCATCCCTTGGTTTGATCTTCAATTTTTATATAGTTTTCTCCCACTACCCTATTTTTCTTGATATCTAGATTGATCTCTCTATGTGCTATCCAGTTGTTCTGAAACGGTTAGAGTTGGGCTTCCCGTGGCTTTTCTTATTACAATTTGCTCTTGATTTGAAGGAAGCTCCCAAAATATGGTGGGCCAAACATTTTTATGCTTTATATTTGTAAAGTCCATTCTGAGTAGATTTATTTTGCTACCACCCAACAAGTGATCACTTTTTGAAGTTATGAAGAGCTCTGATTTGGTTTTTAAGTATCAGATTCATCACTTGAGTAGATTGATTTTATATATCTTGATACAGTTCATGGGATTTAGTTAGATCATATGAACATTTCTTTCCTCAGCTACTGTCTGAATTTGCAATATTTTTTCACTAAGCGTTTGATTATACTTTGATTAGGTATCAATGTCATTGTTGACTATGTGTCTTAGAAAACACGCTTAAAATAAAAAATCTTATTTTCCTCACAATTTTGAACATGTGTGTCCATAGATTTTTCTTTGTGGTGAGTGCTTCCATTATATCACGTGAACCTGCAGGAGGGTTAGTTCAAAGTATACTACACATATATATGAAAACTAATGTTCAGACTTTAGGTGAAATTTAATTCATTTAAATATTCTGAAAGTCAAATTAAAACAATCATTAATTAAATAATTCCTATTGAAAAATTAGGCAAAAAAACTCTTAATTAGATGGCTTTGTGTAAAAAAAAAAATTATCCCTTAAAGGTTGTTTCCATTATATCCGTGGATAACATATCAGAAGTAATTTAATCTTCAAATAATCTTTTAAAAATTTTAATTTTTTTTAAACCTATTCCAGACCATATAAGGCTTATACCATTAAAAATTGATCACCTTTTCGGGTGCATGTTGTTAGATCCATTCATGGAGGTGTGCACCCATCAAGATTCACCAATTTGTATGTTGGTTAGTCCATAAGAGGAATATATTTTAACTAGGTTATCTTAGCCGTTAGATCTGGTTTGCTTCAGACATTGTCATTGATATTCATGGTTGGTAGTCCAAAGATATAAACATGTGCTAACTTAACCTGATTAACCTTGAAAACCATGTTGTTAGAAATAATTTGACTAACAATACTTAGGATTGAAACTTTTATCATTCACCTCATGCTCATTATTAATTAATGCATTAATCCCACATAATTGGCAATTGAAAAGTTTAATAACCTTTAATTAAACCAAAGGTACTTATGATTTGATTAACCCTTCATCCATTCACCGTTAGATCAATAATGGTTGTGTGCGCCCATTCAATATTTTAGATATGCACAAAAGTTAATTTGGAAGAAAGGGGGTCATTAACAATGTATTAGACCCTCCTTAATCGTGATTATGCAATGAGTTTAGCTTTTAATAAAACATTTTAATTAATAATCCAAAAAAATATCGTGAAATTAACCTTCAGATGCCTTGAAAAAGTACTACCGTTGGATCATGGAGGGATCGAACGCTATCGTTAGATTTGATGAAGATGCAATACAGGTATCTTCCACTTGGACGAAAGTTTTAACGATTGGCCAATTTGCTGTGAGCGCTACCATTGGATCGACTAAGGTTCAAGCACAACCATTGATATCTTGAGATCTACACACATTTTAACCATGGGGTGCATACCTTTATCTGTTAATGACTTAAAACCTTATGTTACAATTTTTCTTTAGGCCTTGGTGGTTTTAAAAGCAAATATTAAATAAGGGGTAATGATTATAAATGTGTTAAGACCCTTTTAAATCATGCTTATAATTCTATTTTAATTTGAATTAATCTTTGGGTGCTTAAACCCTTCAATTTTAAAACTTTGATATTCTAAGTGACGAGCGATCATTGGATTTCATCACAATTGTGCAATGCCGTCCAGATCTTGAGAGGTGCTTGATTTTTAATTATCGTATTATCTCTTAATAATGCGGCTCAATTTTAAACCTGTGCTTAATCACTTAGATTATTAGCTTTAAGTTTAGATTTATCTTTTATTAAAGCTTTTAATTAACCTAGGTTACTCTTAGTGCATGCGCATCCATCGGATTAAGATGGACTGAGTGCTGCCCTTGGATTTATTAAATTTACTCGGTGGTTAAATCAAAAGGGGTGTGTGACCCTTGATTAATTTTTCATTAAAACTTCAATTATGACCGACGTAAACCTTGAGCTTTTAAAGGTTGGTTAAATTTGAAGAACGTGCATCCATTGGATTAACCAGGGATGAAGCCCTGCCATTCATATCTCAAAATTTGCTCAATTTCTAACCAAAGGGGGCACATACCCTCATTTTTCGATGTGATTTAACTTTAACCTTAGGCTTATTCATTTAGGTCTGAATATTTTAATCGATTTCATTATAGACCTAAGGCCTTAGGGGGTTGTTTTCAGTAGATCTCTTTGATTTGAAAATTAACTCTTTTAATAATCAGATAATGCTAATAGTCAAGGGGTACTTTAGTGAACATTTGATAATTATGAGCCTTTTGCTTATCAGATAAGGTTTAGCGGTTAATTTTATTAACAGTTGAAGGCAATTAATTGACTGGTTGAGGTTATGGCTTTAATTTTTTATTAAGATGAATATTTTAAAACGACTAATTAGAGTCAAAAATTAAAAACTAGTTTTATAAAAGCAAATGCAACAAAGACCAACAAATTTAGACAAAGATTTTAGAGATTAAAAATTTAAATTTGGGGGTATCTGATGTTGAGTTAAATTTGGCTCCAACAGGGCCTGCTTCAAACTTAACCTTTTACATCACCTCTAGGAGGGGCAAAATGGACTTTCACCCCTAACTTAGAATGAAAGAGCCTTTCCATCTTAACACTCCTTTTTTCACCTTTATATTTCTACGTTCACCTTAGAGTGAGGCAAACAGGCCCTTCGCCCATATTTTGAGGTGAACACTATTTTAACCTTTAGTAAGGCCGTTTCATTTTATATGCACTTAGTCCTCAGGCACCATTTTTTGCAAATGACTTTAGGTGATTTTAATTGATTTCACCAACTAATTTTTCCAACCATTTAACTTTATAACCCTTTATTTTCAAGCAAGAAACGCTTGAAAAACAAAGAAGGTTAACACAAAAAAAATAAGCTGCAACATATTATATCGGCCAAAATACTACAATTTTAGTATTAATATATTTTACCATTTTTACAATCAATAAAATTTCATCAAAAACTATAATGTGGCATAATGTCAAAATTACCAATATTTCTGGTGGCTCATTGGGTATCCATCTTGTATGGATGCAAGCGATCCTAGGCCTTTATCCATTGGACTCTTTATTGGGTCTTTTTATCAGCTGCCTTAGCTAGTGCTTCTGATTTGGATACCTTTTTCTGTGCCTGCTCAACTACTACCTTTTCAACTGCCTCTGCCTCTGCTACTATCCACTCTAATTTCACCCGCTCTGCTGCTGCTGCTACTTTCTCCACTACTGCTTACTCTGCTAAACCTTCTCCTACTCCAAAATTTTGCAGGTAACTTCATAAACTATAACTACCTTAGCCCAATCATGTGTGGTGAATAGGCAAGGAATGCTAAGCAACTCGTAAATATACCATAAATTCTAGACATCTTCCAGGCTAAGGCGCTTATCTCATCGAGCTAGCTCAAACAAAGATAACTCCATGTGCATGAAATTCTTCATGAGCGACAACACTTGATCTTCTGTTATTGGATCCTTCCACTGATCAATTTTTTAGGTATTCTCTAAAAAATTCTTCCAAGCCACTTCCAATTGTTCCTTTGGTAGAGGCTCACCCTATTTATCGATAAAATATAGAAATCCCATATCAACGAGAGAATAAAAATGGATCATTGAAACAATATGTTCCTGCTCTATTACGTTAAGGATATTTCTACCTTCTCTCACTAGATACAACCTCTTGAAGTAGTTGCGCAATGTAACCTTGGCTGTGGACCAGGATTAATCCATTTCACTCATGGGGTGAATGCACATATTAGACTGATCCAAGGCTTAAATTTTTATAGCCATCTCTAAATATGGTTCCAACATCTTGTCAGTGCTATCTATCAACTGTTGGCCCAAATAAATCTATATTCATGCCACGTAGAGATATTGTAAAACCTAAACTGCTTTCATCACTAACTTGTTGCAACTTTGAGTCAAGCAAATGTGGGCCTCCTTAATCATTTTTGAAGAGAAGCCTGGAGCCTATGTGGCCTTTTATACCAGTTGGTTCTGTATGGACTCAAGTTGTGCCTTCAGTGCTTGCACCTACTTCTCCAATGCATCCTTTTACTTTTTATGTGCGTGGTCATTCTCAATTGCCATCTTCTCTTGTTACGTTCTACTTGCTACTAAGGCATCCTTGAGTTCGGTGATTTTGGTCTCGGTGTCATAAAATATCTGCTTATAATATTCGCCATGCAAATAAACCGAACTCATATAAACTTGGATATTCCCTATTTTCTCGGTGGAATCGATCCTGGTCAGGTACAATTTCATGGTATCGTAAGCATAATTGCTTGGTGTCATCTCTCCTTGTGGATTTTGGACTAGGGAAATTATCTTAGTGGTGTGAGCCTCCATGAAAACTAGATCAAAGGTGATTTTATTGAATGGCCTAGCTATAGCAAGTACCTTTTTTTCCAGTGACTCTTCAGCCACTATGATGAACTGAGGTGCAATCGATTGATTTTCTCTACATTTGGCTGCTTAGGCACCACTTGGGTTTTGAGCAACGCTTGCATATCCAAAAATGGTGTGAAAGGAACCAAAATTTGTGCATGATATAGATTAAAGGAATAAGAGGAGATAGTTATGAGAGGGGGGACCAAAATGGTGGAAGGTATGGAAGAACCAGGCTCAGTTGCAATTACACTCACTCTTGGAGGAGCTTGTGTACTTACATTGACATTGGAGGTGGAGGAAAAAATGGTCAGTGAAGGATACAAAAATAGATTCGACCCTGACATAAATGAACTAAAAGAAAGGGAGGCTGAAGAAAGAGGAATAGAAGAAGGAGCAATAGTGAATTGCGGGTTAGAGGAAGGGAGTGAAATGGATACAAAAGGTATACCAAATGAAGGGACGAAAGAAGTAGGGATTGATGTAAATGAACTAGCAGTCACCAATTGATTTGAAGTAGAAGAAGAGGGAAAGGGAGATGTACCTTTGGGCATGGGTGTCATGTGTCTTGGTGATGGGAGCATCTGCATACTAAGATTATCTTGTTGCTTCTTCACTTCCACTTCAAGGTTAAAAAATTCCACCTGCAGGTCCATTGGCTTCTCATGAATTAATAGAAACATTTGAGCAACGCTATTTGGAGCAACCAACACCAAAAAATGTGGATTAATAGTTTTTGTAGCAACTACCAATATAGAAACTGTAATAGCTAAAACTATACTAGTATATGAATAAGTAACACCAGTCCTTGGCATTTTTGTAGCTTTCAAAAATGGAAATGCCTCTCAAACAGTTTGCTTCTCCAACAAAGGTGCCTCATCTATTTTTCACTTTACCCGCTGCGACCTTCGTTGAAACACATATTGTTGATCTTCTTCTTAAGGTGTAACTTCCTTGGCTACTAGGCACTCTTCTCTAGCAACACTTTCTTTGCTATCAAAAAATTGAAAACTTTGAGGCATGACCTTGGTAAAAGTGATGGGTTGATAGACGTTAACAAATTCATCATATGCTTCTGAAAATGCCTCATACATTTTCAACCTGAAGCTGGATGTAGTTTTACCTCTATGGACCTGCATAATCCACAAGTTCATGATATTCTCTTCGGTCCATAGGGACTGACTTTATTTCACTTGGAAAAATAATCCTGACAAAGGAATTTTATCTTTGTATACTGCAGTGTTTTATTCAGCCTCTTGCTCTTAGAAGTCATGCCACGGTGGAAGTGATATCATTACTTCAATATGCCACTCTAAATCGTGCCCATAAAAATTGTTGTGCCTTTCTTGAATATCTAGTTGTGGGTAACAATGGAAATTTTTGGCTTTAATTATTTTCAAAAACTTCCCTAATGGGTCATACCTCCATCGCTGCAGCAGTTCTACCAGGCCCAGGTCTTGAAGCACTTCTCTAAGCAATCTATTCTGGTCGACTTGGCTCACTTCTATGCTGCTAAATTTGATCGAAAGTATGCATGTTGTTATTTTACTGCGTCCTAATCCATAAACATCATTGGAATAATTAGTATAGTGCACCACCTCCATGGAAAAAACGTGCTTGGTGGCAAAGTATGGAAGCAAGAATGGCTTGCCAGTGAAGCCAAAATTTTGTACAACTACGCCTTAAGTGAGAAAAATATATATCTCCCTTTTCTATTGTAGTTATTGCTTCTCTCATTTCCTGTGGTGCTCTTTCACTTTTATTGCAAAGCACATCAATTGTGGGCCCCAGAAATAAATGGTTAAAACTATAAAATAACTCCCTCATCGATAGAGAGGAAGTCCACATATAAATGGGCATCAATTCATCATTTTTATCAACTTGTTTTATTGCAATGAATGAAATATAATGATGTAAATAAAAGAAGAAATACCATACGAGGAAGGATGTATGCTTAAATGAAGTCTCCTCTCTCGTATGCAGTTTCTCCAACTCGATGTACATTTTTGGTAAATGAAATCAGTTCAGATGAAATAAATTGGTTTCATACCCACCTTCATCACTGTTGGAACATAAAAATCCACCTGGGATATACATTACACCAGTGTAGCCTACCATTTGTACACTATATAATCTATAGAAAGGCCAACCACCCATTCTAGCATTGAAAATAAATATAGTATTTTGAATTTGAACAATGATTTTGGTAGATTTGGCAGCTGCCCTAGCTACGAATCCTTCATTAATTACATCTCCATGAACTGGTACATCATCACGGTAGAAACATATCTTTCTTCCTACTCATTAATGTGTAGCTTCTTGAAAATCATATCGGATGGGGTTTTTAACCCATAGGTAAATGCTTCCCTTACTTCATCAGTAGAGATAGAGAAAAATACTTTCTTATTTACATTTCACACTATCCTGGTAACTGGGTTGTAAAATTGGATGATCAAATTGACCAGCTCCGAGCAAGGGTGTATAGGTGTACACAAACACCAAAATAATTGTGCATAAAATGACAGTGAAAGGACTCTTCATTGTTAATTCTTACTTTACTACAAAATCCACATCCTATCGAAGCTTTACCATGTCCTTGTTGGTGATTGTTTAGTCTCCAATTTTTTCCATGGTGTCAGAGTATGAGTCCAAGTCTACATTTTCATTTCTATGGGACTTCTTGGATTTCATCCCACCTTATACCTGCTTCTTCGACTACTTGGGCTCTGTATTTTATTTCACCTCTTTTCTTTTCTTACCCATCGTGAAAACCCTGAAAGTTCTAAAAGCACTTTGCAACTTCTACAATAAAAACTTGAAAACACACCAGCAATTTTTGTTTTTAAATTATAATTCTTGGGCAATTTTACCTATTTTATTTATAGAACAACACCACAAATACCATAGTAAGTGCAGTAAATATTCTCGAAATATTTGGAAGGAGGTGTGTTTTTAATTTTTTTAACTGGTACTATTCCCAATACTACACTAGCAACTGATTTTTAAATTCACCACCAAATCCTTCTTAAAATACGTGCCCTTCTACCATGTAGAACTTCGAACAGTGTAAACTGGTTGCTAAAACTACCTCAAAAAAATAAATTCACTCCTTGAGGACCAATGAGCGCTTCTGCTTTTGTTGGTGTGATATTTCATTTCTCGGGATTTCCAAATAACCTCCCAACACAAATTCAAGCGCATGTTTTAAATTGAATGCTCTGAAAATATGTTGTAACATGCATGCACACCTTTCAAAATTTACCACGTGTTGGTGAGTGAAAACACTTTGAGAAGGCACTCTTAAAAATTTTATTTGCACTTGAAAAATCATCACACGCTTGAAAAAGCAATAGAGGGGCGAAAACACTTTTGAGGCGCACTTGATTTCTTCTCCTTTAGCTCCAAAAACATCTTCCACATGTTTGGTCTAATTCATGGAGAATGTCTCCCTTTTAAAAAAAAATAGGTTTTATTTTTCGCCCCATATTTAGGAAAAACACCTTTTAAAGCTTTTTTATAGAGTTTTTTTATTTTCTCTTTCCTTTTTCTTTTATTTTATTTTTACTCCATATTAAGAAAATAAAATTGAATTTTGCTCCAAAATTTTAATTCCTGCCTTTTCTCAAAAGCTTAAAATAAAACTATTGTTTTTTCCTTTTACTTCATCTGAAGCTTTATAAAAAACTTTTACATGAATTCATTTAAAAGCTAGAGCACGCCTCTATATTCTTAGAATATCTTCATAACACTTGGTTTAATATGCATTCGCCCCAATTAAAAAACATTTATGGAGTCACCCGAAAAAGCAATGGCGCGCTCCCCGCATTTTTGAAAAGTCCTTATATATCATTTTTCCCCCATGAGAGGCGAACATGAGTTTCACCCCTCATATGGGGTGAAATTGCCATTGTCCATTTTAACTTTGATACTTCATTCGAAGCCCATGATTCGCCATGTGTTTGCCTCACTGGAAGGTGAATGGGGCTTTTCGCCCTTGTGAAAACCCTTTTAGATTTTTTGATTAGGAGATTCGATTATTTTTATATGCGTTCACCCCATTGGGAGGTGAATGGGGATTTCGCCCTCTCCTTGAGACGAAAGCACTTTTAAATTTTTTGCACTTCACAAGTCTGAAATAAAGCCCCACAGTTTGATATCTATCTATCTATCTATCTATCTATATATATATATAAGATATATATAAAGCAATAACATAGTTGTAAATGAAACCTGTACATATTTACAAACTTGTACCTCTTGATTGCCTCATTGAAAATAGACCTTCAAATGAAGACCGTTTACTGGAATCGAAAGATCCCAACCATCTATATCTTGAATATGATACGCATTAGCTAAATTTATTGTAGAAACTTGAAATGGACCTTCCCAGATCGCATTGAACTTGTGGTGCTTCCCTGACTTAGCTTTGTTCTCGTTCTATTTAAGGACTATATCTCCCACCTGAAACTTGTGTTCTATTGTATTTTTATCAAACCACTTCTGCATCATCTTCGTGTATTCAGTTAAAACTTCATACACTTTTTATCTCTCCTCTTCTAGTTGCAGCAATTGAGCTAGCTTCACACTCATTGGATCAAACTCATCATCTTCATCTTTGAACAACTACATTTTTTAGAGGATAGGTAGATTGATGTGAGTGGGTACCACTACTTCTTTCCCATACACCAAAGAGTAAGGAGAGTCTTTAATATACTTCTTCACTGATATCCAATCTACCCACAAAGCTTGATTTAATAATAGGTGTCAGCTCCTTTTATTATTTCCTAGTGTCCTTTTTAAGATCCACAAGTTTTTGTTTATGGATTTGGCCAAGTCGTTTCCTTGTGGGTAATAATTGGAGGATGTCTTGAGAAAAATATTATACTTGCTTACAAATTCGATGATCTTGGTCCCAATGAATAGAGTCCCATTGTCTGTTACAATGGAATTTGTAATACCAAAATAGGTAATCAGTCCCTCAAGGAAATAGATAACTATAGCCTGATGTTCTTTTTTGGTTGGGATGGCCTTTGCCCACCTGGTAAAATAATCATCCACTATTAAGATATATTTATGCTCAACCGACGAATGAGGATCAATGGCTCCTATGAAATCCAAGCCCTACTGCTGAAATGATGCTTCCACCTGAATCGATTGTAGGGGTAGAGAAGCTTTCTTGTTCCAACCAACATACCATTGATAGTTATCACAACCTTAGATCACCTTGTGTGCATTCGTAAAAAGAGTTGGCCAAAAATAACTAGCATGAATGATCTTCAAGGCCATAGGCCTTCCTGCATAATGTTTGCTGGATAAGCAAGAGTGGAATTCATCCAAGATCTTTTGCTTCTTTGTATTCTTCACAAATCTGAGGAGTACTTCGTCTATATTATTATGGAATAGACTGCTTGGCAACAAGACATACTTAAGCACTTGAACTTTGAATCTTTGACACTGTGAAGCATCAAGGTGTGATGGACACTTCCTAGATGTAAATAATTTGACAAGGTCCTCTATCCAGTCACGATAAATAGTATCTCAATTTGCACAACCACTTTCGTAGATTACCTCATCCTGTATTAAAGTCAATGACTCAGAAGCTACACTTTTGGCTAGTTCTTGGTAGATAGGTCATCCACAAACCAACTTAGTGGGTTGGATCTCCATATCATATTCCTAAATTTTTGAGACCCAACCTTCTCTCTTGTCACCTAATTCTCCTTGAAGAATGAAATTTATGACGTTTGGATGAACGATGTATGACTGTATTGCTTTGTGGGACGAAGTGCCAAAATTTCTTTAAGGATTTCATGACCACATACACTTGCTTTTTGATGAAATTATACTTATCTTGGTGCAGTGAAATCACTTGGCTCAAGAAGGCAATTGAATTTTCATCTTCATCCTCTTGCCTCTGTTTGAGAACGATGGTGTAACTCTCCTACTCACCTACTGAATAAAGGATGAAGTCTTTTAAATAATCAGGATTAATTAATATTGGAACTTTGATAATCCTATTCTTGATATTCTGAAATACCTGTATGCTCACTTTGTCCATTTGAAATCTACATTATTTTTCAGAAGTTCAGTCATTGGCTTCACCACTTGAGCAAAATTAGCAATGAACTTTCGAATGAAATTTATCTGGCCAAAATATAACTACAAATCCTTCTTGTTAATTGGCAGGGAAAATTTCAAGAGAGTCGCAACTCTCGTAGGATCAATCACCAATCCTTATTGCAAAATAACATGTCCCAAAAGTTTCCCTTCTTTGACAACAAAAAAAGACTTCTTCGAATTTATGGAAATTCCAAATTCTCGACATTTTTCAAACACTTGCCTCAAATGAGAGATGTGCTCTTCTCTATGGTGTGAGAAAATAGTCATGTCATAAAGGTAAATCATAATAAATCTATTTAATAACTCACTGAAAGAAACTTCCATAGCTCTTTCAAAGGTGGTGCCAAAATTAGAAATACCAAACAACATCCTTTGATAAGCGAAAGTGCCCAATTTTGTGGTAAAATCTATTTTGTGTTGGTATTCGTCCTTCACCTAGATCTGGTTATAACCAAAGAAACCATCTAGCAATGAAAACCTCTGTGCTCTAGCAACTACATGGAGAATTTGATCAATCTATGACAAGGGGTGGTGATCCTTTAATGATGCTTGATTCAGATTCTAAAAGTCCACGCATAAGAGAATATCACCATTCTTCTTTCGAACTGGTACCAAATTTTCCACCCATGTTGAGTGCTTAATCGGATAAATTATTTTTTCCTCCAAAATTTTTAATAGCTCTACATTCATAAGCACTTCAATTTTTGGGTTGACATGCCATTGTTTCTACCAAAAAGGCTTCACCCCTTCTTGAAAATCAACAGTATGTTGGATTACGCTTTGATCATATCCTTTTAAATCATGATAGATCCATGCAACAATGTCAGGGAACTCATAACAAAAATTTTTGATATCGAGGTACAGTTTATTCCAACTTTGATAATCTTCTCAGACTCCAACTGCATTTCCTTGTATTCCTTCATGTCAACTTTGATCTTGTGTTTCTCTACCTGATAATTCTGATCAAATAGACTCTCAAGCAAAATCAGCCCCCTAGGAATATGATTGTTCTTCAGCTGAATCATCCCCTCTATTTCCTCTTCGGCCAATGTTTCGTATTCTGCACTTACATCTTCCTTAATCAAAAATTGATTATTTGTTCATCATTATCGAAAACTTGCCAATAAAGGTTTTTATCAGGGACCAAGGGTCTATAAATTACCCTCATAGTTTTAGGTTTCCTGACTACTTGCTCCACAAAATGGAAATTAGCACCTAGGGAAGCTAGAATATCTGCATGTCTATTTTTCTCCCACAAAATCGCCCAAATGTTCAATGTAGTAAATGAATCAAACAAATCCCATACCTTGTTATGGTAGGCCTTCAAATATTTTTGCTTTGACACACACTTATTTGGAGTCTGGTTGATAATGAGATCATAATCTCCAAAGATTTACAGCTATTTTATGCCCAACTTTTTAGCTTTCTTCAAACCAAGGCACAACACTTCATATTCGATGGCATTATTCATGAAAATCCAAGTTAACTGATATGAATAGGTTTTTTGCAACCCTTTAGGACAAACAAGAAAAATGCCAACCCTTGCACCATTATTGCACCTTGCACCATCGAAATACAACTTCTATAGCTTTTTAGAGAGGTATGGGAAATTTGAGACTCCTTCTTCAGTGTGCTTAGGTTTAGTTATGGTATAACAAACGATGTTGGTTTCGACCATCGTGTTGAAATCCATCAATGAGAACTCATCATCCAAATGAAGCTCACCAAGAGCTTCTTCCATCAAGTCCACTTCTTGCAATTCCTCTATCATCATGTTGACTGCACCAGTGGGCTTTTCTTCCTCTTCCAATTTTTCTATATGAAAAGTGGATGGCTTTTCATTATAGATGTGGATTCTTCTTCCCTTGTATGGTATCTCTAAATGTGAATAATCCAAGGAAAGACATCCTCTTAGTTTCATTGTGAACTCCCTCGAAAAACACATGTTAAAGTAAGGTTCCAAGCCAACCACCACTACTTCTTGGATGATAGTAATCTGCAACATGCTATGTAGAACAATAATAATATCCTTGATTACTCCCACTATTTTTTTTGAGGTTCCATCCAACTACAAGAAACTTGGATTGCTTCTTGTGTACTCCATTCCCATTACTTCACATACTGCCTTTGGCATGATAGTAGTCGCAACACCAAAGTCAATCATACAATTATGCACAACCCACCCTTCTATTTTGAGAGACAAATAGAACAAGGGTGGTCTATTCTTACCAGTGGTAGAAGTAGGCAGTGTCTATGCTAACACTATTTGGAAATGAATTTTTTTTTGATATTTTATATATTTGAGAGATTTTTGTAACAAGTCAACTTGCCTAGGTGACTCTAATGCATCATATAAACTCACCTTTATCGGAATCTTCTTTATTTACTCAACAATATTATTATTGGAAGCACCAAGAACCTTTTCTTCTACAACTTGCACATACTTGTTTCAATACTATTGAATAGCTTCCACCCTTTGCCTCGTAGTCAATTATGGATATCTGAGGTGCTCTTTAGCTTGTTCTTTTGCATCTATTTGCACTTGAGCGACAATAGGATGTGAAGCTGATACCTTTTTCTGCAACTTCTCTTGAGCTTGCTTAAGCAATAGATCCTTCAATAAGACATAATATTACTGATTTATTGTCACTCCAGGCATTTTTTATTATGATTGCACTTTTTCATTTCATACCTTTTGTTCAACAAAAATTTTCAAAGGCTCAAATTCTGCTGGATCAACAGTCATCATGTTTTTCCTAGCCCTCGTAAGGACTAAAATTGCTCTAAATATGGTACCATAAAGTTATGATCAGCTTCCATTATCATATTAACATGCCCATCAAAAAAAATTTCTGCTAATATCTATACATAGTTTAAATGAACCATGCACATGTCTTAACTGTGGGGATCATTACAATTGGAGCAACAATATGCTCTCTTCGATGTACTAGTTTCTTCATTTGCCAACATAGTCATGTTCCTCTTAGGTCCCTTGCTAGTGGTTGGTTTCTCTCTAATAATTTGTGATGTTTAAATGCTCCTTGACCAAAAATTAGCTTCATCTTATTTCTTCTTAACTGTAGTAATTTCATTTGACATTGTCCTTACAGTCAAATTAAAATATTGCATTTATTGTAATAATTTTATGTAAAAATCAGGATTTGAGGATGTAGGAGGTGTTGGTAAAGGTAGGGGCACTGATGGTGAAGGTAACAACAATGGAAAAGGTGACGCTGGTAGTTCTAGGAAAGGAACTGGTACTGGAAACTATAGAATGACTAATGCAGGCAATTATGAAATAATTAGAGCAGGGAGTTATGGAATCGGGATTAGAGTAATTTGAGGTGGACCTGAGCTCCATGAGGGAACCAGGTACATAGAAGGTATAGATTTCAAAAATGCACTTGAATACAAATATTGTGGAAGATCGAGAAGGATGGGTATAATTACCTTTAGGGAAATTCTACCTATGGTGATCAAATATACTTTGGCATTTTGTGCCTGCATGTACAATTTTGGAAATGTGTTGATATTAGATTGTTAGACAGTCATACCAATATCTGAGTTGAAGGCCCGAAGATAGTAAAAAATAGCTTGCTCATGTTGGTCTGAAGGCCATCAGGAACTCTCTGCCAGCTTCGAGTGAACCTGACATTGAAATCCACTATTTCCTCCTACGAATGTCTTTGGATATTCATGAATTGATGCAACAAGGAGAAATGATCAGCTTGCTCATGAAAATTTTTGATTAGCAATTCCACCAACTAGTCCTAGGTTGTAATAGTGGTGGGTGGCAAGGATCGGTACCAGTATAACAACTTCCCTCTAAGGGACAACACCAACAACCTTATCATAATATTTTCATCTATAATACCATGGATATTCGCCAAGGATACCACATATTGGATATATTTGTAAGCAGTATTACCAGTACCATCAAAGGTAGGCAGAGCATTCAATGATGCTTGATGAAATGAATTCTAATCTTGTAAATTTAAAGCTCCTGAGCTATTCCATGCTAGAAAATGCCTTGGTGGCTATGGTTGTTGTGGTGGTGGGTTTTGAGCCATACTAACTGGTGTGTGAGGTTGAGGAGGTAGAACGCTAGTAGTAGTACTAGCTGGACTTGAAGGAATGAAAAATACACCAGCTAACTATGAAGACATCGTGACTGATGTATGAGGTGGGGGAACTAACCTGGGGTGTTCATATAATTTTTGGGTATCAAGTTCATAGAACTCAATAGGATCTTTGGAATTTTTGGCCTTCGATCTTGTGATCATAAAGTAAAGCTTTTGCTACCTTCACATTCAAAGGCTTTTGGGTACTACTGAATCACTAGATGTTCTAACTTAACAACATAGAGGTGAACATAAAATATTAATACTATTAAAAGTAGAACTTTTGAGTGTCAACTTGGGATTATATTTGTTCCACCAACTATGGATCTTACTAGGATAGAAACTGTCTATCCCATCAGGCGTGACAAAAAACGTTGGTCAAATATCTACCTAAAATACAAATGTGCATTTGTGCACCCTAGACACAACCAACATTGAAAGGCTAGAGGAAATAAATGACCTCCGTACCAATCTCTAGAGAGTCCTGGCTCCCTTACTCATCCTACACCGGTTAAAGTCTAGAGTTGCAAGAAATAAATTAGAAATAATGAAAATAAATGGGAAATATAGCCATAGGCCAAATATGTAGGATTGGAGAAAAACTAAAAACAAGAATTACAATCAATCGTAGCAACAACATAAAATAGAGAGAAGGCGAGAGAATCCACTTACAGTTCCCAAGAGAACTTCTAAAATTACATTCCAATACTCACGCTAACACCAACAATGCCCAAATCCAGGTGTAGAATTTGAACTTAATAGTAGATAGCAAACATGAATATAAAATAGAAATGCTTGAACATAAAGAAATCACACAAAGAGACTACTTGCAAAATCAAAAGTCATAACTTCTATTTACGCAAAAAACTTCAATAGTTTTTTTGCAAAATATCTATCCTTTTTTTATTATATTAAAAATGTCTAGTATTTATAGAGGTTTTCATCTCTGTCTATTTAATACACAAAAGACAAAATGTTTACAGATTAGGAACCTCTACAAAGAAATTCCTCCTTGAAGTCCTTAAAAACCTTCATCCTGAGACAACGATCCAGTTTCTAAGATACAATCTCCAAGAAATCAGCTTATTTGGGTGTTGGTGCACAACAAATTGCAAAGCTGGTTGTTGACTTGATGCCTTCAACACTACGTCTCAAAAATTTGCTCTTGTTTGAAATATTTTGAAATTCATAAAAGTCACCCAGTTATTTTAATACTGCAGATCTTTTTCTTGAAACTAACAACTTTAATTACTCCTCGTCCCAATCATTAAATTCACTTTATTTACCCAAATTGAGCACCTTTGAAAACCTTGAAACCAAACAATAAGCGAACTTGTCTCCTTCAACCTGCATCATTCTTATCCACTCACACTTTCTTGGTGAAGAGGGAACTAGGGGAGTAGTAATTTTAATTGTTTTACTGAATCTATACCTCTGTGTCATACTTTGCATTGATCTATAAGTTTTCGTTGAATACACAATTTACAGCTTAATTTACTTCATCACATTCATCCCAAAACAACAATCTCCTTTGGGCGAAAAACCTAATGCTTTCATTTTAATTTGACGTTTTTGTCCATCATTATGTCATTTCACCCTTGAGAAGGGTTAATGGAAGTTTCACCCCTTATCTAGGATGAAAGCATTGTTGGTGACCTCCTTTGGAATCTTTTCCTCTTTTAAACTTTTTAAAATATATGTTCATCCCAAAAGATGCAAAAGGCACTATTGCCATTCACCCTAGGTGAACGTAACCTTGAATATTCAATGCCCCCTCATTTAGTATTCACTTGAATTGAAAATAAAATCCTTGTCACATTAGTGAGGATGTCTTCATGTAGCTTCACCCTTTATGTGCATTTACCCGAAGAGAGGGTGAAAGGTGTCTTCGCCCCTCTTTTGGGGTGAATGAAGCTTTGAATTTTCAACACTTCTCTTGACACCCAAAATCGCCATTTTGCTACGCTTTTGCCCCAAGGAGGGGTGAATGGGACTTTCACCCCTCAACTGGGGTGAACGTCCCATTGACTGGTCAATGCGTTGGTTGGGCGCATCATTTTAGAATTTTGAAGACATTCACCTCGAAATGGGGTGAATGATGCTTTCACCCCAACTTTTGAGTGAACACATATTTTAATATCATCATTGCATTTCATCTTTGGGCCCACTTCAAACTTAAACTTTTAAATCACCTCTAGGAGAGGTGAAAGGGACTTTCACCCCTCACTTGGGGAAAAAGTGCCTTGCCATCTTAACACTCCTTTTTTCACCTTTAAATTTTTACGTTCGCCCTAGAGTGAGGCAAACGGGCCCTTCGCTCATATTTTTAGGCGAACATGATTTTAACCTTTAGTAAGGCCTCTACATTTTATATGCACTTAGTCCTCGGGCACCATTTTTTGCAAATGACTTTAGGTGATTTCAACTGATCTCACCAACTAATTTTCCCAACCATTTTACCTTATAACCCATTATTTTCAAGCAAGAAACACATGAAAAACAAAGGAGGTTAACACACAAAAAATAAACTACTACATATTATTTTGGCCAAAATACTGCAATCTTAGTATTAATATATTTTGTCGTTTTTACAATCAATAAAATTTCATCAAAAATCTTAATGTGGCATAATGTCAATATTTCCAACAAGAAGGCGTTAAGACTTTTGGGCGGAAAATCCAAAAGGGGTTTCACCTCAATGAAGGGGTGAAACCCCCATTCACCCCGTATTGGGACGAAAGCATATCATATAAAATATTTTGATTTAAAAATATTATAGGGTCTTTGCTCCCTTCGATTGAAATAGATTATTCAAAGCCCTTTCACCTCAAATTTTCATTAGTTAACGCCTCACAAAATAAAAGTGTAACATGTAAAATGGCGTGGGGCCCCATTCCGAAATTAATGAGTGCAACAATTGAAAAGGCACTTTCACCCTAGGAAAGGGGTAAAAATCCCATTCGTTTCCCAATGGGGATGAACGCATGTGTTAAAGACAACAAGGGGGGAAGATTATAGAAAGTGCCAAGTCAATGTAATAAAAGTAGCCAAAAAGGCTTTCACCCCAAATGAGGGGTGAAACCCCCATTTGCTCCTCGTTGGGGCGAAAATAGTGAATAATGATTTTAAAAGTCCATGCTTCTCAATTTAAATGGAAATGTTGTAAAAAGTTTTTCACCCTTAGTTTTTTGCTAAAAAGGAAAAGGGTGAACGAATTTCAATTTTACATGTGCTTTATTATTTTTAGAAAGAAGATAGTGGCAAAAATAAATAAAGAAGATAAAAAAAGAAAAGAAGAAAAAATAAATAAAAGAGAAAAATCAAAAAGAGAAAAGCCCTAAAATTAGGGGAGTTTTAAAGTTAAGAAATCCAAGCTTTTTCTAAATATGGGGCGAAAAAGAAAAACTTAAAATTGTTTTAAAAGAAGGACATTCGTCATGAAATTAAACCAAGCAAGTTGAAGAAGTTTTCAGAACGAAAGGATAAGAGACCAAGTGCCCCCTGAAAGTGTTTTTGCTCCTTCATTGCTTTTTCGGGAGTGGCAAATTTTCAAGTGCAAATCGAACTATTAGATGCCTTCGCAAAGTGATTTCGCTCACTAGCACGTGGTAGATTTTGGGAGGTGTTCATGGATGTTATGGCCTATTTTCAAAGCATTTTATTTAAAACGTGCACCTGATGTGCGTTGGGAGGCATTTTGGCATTCTTGAGGAATGAAATCTCACACTGGCGAAAGCAAGGATGCCCATTGGATCCCAGGTGGCAATTTTTTTCAAAGTAGTTTTCAGCAGCCAAAGCACACTGTCTGAGGAAGTTACTGCTAAGAAGGGCACATTTTTAAGAAGGATTTTGTGGTGAATTAAAAATTAATTGTTGTTGCAGTATTGAGAATAGTTCCCATCAATTGAACCAAAGTGTAATTCCTTTCGAATCCATCAGGAAGAATTACCGCATTTACTATGGTAGTTGTGGTGCGTTCTATAAATAGAACAGGTAAACTTGCCCAAGAGTTAAAATTTTAAAAAACTTTTTGCTAGTGCGTTTTCAAGTTTTTATTACAGAAGTTGTAGAGCGCTTTCAGAGTTGTTAGGGTTTGCATAATGGGTAAGAAAAGTAGAGAGGTGAAATAAACTATAGAGCCCAAGAGGTCTAAGAAGCGGGCAGAATATGGGATGAAATCCAAGAAGGTCCATAGAAATGAAAACGTAGACTTGGACCCATACTCTGAAACCATAGCAGAGGTCAGAGACTGCATGATCACCAACAAGGGCATGGTAAAGCTTCGATAAGATGTGGAATTCACGATAAATAAAGGATTAACAATCAAGAGCTCTTTGACTATATAATTTTATGCACAGTTATTTTGGTATTTGTGTACGCCTATACACCCCTGTACAGAGTTGATAAAGCTGATTGCTCGATTTTACAACTCGGTTTCCAGGACAGTTCGAAATATGAATAAGGAGGTGCTTTTCTCTATCTCCACTAATGAAGTGAGGGAAGCATTTGCCTGTGGGTTAAAACTCCCATCTGATATGATTTTCAAGAAGCTACACATTAATGAGAAGGAAGAGATATATGTGTCAATGGTGATGATGCACCAGTTTATGGAGATAAAACTAATTAAAGAACCGCAACTAGGGCAGCTACCAAATCTGCCAAAACCTTTGTTAGAATTTAAGAGCCCTAACTTATTTTTAATGCTGCTGTGGGTGGCTAGCATTTATGTAGATTCTATGGTTCACAAGTGGCAGGTGGCACTCATGTAGTGTATATCTCAAGTGGAGTTTTATGCTCCAACAGTGATGAGGAAGGGGAACAACCTGATTTATTTTGATTGGACTAATTTTATTTATCAAAAAATGCACGTCTAGTTTGAGAAATTGCATATGGGATAGGAGACTTCGTTCAAGCATACATATTTCCTTGTATGGAATTTATTCTTCCACTTACACTAGCATTTCTCATTTATTACCATTAAACAAGTTGAGGAAAATGAGTTGTTGCCAGTTTATATGTTGACTCCCTCTCTATCAAGGGGAGAGTCATTCTATAATTTAAACCATTTATTTCTGGGGCCTGTAATTGAGTTGATTTGTGGTAAGAGTGAAAGAGTGCCATGGCAAATGAGATAAGCAATGGTTACAATAGATAAGGGAGATATATTTTTGCTTACTCAAGACATAGTCATACGAATTTTTTGCTTCACGGGTAAGTCATTCCTACTTCCATACTTTACCATCAAGCATATTTTTGCCATGGAGGGGTGCACCAAAATAATTATGCCAATGATGTTTATGGAGCAGTGCATGACAAAATAATAACATGCACGATGCCATTCAAGTTTGACATCATAGAAGTGAACCAGGTTGGCCAGAACATTACAAAAGTGCTTCAAGACCTAAGCCTGGTGGAACTACCACAACAATGGAGATATGACCCATTAGGAAAGTTTATAGAAATAATCAAAGCCAAAAATTTCCATTGCTATCCATGACCAGATATTCAGGAAAGGTGCAAAAATTTTGATGGGTATGATTTAGAGTGACATATTGAAGCAATGATGTCTCTTTCGCCATGGCACGACTTCTATGAGCAAGAGGTTGAATATAACCCCGTAGTGTACAGAGATCAAATTCCTCCACCCAAACTATTTGCCCAGGTGAAAGAGAGTCAACCCCTATGGTCCGAAGAGAAGATCATGAACTAATAGATTATGCAGGTCCATAGAGGGAAAATTACATCTGGTTTCAGGTTGAAGATGGATGAGGTATTTTCGAAAGCGTATGACAAATTTTTAATGTCTATCAACCCATCGCTTTTGCCAAGGTCATGCCTCAAATTTTTCAAAATTTTTTATAGTGATGAAAGCATGGCTAAATAAAATCTCCTAACAGTTGAGGACAAGACACATGAAGAAGAAGAACATCAATATGTGTTTCAACGAAGGTCGCAACGGGTAAAGCAAAATATAGATGAGACACCTTTGTTAGAGAAGAAAACTGTTTGAGAAGTACTTCCATTATTGAAGGCTATGAAGAGGCTAAGAACTGGAGCTACTTCTTCATTTATTGTTGTAGTTTTAGTTGTTATAGTTTCCATAGTTACAGTTGCTGCAACAATTGCTAATCTGCTTTTGCTGGTGTTGGTTGATCTAGGTATCGTTTTCCAAGAGTTCCCATTGATTCATGAGTAGTCGATGGGCCAGTAGGTTGAAATTGTTAACCTTTAAATGGAAGTAGAGGAGCAACAAGAGGAAATTATTACACAACTACTTCCATCACCAAGACACATGATGCCCGCACCTAAAGGTACATCTCCCCTTCCCTCTTCTTCTATTCAGTAACAAGTAGTGGCTATCCGTTCATTTCCATCAGTCCCTGCTTATTTCACCCCTCCATTCGGTATGCATTCTATGTTTATTTAACTTCATTTCTCTCATCCGCAAGTCAAAAATGCTCCTTCTTCTCTTTCCCTCTCTTTGGCCTCCCTTTCTTTTAGTTCATTTGCATTAGGGTAAAATCCATTTTTGCATCCTTACCCTTCCATTTTTGCCACCACTTCCACTATGGTTGTAAGTACACAAGCTCCTCAAAGAGTGAGCATAATTGCAGTTGAGCCTTGTTCTTCCATTCAATCTACCATTTCGGTCCCCCCTCTCATAATCGTCTCCTCTTCTTCCTTTGAGCCATATCGTGCACAGGTTCTGGTCCCATTTACACTATTTTTGGATATGTAGGTGCTACCCGAAGCCTAGGTGATGCCCAAGTAGCTTGATGTAGAAAATATTAATCATGCTCATCTCATTTTGTCACAATGGTTAAAGATTCGTAGAATAAAAAAGGTACTTTCTCCAGCTAAGCCACTCAAGAAGGTCGCCTTAGATCTAATTATCATGGAAGCTCATTCTACCAAGATGATTCCCCTCATCCAAAAATCCATAAGGAGAGATGACACTGAGTGATTTTGCTTATGAGATCATGATGGAGGACCTGACAAAGATTGATCCTACTAAAAAAATAGGGAATATATAGGTTGATATGAGCTCGATTTACCTACATGGTGAGTATTATAAGTAAATATTTTATGACACCAAGATAAAAATTATTGAACTTGAAGATGCCTTGGATGCAAGGAGAGTGCAATAGGAGAAGATGGTGATAGAGATTGAGCACTTGCATTAGTAGGCCGAGGTGCATCAAAAGGAAAAGAATGTAGCAGAGCAGTAGGTGCAGTTATTGAAGGTGCAACTTGAATCCATATAGAATCAACTGGTAGAGAAGGCCACATAGGTTGTAAGTTTCTCTTAGAAAATAGTTAAGGAGGCTCACCTTCGATTGGCTTATAGCTGTGAGAAGTTTTTAGCCAGAGCAGTCTAGGTTCTACATCTCTATGAGGCTCATATTTAGAATCAATTGAGCCAGTAGATAGTAGACAGTATTAAGGAGATGTTGGAGCCTCATATGGAGATGGCTATGAAAATCCAAGCTTTGGCTCAGTCCAATATACATATTCACGCCATGAGTGAGATTGGTCAAGCTTGGTCTACCACCAAATTCACACTGCACAGTTACTTCTAGAGGTTGGATCTATTAAAAGAAGGTAGGAAACTTCTCAACACAATGGAGTAGGACCATATTGTTTCAATGTTTTATTTTGATGCTCTCGCTAATATGAGATTTCTATATTTTACCAATGAATGGCGTAAGCCTCTACCAAAGGAATAGTTAGAAGCGGTATGGAAGAATTTTATGGAAGACACATCTAAAATTGACAAGTGGGAGGAGCCCATCACAGAGGAATAGGTGCTGCCGCTTATGAAGAAGTTCACCCAGATGGAGTTGTCCTTGTTCGAGTTGACCCAATGAGTTAAGTGCCTTAGCCTGGAGGATACCCAAAACTTGTGGTATATCTACGAATCACTTAGTATTCCCTCCATTTTCATCATGCATGCTTAGACAAAGGTAATTACAGTTTATGAGGTCACCTACGAAAGTTTGAAGGAGAAGTAAGAACAAGCCGCAGCAGAGTAGGAAAAAATGGAGCAAGAAAAATTAGCACGGATAGCAGCAGAGGCAAAAGTGGTTGAGAAGGCAGTAGTTGAACAGGCGTAGATAAGGACATCTAAATTAGAAGCATCAACTAAGGCAGTCGTTAAGAAGACCCACTAAGGATCCCAATGGATAAAGGCCTAGGATCGCTTGCATCCATGCAAGCTGGATACCCCATGAGTTGCCAAAAATATTGGTAATTTTGACATTATGCCACATTGGGATTTTTGATGGAATTTTATGAATAATTTCTCATTGTAAAAGTGACATATATATATATTAATATCATAGTGTAGTATTTTGTCTAGTCGAATATGTTGCAGTATTTTTGTGCGTTAGTTTTCCTTTTAAATTTCATGAATTTCGTGCTTCAGAATAATGAGTGCTACAAGATAAATTATTTATAAAGAATGGCATAACAAATGAATGTCATCTGAAATCATCAAGGAAAAAACACTTAAAAGGTTCAATGTAAAACACCATAGTAGCATTGTTGCCCTTCCTTAGAGTTAAGAAGTTTGTATTTATGCCAAGGGAAGAGTGAAGATGCGTTTGCAATGAAAGCGTAGTGACAGACTCATTTGCCCCCATTTGAGGGTGAATGTATATTTTCAAAGGAGAAGATAATGTGTTTGGAAAAAATACTTTCACCCCATATGAAGGGTGAAAGTACCTTTTACCCCTCATTGGGGCGAAGAAACATTCAAACGATTATGTTCCAAGCAAGCCCAAAGTTGAAGTGCAAAGCCAAAATAAAGGAGTGCATTTACCCCAAAGTTGGGGCAAAAGCATTGTTTGCCCCACTTTGGGGTGAACATCATCAAAGATAAGCGCGTTGACTAGTCAAGAGTACTTCACCTCAAGTGAGGGGCGAAAGTTCCATTCGCCCCTCCCAGGGATGAAAGCCCAAAAAAAATGAGTTTAGGTAAACATGAGAGAAATAGAAAGGCACCAAGATGATGTTGAAAAGTCAACTTTGTATTTGCCCCAAGAGAAGAGTGAAAATAACTTTTGACCTTCCTTCAGGTGAACGTATATATAAGGCATAAGGTGTGGAACCCACTTCAGTATGCATTAAGAATAGTGAAAAGTTGAAAGTGCTTTTGCCCTAGGTGAGGGATGAACATCCCATTTTCCCTTCACTAAGGTGAAGCTACAGGAAGAATGGCTCGACAAACAAATCAAAGGTTAATTTTGTTTTTGGATGAATATTAAAAGATATGGGGTGTTGAAAAGTCAAAATTATGTTCACCCAAGGTGGAAGGCTACAACGCCTTTCACCCCTTTTGGGGGTGAACATATATTTTAAAGGGAAAATATGTCTTATATAAAGAGCTTTCGTCCCGAGAAGAAAAGTAAGGTTTTCAGTTGCCTCCTTTAGAGGTAAAATAACACAAGGATGATTTGAAGCATCGATCGCAAAACTGAAAGAGTAATAATCCATTTTTGCCCATTTTTTTCTCCAGAGTTGATTACTGCTATGATGAATACGCAAATGCAACAGAAGAAGTTTTAAATCAATATTTTCACTTCTATTTTAGGTAAAATTATGAGCAGTAGTAAAGGCGTAATTCTGAGCTGTGGATAGGATGAAATTATGAATATTGTCGCCTTGAGGGTGCCCTTTCCACCAAGGAGCGCAAATAAAGGTAAAATGATGTAAGTTAAAGGAGGCACTTTCGCTCATTGCTTCATTATGGACGAATTTGATTTCAAACATCAAGGAATATTTTTTCAAAGGTTCCCAAGTTGGACGAGTAAGGAGAATTTAATGATTGGGGTGAAGAGTGATTGCCATTGCCAATTTTACACAATAAAGAGTTACAAGATCAAAATCATAGGGTAATTTTCATGAGTTCGAAAACATCTTGTACAAGAAATAATCTCCAAGGAGCAATGAAGGCATCAAGTCAATGACCAAATTTACAATTTTCTGTGCACCCATGCTCGAATGTGCTGATTTCCTGGAGATTTCATGTTAGAAACTGGATCATTGTCTCAGGAGGAAAATTTTCAAGGACTTCAACGAGAAATTTATTCGTAGAGGTTTCTGATCTATAAATATTTTTTCTTCATGTGAATTAAATTAAAGCGGCGAAATCCTCTATAAATACTACTCATTTTCCATTGTAAAAAAATGATAAAAACTTTAGAGAAAAACTATTCAAGTTTTTTGCATAAATAGAAGTTGTGGTTTATTATTTTGCAAGCAGTCTCTATGTGTGATTTCTTTCTGTTCAAGCATTTCTAATTTATGTTCATGTCTGTTATCTTTTGTTAAGCTCAAATTTTGCATATGGATTTGAATATTGCTGGTGATAGTGTGGGTACTGGAATGCGATTATAGAAGTTATCTCTGAAATGTAAGTAGATTCTCTTGCCTCCTTTCTATTATATGTTGTTATGACACTTGGGTGGAATTCCTATTGCTAGTATGTCCCCAATTCTACATCTTTGGCCTATGGCTATATTTCCCATTTCTTTATGTTATTTTCAATTTCTTTCATGCAAATCTAGACTTAAACAAGTGTAGGATTAGTAAGAGAGCTAGCCCTCTCTAGAGATTGGCACGGGGGATATTTCTTTCCTCCGACCTTTCAATGTTGGCCTTGTCTAGGGTGCATAAATGCATGTTTATATTTTAGGTAGATATTTGACCAACAACACCATCAAAATTAATTTTGATAGACCTAATTTTGGGACATTTACATTTTACCTAGATGAAGTGGATCCTTTTTTTTAATGCCATTATTGTAGATGACTCTTCTATGTATGTTTAAATCTTGTAATCAAGTTGTTACCACCTCTTTTTCTATACTTGAGACTTTCCATAATGAGCACCATATCTGTAAAATTTTTGTAATAAAGACAATATTACAATTTCAAACTTGAGTATGATTTTGAGATTTATTCTTAAAATTCTATTATTAATTTCAAGCCAATTTTTTTATAAATAATTTTAGGACCAGTCCTTTGTAGAATACATAATGCTTTAGCTTTAAAATAAATAATACAACATTTCATCAACTCTTTCAATGTTGATGGAGCTACTCAATATTTTTAAATTAACCCCAAATGGTATGAACAAAGGGAAAATGAAGAAGTAAATAGTCTTATGTTTCAAAATACTTCTCACATAAAGCACATCTAAAAGTTCCATGATATCCTCTTCATTGTAGATTCTCTTATGTGAGAATCTAACTTTAAACTATTAACCAAAGAAATACTGAGGCCTTAGGAAGAGCCTCTAATGACCAAACATTCTTCCAAGAGAAATTTGTAGATACCCTCTTCATTGTAGAATATCTCCTATAAGAATCTTATTTTGAACTATTAACAAAAGAAATATTGAGGCCTTAGGGAGACCCTCTAGTGACCAAATATTCTTGTAAGATAAATCTTTAGGAATAGAAAAATTCAATTGCTTTAAATCCTTATATATCAACTTAAATGAGTGTCCACCTTCGTTTGATAGATTCTAGACCAACTCATCCTTTCATGTAAAAGTAAGCAAATAAAACTCTTAAAGCATCTTTTGATTCTCATTTTTTATTTGTTTGATTTTCTCTGTTTCAACCAAGTTATTAATATAAATTCATGATTTAGATTTATTACTCATATTAATATAATATTTGAACTTTAGAGCTTTACAAGCGAGGCATGCTTAGGCTAATGGTTGTCATTTTGAATCAAAGATAAGAGAATAAGTTTTCAACCAAACATGAGAACAAAAATTTACATAATTCTCCTCATTGAATGACCATCTAATATGTTTTTTCATCAATTGAAAACTATCTGATATAAATTTCCTACTGATAATCCTTTAGGTAGGGTTATTTCTCTATATAATTTCATTGCATCAAGAGAACCTATAGATTTTTAAAGTAACATTTTATCAAATTCTTTCCTTGATCTTTGAATAATCTCCATCCAAGTTTTTATCCTACGATCAAACTCATAAGTCTGCAATTCTACTAGCCTTCTCCTTCAATAGAATTTCCTTTGCAAACTCTATCTCATTTACAAAGAGAAAAGCTAATATTTTTGTCACATCCTTTCCAAAAAAATACTCTTTGAATTTTATAAATTTTTTATCATATACTTGCTAGCAATGTTAAAAGTGACATCATATAAATAGGGATGGATTATAATGTAGACTTTATGAATTTTAGCCTTCCCATCATGGTTAAGAACTTATCTTCCCAACCTACAAAACAAGATTTTTTTCTATCCAAACAAGAGATCAAAAACTATTTTTTATTTTTTAAGACAAAGGAATACTCAAATAGGTTGATAGAATTTTTGAAATTTGAAATCTTAAAATATCCATAATAATTCATTGTAAATTTAGGGTAGTGTTAATAAAAATCGTGGTTTTGTAGTATTAACCAACTATCTAGTATCCTTAGCATGCTAATATTAATCTAAACTCCATGGCCTCACTGACTAAGGGATTAGAAGGGACTGCTTTTTATAACATGAATACCTTTAATTTTTCCTTCCATGTTTTCCTTTGAGAAAAATCTCTCTAATGCCTTTGCAAGAATAATACATATATAAGGAGATAGTGGATCACCTTGGCAAATTCCATAAGATGATCTAAAGTAACCAATAAAAGAATAATTAATCAAAATAGAATATTTTAGAGTGCTATAACAAAATTTAATCTATTTACACCAACCATGACCAAAACTAAACTTTTTGAGAATATCATGTAGAAAACCCTAGGAAACTCTATCATATGTTTTGTTCATATCTAATTTTTTAAGCATACCTCTTTTTTCATGGAATGAAGAGAATGTTTGACCCCATATGTAATGATGACTCAATCAAAATTTTGTTTGCCATAACAAAACCATCTTATTCCTTTGCAATAACATAATCTAGAATGAATTTCAACCTATTTGCCATAATTTTTGAAATAGTCTTAAGAATCATATTACAAAGACTTATTGGACAAAAACTATCAAAATATTTTATCTCATCTTTTGTGGAAACCAATGTAATAAAAGTGACATTAATATCACTTATTGTATCCTTCGTTTTCTAGGCCTCTTCAACCACAACCAACATATCACTCTTAAATAAATTCCAAAATATTAAAAAAAAAAATGATATAAAATCCATCAATTCTAGGTGCCCTTTTAGGATGGAATGAGAAAACCACTTCATGTAGCTCTTCCATAGATATCTTCCTCATCAAGCTTTCATTTTATCCCTACGTCATAATTGATGGAATATTTTACACAAGCTTACCTTGTACCTCCTTATCTTGCCTAGTATTTGATAAAATATTTTTGAAGTAATTAATTGCTTCGCTCTCAATATCTTCTTCTTCTTAAATATTTCTTCCATCTAAAGTTCAAATATTTTAAATTTGATGAAAAGAAAAAAAAAAATTTAGTGTAGCATATATTTTTTTGTATTTCTATCTCCTTCCTCGAGCCATTTCTCCCTAAATTTTTGGAACCAATTTGACTCTTCTCTTTTCAATGCATTACGATAATAAAAAAAACAATTATTTTTCTTTTACTTAAGAATTATGGTCTATTCCTTTGATTTCGACCATCTCTCATAAATTTTTGAGCTTAGATTCAACTTCGTCCTTTTCCTTAAAAATGTTACCAAAATATTTGGTATTCTAAATCTTCATTTGCTCTAAATATTTCATCTTTTGAACAAACCTATGCATACATGATCCTTTAAAATTTGTTTCATCCCACCATAACATAACTATTTAAAAAATCATGATATATAATTATTAAAATATCATATTAATATTAATATATATTTTGTTAATATATTATAATAATAAAATATAAGTAAAAAAATTTCAATTATATAGTTTACTTAGAATTTTCATAATATATATTTTAAATTTTACTTTTAAATGAACTAATTAATTAGATATATTCTATCCTTCGTTTGTGTAATATAAAATATTAAGAATTGTACCAACCTTCATTTAGGATTTACACTTTCTTCTAAGGTTTGATCATATCCATGCATGGATGACATTGACCTCATCGGCATTTTCCATCTGCTAACCAAACCATAACTATTGATGTTTTAGTCACATATTCTAGAGCTTATCTACATTATTATTATTATTATGGTAAAATTTGGGTTTTTGAAAGGGTTTGAACCTTTTTACAATTTTAGACTAGTTTGTTTAGTCTTACCAACCAAAAAGCCTCTAAAGGCTACATGACATTCAAAACATTGAACTACCTTGATTCAAAACTTTACATCCAAAAAACCTCATTTCTAAAGGTTACATGACTTTCAAAACATCGAACTACCTTGATTCAAAACTCTACAAATTTACATCCATTACGAGCCTCTTTACATTCATATCTTTAAAGAGTCTAAAAAAATAAAACTCTTAGTAAAAATTCTATATATCTCCAAAATAATGAAACCTTTAACATACAAATCCATAAATCATGAGAAAATAAACAGATCTAATAATTATTTTTAAAGACAAAACATAAGTTTTTGAAAGGGCCCAGTCCCTTGTATTGTATTGGAGACTCCCTTGCATTAGAGACTTAAATCTAATGAATGAAAAACTAAAAACATACTAAATAAAAAACATAGATTTTAACTAAAGATCGTGGTCTCCTTCTACTAAACTTTGAACTTGTGTAAAATCCAAAACTTACCCTATTGTGAAAACTGAAACACTATTCTTCATAATTAATACTTCCTACTCACACTTTTAGAAAGACCTAATAATTTTAAGTTAAGGGCTTTAATAATTAAAAAATAAATAAAACTTAACGGCCTTAAATTTATTTGACGAATGTGAAAGCTGCGTGTGGCGTTAGCCACAACTAATGTTGCCAACTTTGGTGGTTTACGTCCCAAAACCGTTACAAGAACAAGAAATATGCATGCATAAGGATTCCATCTTTCTTCTTCTTGTTGAAACACCTCTATCTCTGGTCTGCTAGTTTTGGAGTAGAACTGATTTGGCAGAAATGACTACCTGGAATTATGTTCAGTTGTCCAAGCCCACAGCCGTCACCCATTCTGCAGTGGGCAACTTCACTGCTCACGACGAGATCAATGTCGTTATAGCGTATCCTCAAATTTTAACTTGAACAATTCCCCTTATGTATACAGAAGATGATTATTTTTATTATTGTTGCTATTTCCTTAACTCTATCTATACAGAAAATCCACACACTTGGAGATTCACCGCTATGTCGATGAGCAGAAGGGATTGGAGGTATGTGTAAAATTTCGACCCAATATTATGAGGATGCTATTTTTTTGGTATTCTTTTGAAGTGTTGTGAGGATTTGCGAAGGTTATAATTAAGAAGAGCGTGTGAATTGTGTTGAAAGAAAAGAAAAGAAAATGAATGGAAGCCTATGTGATTTGGTTTTTAGGTAGTTAGTTGCAGTGGCCTGAATTTTTTTTTAAGAATAAGTATGATATATTTAATTAAATAGTATTAGTTTAATTGTTAGATTTTACATTTTTAATGGGCTGTGGGGATTGAACTCAGGTCACATTACCCATAACGCAAGTGGATAGACCACACTTCGTGGATATTTTAGATTCTTGAACCTCTAAGAAAGAGACCCAATTAAAATCTTACAAAACAATACATAATAATATTTAAGTTATTGCAGGAGCTGCAAGGTTATTGTAGTGGTAAGGGCTTTGATTTCTTTTTTAGAGGTTCAAGGTTTCAAATCCTGAACCTAAACCCTCATAAAAACCTGTGTAAACTCATTGAAAAAATATTCAAGTAATTGTAATATCCTTAACTATAGAAATAATATAATAAAAATTTAAAAATATAATATACCAATATTAAAAAGTATGATGTACCAGAGTTTTACATAACTATTAAAATTTCTAGACATATTACCAAATAGGAAATCCTAGAGTTGCAGATAACTAAGAATGTTTTCAGTCTTCTCTTTAATTTACATCTTTAGTTTTTAGATCTGTGCATCCTAGAGTTGCAGAGAACTAAGATTGTTTTCAGTTTTCTCTTCAATTTACATCTTTATTTATTTTTAGATCTGTACCTGAATGCATGCTCCAGTCTAGAAACACTCAAGAGATTAACTTCCTAACTTCCTTGATTATGTTGTATTGCGCATTTTAATCCGGTATAACATTTATTCTTAGAGCTTCAGTTAAAAAACTTAAATCACAAGCCAAAGTTAAAACAATGGTAAGTTTTATACTAAAAGAAATAATTATTTCAGGAATAGTTGGAAACTCGCTCTAAAAGAAACTGGGTGCTCGAACAAACTGAAAAACCTTGGTAAAAAAAAACTAATTTAATTTAAAAAATATATATTTAAAACAAAAATTTAAAAGATAGAAAGTTGATTTATTTATTAAACTGAAAAAACTTGGTAGAAAGAAAATAATTTAATTTAAAATATATATATTTAAAACAAAAATTTAAAAGATAGAAAGTTGATTTATTTATTAATTGTTTTATAAAAAAAAAATTCAATTACAATTATTAATCATCAAAACCAGCAAAATATAACAAAGTTTTCTGTGCTTTCTTCCGAGTAACCCAGTTTTGCCAAATTCTCTAAAACTCTTAAAAAAATATAAAATCAGACATACTGAAGAAAGCACCTTCATCAATTTTTCTTGGATTTGCAGCCATTGACTTGTAGTTTGTACCAAGGCAAGAGGCTGATAGAAATAAAGAAAACCAGATTTACTACATTTTATAAAATGAAATACATTATATGAGAATCAACAGCCTTGATTATTAAAATTGTGTTTGGAAGAATGTGAGGGTAAAATTCAATGATTTTAGCCACACCACCTTGCTTTTGAAAATGAAAATTATTGTATTCAAGAACTGAATAGTGAAAATAAAAAAGAAAATAGAGCATGAATCAAAAGGAAAATAATTATAGAAAACTTCGGGGATAAATAATGAATACTGTTTAATTTAATTTAATTTAATTTTTTTAAATATGTATTTAAATTGATCATTGAAATTATTTATGGGTCTAATTTATATTATATCATGATAATTTGGTAATTATGTATATATTATTTTTTAAAATTAAAATTTTAGTTTTCTTCTTGAAAGTTGAAGAATTTAAAGGTTGAGCTTATGCCATTTGATAATATCTACTTTTTATTGAATTTAACATTTCAAAAATAACTTTTGTTTTGAAGTTTTTTTTTTTTTTTAATATAATATAATTTTTAGAAATATAATTCCCTTTTAAAAAATAAACTCATGCAATACTACTCATATTATTGATTGCTTGCATTTTCTCTTCCCTCACTAAGTAGTTTGTTATATTTAAAAAAATAAAAAAATAATTATTGTCAAAGAAGTAATGGGTACATTTTCCTAATTATCTGTCACTTGGTAATTATTTTTATTTATTTTTGTTAAACAAACTTCTTTCTATCCAAATCTTTTGTAAAATTATTGGGTTTATTGCCTTAAGTTTTTACTTCAAGTAGTATCACCTTACCAAATTTCTCCAAATCTCTTTTATAGTGGAATTTTATCCTAAAATGCTTTTTTCTTGAATGAAATGTAGGATTCTTTGTTGAACCAATAACGTCATGCTTGCCACACAATTAAAATTGTGGGATTTTATTCATTACCAATATGTTCACTTAAAGTTATTTAGCAATATATTATGCTTCTATTTTGGATTGGGCTACAAATAGTTTCCTCTTGTTCCTCCAACTCATTGTTCCTATAAACAAGGAAAAAATATATGTACATTTTGACCTTACCTTGTCTACTTCACCTTTAAAATAAGAACTAATACATCATTATAAATAAATTTTATTTCTTTTTATTCATTTGATACCTATCCAATGTTATTTACTTGGATTGGCCACAAACCTATTCATAAATCCCATTGCATAAGCTAAGTTTGGTCATATACATAATATCTAACACATGAACTAACTTTGTTGGAATATGATATCCTTCCTATTTTTTCTTCTTTCTTAATCTTAGGACTTGCTATTAGAAACAATATTTTTATTTAAGCTTAACTAGTTTACATGTTTTCATCCTAAATAATTGAAATATTTCTTAAACATACTTCCTCTAGCTAATCCATACCTTCATAATTTTGCAATCTCTTTTCACTTCTATCTAAAGAATATCATGCATATCTTCTATATGCTTCATATCAAACTATTTCTTCAATTGAACCTTAGTAGACTTAATAAGCATTTTGTTGCTACTATGAAGAAGACTATCATCTACATAAAGCACATAAATAGTAAAATTAATATTATAACTTGTGATGTAGATACAATTTGTTAGCATCATTTCTTCTAAAGCATTGGCTAATTACATATTTATCAAACCTTTGAGACCATTTCTTGGATATTCATGAAGACCATACAATGACAATTTTAGTTGGCATATTATGCTTTCCTTCTCTTCTATAATAAATATTGCTAGTTAATCCATTCTAATTTCCTCAAGATCTCCATGTAAAAATATATTTTTCACTGACATTTGCTCTACCTCGAAGTCCCATGCCATGACTTATATTTGTAGCATTCTTGTGGAGGCCAACATGGTCATTAGAATGAGTTTTCTAGTAATGAATTTCATTAACTTAGAAATACCCTTTGGCTACCAACCAAGATTTGTACCTTTTAACACTTTTATTATTTCTAAATATTTTCTTAAATATTCTCTCTCTCTCTCTCTCTCTATATATATATATATATATATATATATATATATATATATATATATATATATATATATATATATCCATCCAAGTGTTATTCTTTTCTAGGTCCTTCATTTCCTCTTTAATTGCCCTTCTCTAATGATGAATTTCAGCATTTGAGGGCTTTTTCAATAGTATTAGGATGTTATCCAATAATGCCTAGATAAACATAGTCAAAACACTTAAAAAATTGTTCATATTTATCAATCCTTTTTTTTTTATTATTGAGAATCCTAAGTTTTGAATTGATCAACTCTAGCTATATTGATCTAGTTTTCCTATTGTTTGTCTATATTACATGGTTGCTTACTACATTGATACCTTTGGAAATGATTATGTATCATGATATTTGGTTATTATTCTATCCTCATTTCTTTGATTTAACTCTTGTAGAAGTTCTTCAATGCTTACCTTTTTAGTTGGACTTCCTTTGCACTTTGTGGTGTATTATAGATTGGTAGACATGACTTATTTGAAGATCATATTATGGCTATGGATAATATTACGTTTTAAAGAAATCCTTAGCATATGTCTTTCAAATTTATTTCTATAATTCGAAAATATGAATTTCAAAAACTTACTATAACTTCTTTCCTTTTTCCTTTGAAATGTGCATAAATGTTTCATACTCAAGTACACTTAAGTGACCGATATATCACTTTCTCCCACTCCATGCTTCTTTAGGATTTTATCTCCTAAAATAGAAGAAAAATATCTACAAAAAGTAGTTAGTTGTTAAATCTGCCTCTTGTCAAAACCCTTCAATGACATTAGAACCAAATATTATACTTACTTTTCAATAAAAGTTCTATTTAATCTCTTATAAATGCCATTTTTTAAGAGTTATATGAAACAATAATCTACAATATTATAATATTCATTTGAATAATCCATCAAATTACTTTGAGAAATAATCATTCCATTGTCACATTTTAGAATTTTTTCTTCTTATATATTTCTATTTCCACTTTAACCATAACTTTCTTGATATATTCTAGAATGTCACTCTTTCTTCTCATGTATTAAATGCATGATTTCATATAATGGTTAAACATGAAAGTGACAAAGTACTTTGCTTCTTCTAAGAATGCAACTCATAATGGTTGGTCCAAAAATATTAGAATATACTAAAAATTAAGAATTTATTTGCCTTATGTGCTTTTTTAATTTATTGAAGCAAATATAAACCTTGTATGTGTTCCTTCAATACAATTCATAGAATTCTAAATATTAATTCTTACCTTTTATGAAGCCTTTGACTAGTTGTTATATAATGCTAATAACCATTTCTAAACAATGTGTCTAAACTTATAAGACTTGGAAATTTTGATTCAACTTTTTAGAGTCTATATTCTTCTAATTATTTGATACCATGTTTATTATCCCACTCAAACATGTATATATATCAAGCTTGTAGAAAAATCAAACCTTCATTATATTTACTAGAACCATGGATTCCCTCATTTTTCTACAATTGCTATCTTATAAGTTATATATATATACTTCTTTTGATATCTAAAACATGTTTCACCTTTAGAATTATATATATATATCAATTACTTAATTTTACCGTTGTAGATCCAATTCCAATGATTTTGCACCCATAGTCATATCCCAAGAGTGCTTTGACCAAATTTTGTTCCTCATAAATAAAAAATAGTTGTCTTGTAGGTTGCAGTAAAAGAAGCAGTTAGATCTATGGCCCACACATTATTTTATTCATAGTAAGAAATGAGGATGATACATGGATTTTTTCTCCCTTTTTATTTTTAAATAATGAAAATATTTTCTTCCTTAGAGGATTGTAGAGATTGCACTTAGTTTTGGTATGATTTTTTATGGAACTTCTAATTGAGGTCATATTCTTGTTCATTCTCACTTGTATATCTATTTCTCCCACTTGGTCTATTATCTTGATGTTTCTTAAAATGAACTAATGAGACCAAGACTTTAGCCCCATTTATAAGTTATAAATTTTTCTTGTATAACTTAAAAGGTCCTAACAATGAAGGATTTGGAACTCTAGAAAGAAGGTCCAAGGTATGAATTTAAAAAGGGGGTAGGGCTGTACACCATGCCTAAATAGCTTAAGTATGGTTGGATAAATATTTATTGGGTAAACAACATCCTCCATGAGTGTGCCATGTGGCCTATGGCCTTATGTACATTAAAAAATATTCAAAACATATTTTGGGTAGACAATATCCTTCATGAGGATGCATGTTAAAAATTATTTAAACTTTATCTTTATTATATCATCAAAATTTAAAATTGATTTACCTTACCTCCAATTATAATCTTTTTGATTTTTTTTTAAGATTCTAGATGAGTACTCAATAAGACCATGGGTTTGACCATGTTCACCTATGAATATCTTCATGTTGATTCATAATTGAGTTAAAAAAACTAAGGTGATTTGTAATATTATCATTCAAATTACAAAAACTTCCTCCTAAAACCTCATAACAGGTTATAATTTTTTTTTGGTAGGTAAAATTGCTTAAGTGTAGGGTTTTAATGGGCCCCAAACCTAAGTACATAAACTGGTAGCTAAAACAATAGCATAATATGACACAGGCCTGCACATTGGTCATCTGCAACCTAAACGAAAAGGACCAAAAAATAACAAATAAGGTTGAGTGGATGCATAACATCATAAAAATAAAAATACAACCTGAGTAATACCCACGCAGGGGTTGCTTAAGAGAAGTAACTACCTGTAAACCTTGTAAAGGGGCTATAACAAAAACCTACGCAGGGGATGCTCACAAAAGATCGACAAAAACTATAATAGATACCTGAACAGGAAGAAACATAGTATTCAAAAATATCCACACAGGGGCAATATAGAACTTAGAAACAGTAATGGGAATCCCTGGAGCTCAAGTTCCTAGTTATGACAATCTCTTCACATCGCTGGCCCACCGTTGGCCCTTTCAATGGAAGTTCTGTCACCTCAACCATCAGTTTAACAGTAACTCTAAAACGGAGGCTATGCACAATAACATAATTATTATTCCACAAATTGACAAAGGCTTTAGTGATATTTTGCTAAGGAATGAGACCATGAGCTTATAGAAAGGTCTGAGATAGGGGATTAAGTTGAAGGTTAGATGGCTCAAGAAGGGCCATGTTGGTAAGACTAAGAAAAAAGGAAGACCACAGAAACCAGATACTATGCTTCTTACTACTTAGGATACACAATAACAGATAAAACAAGAGATAATGGATTGACACAGACCAGGGTTGTAAATATTGAAATTTTTGGCACAGTAAATGATATTTCCAGAAGCTGAGTTGGAGTGATTGGTAGACCACTTAGTAATTATCCATAGGGAATAGACACTGGAAAATATAGACATGACACAAGATAGATTACGCAAAGGATATGACTGGGATAAGATTGAGAGTGCCAATTGACTAAAAAAATAGTTCTCAAAATTTGTAAGACGTAAAAAAGAGGATCTCGAGATTTGACACATATTGACCTTGTTTGACAACATTCAATTACACTGCCTAGACTTACTAAGGGATTTGACATACTTGGAGAAGACCACCACAAGACAAACCCACTGACAGGGCCTACCTTGGGATATAGCATACTTCACGAAAAGGAAATAGGAGAACCAACCACTAGTACTGATAGCAAGACTGAAAGTCACACTAATCAAAAACTTTCACCATAATAATTGGAACCAAAGAAACAAATCATGCTAAAATAGCTACAGTCATCATTGGAGAAGCTAACCCACAAAAACCTGTGACCACATATTTCAAATCAAATCATTATTAGTAGCATTTAAAACTTCTTTGGGAAAGTTTTCTTTCCAAATGGACAATAATTTGTGGATAACTCCCCAATTGGCAAGAATATCCATAGGCCTATTAGATTTGTGGTACACATGATTGATAGAGATACCATTGAAATTTTGGGATAACTTCTTAACTTCCTAAACAATGGTTTTGACATTCCAAGAGGACACCCTATTTTTTTGAGAGAATTTATAATATTCAAATAATCTCCCACAATAAAAATATTACCTTTATAATACTTGAGAAGATCTAGCCCTCTCCACAATGCATGATATTTAGTAAGATGATTAGTTTGACACCCTAGATACTCAACATAAGCCATAATAAATTGATCAATGTGATCTCTGACAAGACCACCTGCACCTGCGTCCCCTAGATTTCCTTTGGAGGCACCATTAAAGTTAAGTTACAATCACTCACTTGGGGGAGGAATCCAATGGGTACCCACTCTAGGATGAGAGGCTAGAAAACTAGAACTGGAGTTGTAGGGAGTTTTTAAGGAAGAGAATAGAATAGAATCCAATCTAGAATCAGAATATTTAGGACAAGGAAAGAGCTAGGAATTTTTGACAGCAAAGGCAATAGATTTATTGGCAACAGAGATGGTATCCTTAGAGGAGGAAGAGAAAACCTTGATGTTTCTTTCAAGCAATACTTACCATAAGATATGATGAAGGGTCACTTTCCATAAATAAGATAATCTGAGGTTTTTGAAAGGAGCTGACCATTGGATGAAAAGGTGACTCAATGAATTAGGAGGAACCTATGAGATATGAAAAGTGGATATAAGGTGATCCAAAGATATCTTGGAGAAAGAGCACTGTAGAAGAGGTGATTGATAGATTCCACCTTTGTCCAATAAAGGATGTAAAACAACAATTTTATTGTTCTCTAAAAGTGGTTGATTAGAGATCCACCTGTCAGTCTAGAAGTTAATTTTAGTCCCTTTGCCTAATTACCACAATTTTCCTTATGAATTAGAGATCTGGTTTAGATAATTAATTTCTAGAAAGTGGAGTCCTTTCTGGGTATATCATCATCTATGAAACACTGATTTTGAAGATATTTTCTATTAAAAATTGAGACCCATTCAAGGTTAGTGTTGGTGAAAATCTTCTATGCTTGCTTGGCTAACAAGGCTATGTTCATATTACAAACTCTTCGAAGCCCCAAGCCCCCCTAAATTTTGGGTGAATACACCTTATCCCAACTGACCAGATGAAATTTTTTCATGTCCTCGGCACCTGCCCACAAAAACCTTTTATGAAATTGCTCAATTTTCATGTAGACAACAACAAAAAAATTGAATATAGACATGAAATATGCAGGAAAAATTTGGAGATAAGCCATTGTTAGGGTGACTTTGGTTGCTTGAGAGAGGAGGGTCCCTTTCCAACCTACAAGTTTTTTGTTAATCCTCTCAATAAAATTACTCCACATGGATTCCTTTGGAGCACTAGTGAAAATAGGGAGGTCCAAATATTGGGTAGGCAACTAAGATATAACACATTGAAATATGCGTGTAATCTTAGCTTGTCTCTCTTGGGGAGTGTTAACGAAGAATATTTTGCTTTTAATATAATTTATTTTCTGCCCTACAGCCTCCTCATAGGTATCAAGAATACTCTTAATTGCTTTTGCTTCCCACACAGAAGCATGGGTAGCAATGATGGTATCATTAACGAACTACTGGTGAGATAATGATCTTAAATTAGACATAGCAGTAATGCCTAAAATTATACCATTGGAGTAGGTATTTTTGAGCGCTCTACCCAAGGATTCAACAATAATGATAAAAATTATGGGGGATAGAGAATCTCCTTGTCTAAGGCCCTTATTACTAGGGAAAAACCTTGTTGCAAATCCATTGACCAAGATTGAAAACTAAGGATTAGAGATGCAGTTATGAACAAGATCAACCCACTCCCTATGAAACCCAAATTTGAGAAGAATAATAATAAAAAAATCTCTGTTAACTTTTTCAAAAGCCTTATTCATATCAATTTTGTAAAACATGGCAATTTTTTTGTTACAATTGGTAAAATGAAGGGCTTCATGCAATGTGATAACACCATCAGTAATATTTCTTCCCTTGATAGAGCTACCTTGACAAGGGTCTATGATCTGAAGAAGGATCTCTTTGAGTCTTGTAGCCATGGCTTTAGTAAGATTTTTGTACAGGATATTGTAAAGACTAATGGGTCTAAAATATGACATAGATTTACACATAGGCCATTTGCAAACCAAGGAAATGAAGGTGGGTTAATACTTTTGGGTATGGATTTAGTTTTTTGAAGTTCAATGATGGCATTGCAAATGTCAGGCCCAATGATATGCCAAAAATTCTGATAGAACCGGGGGGAAAACCCATCAGGTCCTGGGATTTTATCAGGGTGTATTGAGAAAACAACCTCTTTAATTTCATCAGGGGTGAGGGGTTTGATAAAAGCCAAATTCATATTTGAAGTGACCAGAATGGGTATATGATGGAGCAATTGTATACCATCTTGGGAAGAATTTTAGGGGTTGGCTCCTAAAAGACCTTCAAATAAATATGAAGCTTCATTTCGAATCTCAAAAATATCCTTAATGACGGATCCATCACTTTTGGCTAATTCTTTAATTTTATTCGAACTTCGGTGTCTTAGGGTAGTGGCATGAAAGAATTTTGTGTTAGATTCCCCCTATTTGAGCCAAAGGGCCCTTGATTTTTACCTCCATAAAGTCTCCTCTTTGCACATTGTGGTTTTTTGCAATAACCTATCTCTCCTCATTTATGAATTGTTCATTAATTTACCCATTCTGAATTTGGAGTTTAATACTTTTTAGTGTTTGCAAAATATTTTCCTTATTTTCAAAGATGTTACCAAAACAATTTCTGTTCAAGACTCGAATATTCTTTGGCACACTTTAGTTTTTTGGAAACCCTAAAATAAAGGACCCATGACAGTCAAATTGCCACCAGTCAGCAATTTGCATCCATAAATCTGGGTGTTGTGTCCACATAGCTTCAAATATAAATGAGATTCTGAAACAAGGACCTTTCTCTAATTCAAATAGTAAAGGGCAATGATCATATCCAACTCTAAAATATAGATAAGAGTACCATCACCCATCAGCGGTATAGCTTCTTGAGACACGAAAACCCTATCAAGTTTTACTTGAATTTGCTGATCCCTAATTCTCCTGTTGCTCTAGGTGTATTTTATCCCTTTAGTCTAAACATCAATCAAATCACATTCAATGATAAAGTTATGAAAATCCTCAATGCTCTTGGTGGGCATCAGGTTCCCTCCCTTCTTATCAGAAGGAAAAATGGGAGAGTTGAAGTCTCTAGCAATAATCCACATAAGGTTTATGAAGGCACTTCTCATTTGACTCAAAGTATCCCATAGACCCCTATGAATGAGAGGATCATTAGCAGCATAGAAATTGGTCAGAATACAAGAGAAATTATTGCTTTTACAAAAAAACATCATATTGAGGACCTTGTCGAAAGAGAAAATGATTTTGCCTTCTAACTTGTTTGAGTCCCAAATACAAAGAAGACCTCCAAACGTACCTTGAGTTGGGAAAAAAAAAAAATCACCATTTTTCCAAATAGAATTTGTGATTTTCTGGATTTTGTTTTGATCAATATTTTTTTTCTTGCAGAACCATGATAGTGGGTCCGTATTTCCTCAGAGTGCAAACAAGCCTTTGCTTGAAAACACTATCCACATTTAGAATTTTTAAAAAAAGTTTGGCCTCCCTTAGTTTGTTGCAAGGGAGGTTTGGGCCTTTTTGATTAATCCTTATCCTCACCAAGAAGATCTTGGAATAAGGTTTTCTGGTTACCATTTGCAATATCATTTTCTCTTTCCTTTATAATTTGATCATTGATAGAGGGTCTTCATTTTTTTTTTCACTGCCAATATCAACAAAAGCTTTCTTGATACTTCTAGTGTTAATGGGGCTGAAATCATATTTATCTTCTTTCTCCACTTTATCTGAGCTGGGATTGCCAATTTATGTATGCCCCTTGAGGGTGGGTAGTGGTTTTGAAAAAATATTAGATGGCCCAGATCTAGTCAGGGATTGAGATTCCTCTTGATCAGAAACTAGGGTTTCAGTTGGATTTGGGGTAATTTCATCCTCACTAGGTTCAAACCCATGAATAAGAGTTCCTTTTAAAACATCAAAATGATTTTGGAAGGCAAAAATGGAACTCACCTTTGGATGATCATCCTTCAAATCTTGGATTTCAATCTACTTTCCTTTGGTATCTTCTGGAATTTATCCCTTCTTATGATAGTGACTACTTTTTTGCTTGCCCTACAAGGGTCTACCTTGCTGCCACTCGATTTGCAACCCCGCTTTGAGAAGTATTAGGGAGTTTCATATCATTTAAGTTTCTTAGCAATGGGTATTGGGTTTTGATATGGCCTTAAGCCTTGCATTCAATGCAGAATGTAGGCTTGTTCTCATATTCTATGGCCTGGAATCTTCTGTAGGAGTCATAAACCAAATTTATCTGATTGGGAAGATGGGAATACAGATTAGCATTGACACAAATTCTAGCATGAACCATGTGAGTGTGTGCTCGGATCACCGGGTCGATTGCAACCAGCTCACCTATATTAAACTATCCCATAAGATCCTTATTGGATTTACATCTTGCACATTCATTAGAACTAAATCAATAAGATTTAATTTTATTTGAACTATTATTATTTTTTTTTCAATATTCATGAGACATAATCTTTGATTTTTTACCAAAAGATACAATAAAAATATCTCTCCTCATGAACCAAATCCATGTTATCTTCCAAAGGCTATAATTTTTCCTTATTAACTTTTTAATATCTACTTTATAACTCTTAGATAAAAGCTTATATTTTGTTGAAATTAGTAATGACTCTCTTACTAAGATTTACAACATGAGATGTCAAACCTATGCTTTGATACTAATTATTAAAATTAGAAAGTGTGGAACACAAGACCTCAATAGAAAAATATGCAAAAATATAAAAATACAATGGACGTATATGAAAAACAATAGGAATAGGAGTCACATAAGAAGAATTTACAATACAAGACTAATGTGCAAGCTTATTGATTTAAAAACACAAGGAATTATCTCCAAGCTTCTTAATTTTTTATATTCTTTATATTGACACATCTCTCTCTCTCTCTCTCTCTCTCTCTATATATATATATATATATATATATATATATATATATATATATATATATATATATATATATATATATATATATATATATATATATATATATATATTGATTGATTGATTATATTGAGAAGAGGGCCTTGAAAGGGGTCCCACAACCTTTTACATTAGAAGCCAAACATTACTCATAAAGTTGTCCCACCCAAATATGGCCCTCAATATCCCATAACAACCCATAACACCAAAAGAGACAATATCCCAAAAAGAACATAGATAGAAACAGAGACCCAAAACCAACCAACTACAATAAAAAAAAATTTAGACCAACAATAAAACACCCAACACATCCTTACCACTTAACCAATTATTAATTCAAGTCCTTCCCTTTAACTTGCCAAGAATCTTTCAATACAACCAGAAGGGTTGGATTCTGTGACTAGGAATTAAGAACTGACATCCTCTCGAGCAAATTGAATAAGCTCCTAGGAAAAGTTTGATCTCCAAATCATCACAAGAAAAGTGGCATAAAAATCTAATAAAAAAATATACAATCACCTTGGGAGGTGTAGAATCTCTTGAGGACCTTACACATATTTCAAAGAGGCATCGCCAACCGTCCTTCCCGAACGGGTACCAAAAAGTGGAGTTTTAAAAACTTTAACTCGAATTATGAATATGATATCAGATACAGTCTGGCTACTGTTGAAATCCAACCTAACAAAAATTAAAGAGTCATAAATAACATTAAAAACTTGGTCAAAAAGACCACTATCCTGCCCAGGAAAAACAAAAAATTTAAATTTGAAAAATTTTCCACAAAAATCATCGGTTGGAAAGGGACGTCAAAAGCCACTTTCGGTGTCTCCTTATTCTTACTTTAGAAATAGGAGTTTAGCAAGCACCCAATGAGTTTTCCAGCATTAAATTTATTTTTTCCATGAGTTATAGGGCCTTGGAACTTAGTATTTAAAAAAAAAAAAGGTTTTGGTGAAGGTATAATGAACTCCTTCAGCTTAATCAAATTCAAATGCACTGTAGGCTCTTCTGTCATTTCAAGAGCTGCCAAACAAGCAAAGGGATTCTATGAAATTTACATTGAAAGAGAGGCCAAGGTCTTGCAGTTATTCCTTTCTAAAATGTTAATGTGATTATGGTATTTCGACGCTATCCTTGGATCAATATTGATGTTTTCATATGAAATTATAGGCTCCTTAGCAAGGTCATTTGCCAAGGCTCTAGTTGCAATATTCTAAGGGTATTATCCAAATATATGATCGTAATAATTATACTAAGTGCAGACTACAGGCTTGTTCTCATATAATATGGCTTGATTCCTATTATCCACCTCAAAAAAAAGTTATATAGACTCAAGTAGGTCAGTATCTAGATCTACAATCACACATATATGAGCAAAAACCATTCGATATCTTGCATAACAAACTCACCAATCAATTTTACAATGCCCCTCAAAACCACTTCATGCCAAAAGTGAAAAGGAAACCTCGATAATCTAACCAATGTAGGGCCTATGTTAATTTTTTGGGTGTTTGTTTCAAATTTGGATCTCATTTATGAAGAAAAATACCCTTTTTGCCAAAGAACCAGTGACCTCTAACCAAAATGGATTTGGGATCTTTTACAATAGAAATTTTAATCAGAAAAAATCCATTAGGAAGAGTTACTAGTTTGAGCTAGCCTTTTGGTGACCAGACTTACGAGGCCCATCTCCTGATGGATTCCAAGTCTGGTCTAGCATTCCCAAAACATTTCCCACCAAGGGAGGCCTCACCCTCTCCCATAGCAACCTTGATCAACTTCAAAGGCATGAAAAGAGACGATTGAACATGATCACGGTCAAAGAGATAATCCATAATAGAGTCATACCTGGTTCTCTAAGTGATCATCATAGTATAAGACTTCTCAATTGGGAGACCAAGCCCAATAGTCGAAGATGATCTCCCCAAGGAATTGACCACCTCTAGAGTCTCCTCACTAAGGTAAGTCTAACCACCAATAGTAGTTTTTGACTTATGTTCCACCTCATACCCAACAATTTGTTCTACTATAGGGTCTACTTGACCACCTACAGAAGGTTCTACCATATATTCCATCTCATGCTTAGCACTTTGTTCCATAATAGGGTCCTTCTGACCAACTATAGGGGGTTCAATCGCATGATCCACCTCAAACTCATTAATTTTTTCCACAACAAGGTCAATATTAGCCCTCGAGAAGGACCCCACAAGAGTCTCCTCTACCTCCCAAAGTATTGTTCCTCAATAAATTCCCATCTTATAAAGGGCCAACCCTCGGATATCCACTTTGCCCTCCAACACAAGGTCCATCCGAAAGAACTCCTCATTCGATCCACCCCCATCCACTTCGAGGAGAGAGGTGACATCATCTTCGAAGGGCAAGGGAGAAGGCATCTGAATAGAAAATTCACCAACCAGACAGAGGGAACTTGACTCCATCAGAGTAAACACGTGTGAAGTAGAGCCAAAACTTGGACCATAGACAAAGAAGTAACCTTAGCAGGACCGAAAGAGAAAGTAGGGAAGCAACAATACCAGTGGGTTCAAACAAGGTCTATTTTTTTATGGCCTATAATTCAACCATCCTCTCCTTAATATATATTTCCCAATCAAAATTAGGAGGTACAAAGGTGATCCCCCAAGAGCTATCATAGAGAAATTTATCATCCCACCATCTCCCACAACCTCGAACCCTACCTCATCCGCCCATGTAGAGGAGTTGGAGAGCAAGTGGGGAGTTAAACCTCTCTAGTTGCTGAGAGGCCCAGGTTCAAATCTCTCACCTCACATGTTGCGGATATGTTATGTAATGGTTCCCTCGTGGTCACAGTCTGTTTACCCCTTGTGGCCACCACCAAAAAAAAAAAAAAAAACCTCGAATCCTACCTCAATCCCTATCACTCAAATGTCTTGCCTCTCTCGCTCCTCTCATCAATTATATTACCATATCTCTAGGAATATAATTCCTCTTAGAAAACTATTTGTTTTATAAAATTGTGCATGCTATTAATGAGCTATCCAAAAAATTAGTTTATTATAATTTCAAAAAATAGAAACTCTCTATTATAATTAGTAACTTTCACATCCTCATAATAGTTCACCATTAAAATAAAAATAAAATAAATTCTATTATTAATACCCATGATATGGATAGCTTCTAGCTTATTGTAGTGGTAAGGAATTTGGTCTTTTTAAGGAGGTCCAAGGTTCAAACCCCACTTACTACGAGGGGAATGAGATCCCTCATAAAAACCTGTGTTGAAAGATTGAGGCTTATTAAAAAAAGTAACCATGACATGGATCTAAGTGAAAGATAAATAGTGATTATATGATAACTATACTTGATACAATATACATTTACTAGATATGATTTTTTATTAAATATTTTAAGAACAATAATTTTATTTAATTACTAAGAACACATAATTGCTACATAACATTTTTTATAAGTAATTTCTCTCAATGCTCATACTTAACTACTATTATAATAAAAATTTAAAACTTACCTTAAAAGAAAGATTAAATGTTTTAAGAACAATAATTTCTTTTAGTTAGTAAGAACACATAAGTGCTACATAACATTTTTTAAAAGTAATTTCTCTCAATGCTCATACTTAACTACTGTTATATTGAAAATTTAAAACTTACCTTAAAAGAAAGAAATGCCTTGAAAACAAGTAAATTTATCAACAAAAGAAACCGATGTCATACAATAAATATTTTTATAGTGATCAAACAAGATTTTTTTCAATTACTATTTAAAAAAAAAATAGTAGATAAAATCCTCGTTTAGTTCTTAGTAAGTAAAAATATATATGATAAATTTATTTAATATTAAATGAAAAATTTGGTGAATGGAATTTGGAAATCCTATATTTTTTATCAACCTCTATATGATCGTAATAAACTTATATTAACTTGCATTGAAAATATTTTGTTCTATTCAATGTATTTTTATTAGGGCCTTAGGGTTGTAATCAATTTGCTTGAAATAATATCTGGAATTTGGAAATCCTATATTTTTTATCAACCTCTATATAATCGTAATAACCATATATTAACTTGCATTGAAAATATTTTATCCTATTCAATGTATTTTTATTATGGTCTTAGGGTTATAATCAATTTGCTTGAAATAAGATCCAATTTCATTAAAATTTATATTAGTTTCTTAAAATTTTATGGTTCCTTCAACTAAATAAGAGAATGTGAATGCCACAATAAAATACTTGCATAGTAAGGAAGTTAAGAATGAACAAGAGTAATGGAGGAGCATCAAACATAGAGGATATCATTAATAAACATCCTTATCAAGCAATATATGGATCAAGTAATCCTTATATTTTAGGTACTTGATAAAATAATATAATTTATTTAGATTGTTAGTTAGGTCAGTAATCTTGTTATTTTTAATATGTGTTATTAAGCATGAATTTTGTAAATGAAAAACCAATTAGGAAAATAAGGTTGAGTAAAATAATATATTAGATGTTTGGGTAAGGGATACATACTTTATTTGTTTTATATAGTGAAATAGTCTAGGTTATCCTCTAATATGTCATAGTCATTCATCATTGTCATGTTTGCTCTGTCTAAGTTTAGAACTTTTATTTCCATGTAGATGATCCTATAATTCATGATACGCTATGTGGATAAATTTTTATTTTCTAAACTTACCTTTTTATCTCTACCTTATCCTTATCATTTTCTAATTATGTAGAGTGATTTGGAGTAAAAACAACAAAGGAACACATGTCAATTTTCCGTGTCCTAAGGCTATATAGAATTATTTATGTGGATAGAATTTTATTTTCTAAACTTACCTTTTTGTGTTTACATTATCCTTATCATTATCTAATTATGGAGAGTAATTTTGTGTAAAAAGAACAAAGGAACATATATCATCTTTTCATGTGTCCTAAGGCTACATATAAATGAACTTAACTAAGTTAAAGCATGACTCTAAATGGGAAAATTAAGTCTCTCAACCATTTATATATCTAAATAAGTATAATAATAATTTGTGTGGTTAGGATGATGGGATTATTATATATGAGTAGCCAAAGAGGAAGCTTAATAAAATAACGAAATGCACATTGGAGGTCCCTCCAATAATGAGATCAAAATTTGCCTTACTCATGCAAATGCTAACCCACTATTATTAGGTTCTTAAAATTTATATTTGATAAAATCACTTTCCATGATGGTCCCACAAACAAGGATACACTTATAGAATATAATTGGGATAAAATATTTTAAAAAAGGAAAATATTTTTAGACTAGAACAAGATGTAGGCATCTCCTAGAGTTTAAAGATATAGGATACACTATTATTGTTCAATCTTAGCATACATGAGGTTCTTAAAATTATTTATTTGATAAATTTGCTTTCCATCATGGTTCGAAAAACAAGGATACACTCATGAAATATAATTAGGGTAATGCATTTTCAAAAAAGAAAAGAAGTTCTATACTAGAACACAATGTAGGCATCTCCTGGATTTTAGAAAAGAGGGTAGAGATAAGATAAATCTTATGAAAGAATTTAAATTTAAAATTTTGAGTAGGAATATCTTGTACTTACCAAACAATATGATATATTTTAGTTCAATATACTTAGGTTAATCTATTGGATTTCATAGCAATTTATTAAAATGAATGAAATAAAAAATTACCTAGTATTTTTTTTTAAATAAAGGGGTAAAAATTTATTGATAAAAATTTTGGATTACAGAGTACAACTGAGCTTCCAACCAAAACTCAAATAAACAACCAAATAGGCTAAAACCACTAGACTAGAATGACACCCAAAAAAGACAACAAGAACAAACCACATTAAGTCTGTACATCCTTGTGGATCAATTCCCACAGGCGTTGAGAGTCCCTAGACGGGAGACTCTCCCAATTATCGATACTCCAAGGATCCAGCAGCTCAAAAGCCCTTTTGGCCAGGTAATCAACAACCACATTCCATTCCCTTGGAATGTGCACAAGGGATATAAATTTGAACTCTTCACTCATTTTGAGAATCTGAACGACTACAGAGGCCAACTGCCAATTAACTTCCTCCACCCTTTTATTGTTTAAAATATTAACCACAATTTGAGAGTCAGACTCATAGATAATCCTATGCCAGCCAAGAGAAAACCCCCTTCGTAAGGCTTCAATAATTCCAAGAGCTTCCATAAAATTGTTGGAGTGAACACCTTTATAAATGGAAAAGAAAAAAATGACACCACTAGTAGAATCTCTCCCAACACCACCAATTCCAACATGTATAGGATTACCCCTGGATGATCCATCAGTATTAATTTTTAAAACTCCTCTAGCGGGTGGCCTCCACCTACCATCTCTCCTAACCTTCTTACTGAGCTAAGGAACCCTACTAGGGCTAGAAGAGTTCACACCATACCCAAAGAGACTAAGGGCTTGTTGTACCTTCTCCTCCTTAGAATCCAAAAGAGGGTCCACATCACATTTGCTATGGATGGTTTCCTGAACCATATACAAGATCCTTTGCCATATCTGTTGAATAGCCAAATAACTGCCCTGAAATATGCATCGGTTCCATTCGAGCTAAATTTTCCAGATGATGCAAGAAGGGCCCAAATTCCAAGCCACCCGAAGGAAGGGGACCTTGGTCGGAGGTCTGCCCAGACTACTCCAAAACTCCACCAGGGACAACACATGAAAACATAGATGGTTCCAGGTGCTCCACCAATGGTACCAAATGTCTCTAGCAAAGGAGAATTAGAAAAATAAATGAGAAGAGTCATCCTCATTCTTACTGCAAAGGACACAAAAAGAGGGACCCTAAAATCCCCTCTTTCTCAAATTATCCCAAGTGAGGCATTTATTACGAGCTACCAACTAGAGAAAAAATTTATATTTTGGCTAGGCAAATTTGTTCCACACCTTTTTCCACCAAGTGATAGGAATACTCCCATACTTTTGCTTATCAAGAACCTGATAACCATAGGCTACCAAGTAGGTTCCCTTAGGATCAGGGTTCCAAGATAGAATATCTTTACCCCTTAATGAATAACAAGGCCTCCTTATAAGAATAAGAGCAAGCACCTCTCTATCCTTGGCCAGTTCCCCCTAGGTCCATTCTTGTAGATCTTTCCACCTGTACATCTCCATATTTCCAAAAGACTAGATTTTTTTAAATTCCTCCACACGAGACCAACCTGCTTCTAAGAAAAAAATTCTTAGGGAACGTAACCTAGGATATTGATTCAATATAGGAGGGTGGCCATCCCAAGAATCCTCCCAAAAAAGAGCATTTTATTCCTGATTGCAAATCTAGAACAAACCCTGCTTGATTAAATTAGCTCATATTTTTCAGAGTGTCCCAGATAACTAAAAATTTCCCAACCAAGTTGACTCTAGGGATATCAGCCTCATAAATACCTCTCAAGTATTTACAAGATAATATTTTAGCCCAAATATGATCTTGAGAGGTACACCATATCCAATAAAGTTTTGCAGCCAAAGCCTATCCAAAAAGAGTTGTCTGTCGCAATTTAAGGCCTCCCTCTTGCACTGGGCTACATATAGAATCCCACCTAACTAAACTCCATTTAGATTGATCAAGTTTTCCAAACCATAAAAACTATCTTGACAAAGCATCCATGTCCTTGATGAAGTGAGAGGGAGCTATTTTTACAAAACATATATAAATGGGTAAAGCTTGAACAATAGATTTTAAAAGCAACACTCTACCTACAATGGATAGCCATATGAAAGTCCATTGATTCACCTTCCTTCTAAACTTATCAAGCATAGACTGCCAAGAATATCTAGGTAGAGGATGAGATGAAATTAGAATACCAAGATAAATGAAGGGGGAGTCCCAACTTGGAATCTTAGAATGCGACCAATCCTTGCTTGAATAAGAGGAGGGGTATTGAATAAGAAAATAGAATACTTGTCCTCATTAATCAAATATCCAAAAGTACCAAGATATTTGTTGAGATACTGTCTAATATTTCCAGTTCCTTGATAGTGGCAACTCCCAACAAAGCAGTATCATCAACAAAATGAAGGTGGAAAAGAGGTGGCAAACTACTATCCCAATTCCACCCCTGAATGAGACCCTGCATGACTTGAGACTTGAGCAATCTTCCCAACCCTTATACCATAATGATAAACAAATAAGGAGATAAAGGATATCCTTGCCTCAATCCCCTTGAGGCCTCAAATAGCTCTGATGGCTCATTATTAACAAGAATAGAGAATGATGAAGAAGAAACACAACTCATCACACATCTAATCCATTCCTCCTCAAATACAAAAGCAGCTAAAATTTTTTGAAGAAAGGACCATTTGACTCGATCATAGGCTTTGGCCATGTACAACTTAATGAACATAATTTTCTCCTTAGAAGTTTCCATTGAGTGAATAGATTCTGTAGCAATAACAACCCCATCCAAGATTTGTTGGCCAGCAACAAACCCTCCTTGCTCCTCAGATATGATTTTGCTCAACCATACCTTCAGCCTCTCAGCAATAATTTTTGTGATGATCTTATACACAACATTGCAGAGAGCAATAGGCCTGAACATATCCAACAAATTTTCTCCCTATTTTTTGGGTATAAGCACCACAAAGTTAGCATTTAGGGCCCTTAGCATTTTTTTGTTCTTTTGGGACTCATGGACCACCTCTAAAAGATCAAATTTGATTAAATCCCAAAACTCCTGATAAAACTCAATTGGGAATACATTTCCTTTTTTCATCTTGAATACAACATTTTCCAACTCCTCAAGGGAAATTGGACCCATCAAGTTCTCATTCATCTCTCTAGAAAAGATCATTGGATTACATTTTAGAATAAGATTTTCATTCTCATCATCTGATAGGGAGTCCTCCTTGAAGAGAGGAAAAATACCTCTTAGTCTCTTCTAAAATATCCATGAAAGAAGAGAGCAACGCACCCTGAGAATTCACAATAGAGGTAATCAGGTTACCATTACAGCGAGCCTTAACTAAGTTATAAAAGAATGTTGTGTTCCTATCTCCTTCCTGAAGCCAATCTACTTGAGATTTTTTTTTCCAATTAATTTCTTCCCTCAGTTCCCATTCAGCAAGGTCTTTCGTAGCCTCAAATTCCTCAACAAGAAGCTTCTTCATGAATCCCTGATCTCTAATATTCCTTGAAGCTTCTTCCATCCTCCTAAGAGCTGCCAGAATAGCCAAGGAAAGGTTCCCAAAATTCAGTCTATTCCATCTCTTCAATTTATGTTTTACAAATTGTAGTCGCTTCATAAAGGAATACATAGCGGTGCCATGAGGAGGTTTGCCAGTGGTCCACCAGCCTCGCATGAAATCATGAAGCTTAGGATCACGAAGCCACATAAGTTAAAATTTAAAGGAGGGATTATTTTTTAGCCCTAACTCCAAAACAAATATTTTTATAGTCCAATGATCAGATCCCCTACCCTCTAGAATCACAGAACTAGCACTTTTGTTATTACCCATCCAATAACTGGATATCAAAAACCTATCCAATCTCTCTGAGATGGAAGCTTCCCCACACCTTCTATTGTGCCAAGTAAAGATCCCATTATCTGGATTGATTTCAACCAAGTTTAAGGCCTGGTTATGAGCACTAAAGACAAAAGAAAAAGGCTCAAGATGGTTCAACCCATGTAGTTAATCCAAATTGTATTTAAATAAAATCTGGAATAGTATTATTTAAGTCAATTTCAACACAAATACGAGCAACAAAGATTACCTTTTTACACATTGTTTGTTGTAATGGTCCAACCGGCTTCCCAAGTAGAAGGGCAATCTTATGCAAGATATCAGTTCTCCATAATTCCAATGAGAGCCATGGAATATGCACCCATACTAGAACCCATGACGGACGCTCCTCTGATGGATTGAAATCCACATGCTAGGGTTTAAGAAAGAGTCCCACTTGATTATAGAAATAAGGACCCCCTTCAAATGCTTTGTTACGATCTGTAATACAAGAGAAAACCACCATAAAATAGTTGTTTGCACTCAGCATCATCTCCACATCACCTTCAAGATTCCAAGTCTTCTTGACCCAAGCCTCCACAAAGGGAAGATAAATTCAGATGCCCAAAAATTTGCCAATATGGGCATGTTTGGTAGATACTCCAAATATTTCGCCACTGATTCTGGTTGAACCACTAGAATTGGCCTGGTTTCACATCGTTCCAAACATCCATTGTTATTTAACAAGTAGTTCCTGACATGCACTAGAAAATGTTGTTCCTTCCAGTAATTTTCATATGAAAAAACATCATGAGCATGCACTCTCTGTGTTGGACCCGATGCCATCACGACATTCCTCAAATTTTTTAGACCTCCTCCAGAAGCTACTGCCATCCTCGCAAAGCAGTTTTTCTTCATCAAACCCTAGTAGAGTATTTTTTCCTCATCAAACCCTAGACACCTAGTATTAATTTAGAAAGGAAAACATAGAAAAAATAAAGAACCTATAATACAATTGGGTTCCCATTGATACCAAATATTCTCACTAAGTTGAAATGAAATTACAATCTAATTGATTAGCAAAATGGTTGGTATGAAGGGGTAGTTATACTAAATTATAAGTTACCATTAGATCAAGGTTGTAAAACTCACCTTTAGGAATAAAATATTACAAAAGCACCTTTTCAAGGGTAATATGGTCTAAAAAGAAAAATACTATCAATACCAGTACAAAAGTCATCCTTGGGTTAAGAGAAGATTAACCACCACACATTTTAACATTATGCCTTAAGCTTATCAAGGGATATATAAAGAGACCCTTACTTGTCATATCCTATTAAGGGACACTCTCCAACCCCAAGAATCTCCCACATGTGCACAAAAGTGACCTCAAGCATGACTTTGATAAAAGAAATTACTTCTTTTTCTAATGAAGGAAGAAAAATTGGATCAACAATTCTGTGTATATGAAGTCATCTCATAAAGTGCATTCATATCTCTATGTACTTTATTCATTGATGGAATGCTAAATTATAGATGAGCCATATGGTGCTCTAATTATCATATCAAAGGTTGACTAGAAAATACTAAGGAATGACAATCTCCTCCATGATCATGAGCATACACCTAATATGATTAGCTTTCTAATTGGCAGCACATTATTTAGCCTTCATGGAGGAATAAGAAATAGTGGATTATCATCTATAACACCAAGAAACTATGTCAAATCCCAAATAGAACACAAATCTTATGGTGGATCATTGCTCAATCAACATCTAAAAATCCTATAAAAATTGGGGAGAATTCAATGGAGTAGTTAATTATCATTTGATAGGTCCATTTGATGTATCTAATAATCTCATAGTTACTATCTATTGAATCTCCTAGGGTGCCTACATATATATAGAATAATAACTGATAAAAAAGGCTATATTAGGTCTAGTGTGAGTAAGAGACGTCCTCCCATAAGACACAATACAATGTAGCATCTATCAAAGGTATGGTACAATCAACTAAAAGCTTTAGGTCTAAGCCAAAATATTTTGAGCAAACTTATAATCCTCCAACATGAAATGCTAGATAATATCCAAAGCATACTTGATCTAGGAAATGGTGATATCAAAGTTTATCTAATCAATCTAAATTCCTAAAAAATAATGTGGAAATTTTAAATCTATTATTTCAAAATTGGAACAAAGTCATGAATGCATGTCCTAGATCAGATTAAAAATTTTCTAGTTATGAGGACATCATGTTTATCCTCACATCACTAAAAACCATAATTAAAGAAAAAGGAGTGAATCTTCTCATACCATTCATGAGAATCCTGCTTATGTTTGTACAAGGACCTAGTCAGATGAATGACCAACAAAGTGGGTCCCTTATGCTAAAAATTGGGTTGATATTACATATGGATTTCCTCCTAAAACTATCCATGTAGAAATACACTCTTATTGTACATCTAATTAACCTTCCATCCATATGAGGTAGCAATGGAGAGAATCATCCTAACTGAGTCCATCCTAGTGCTTGGTATAAATATCTTAGAATAATCTACTTCCTCCTATTAAGAAACAAGGCATACCTTCTGATTCTCTAGCTTACCATATGAAATATATTTATTCTTATAGACCTATTTACAACCAACAATATTCTTGCCTTCTAGAAGAAGGACCATATACCAAGTATTATTCTCCATTAGAGCCTCATACTCGACCTCCAAGAATCTTCCTATTTTAGTCTACCCTAAGCCCAAGACTATGTGAGAGGATCTTGAGAATGTGCTACCTTCAAAATAAATGCTCAAGAACGAGCCTTCACATATCATTCAAGAGATATAATACAATGAGAATCCTACAAAAACATCTTAATCCACTTGGGTGTTGGAAAAACCAAGGAAGAATAATGTATATTCTATGATAACTAAACATCAAATGCTTAAATTAAATAATCTAACTCAACATCACCACTAACCTCATCACACAAGGTTGAAGTATTCTAAATTTATGTGTCTTTCTCATCATGTCCCTAAAACTAGAGAAGAAAGTATTGCCTATGGTTCTACCCATGAAGGGATCAAATCAATAAGTAATGGAAAACTACTCAAAGATAAATATGAAGAAGATGTTTTAATGAGAATAGATGAAACGAAAATATTAGAAGAAACAACTAAATTTGATATACAAGGAAAAAAAGGATCATTTGCTAAAATCTCAGTTGGTGGGGTGGAAGAGTACATAGAAGAACCTCATCATATATGATATTTATCTAGACCAAGACTTGATGCCTTTGGGGTATTGGAAGGGTGATATGCATTTAAGGTATTTTATTACCCCACAAAGAGGCACCTATGAATCTTTGATGCCTCTTTTTTTTTAAGATCCTTGGGTATGTGAGACCGTGATAAAGACCAAAATATACAAAATTGAGATACATCAGACATATCCCTTATTAATCTCTCTAGCGGTGTCATGCCTTATATTCTATTACAGGAACTCTATTAACTATGCATGCTACACTAGTGATAAAATTACTCTAGAATTTATGACCCATCCCCTTGGCATGAACATGCAATATTCCATATCCATGATCACCTTGTTTTTCCTCTTAGACACATCAATTTATTAAATATTATAGTAGACAATGCAATCCCATGAGAAGCTAAAAAATCATGAAAAACATAGCTAACATATTCACCATCCCATATATTCTTAGATATTTGATTATGCTATCTATATAATTTTCAACAAGGTCCTTAAGGATCTTAAAACTATCAAAGACCTCATCCTTAGTGTGTATGGTGTACGACCACACATATCTAGAGAAATCATCATTGAAAAGAGGAAGTTCATATTTCGTGATCAAGATGGCATGCCCATAGGTGCACACATGTCATTATGTATAATATTTAAGGGATGAGAGGGTCATCTTAAAAATCCTTTTGGAAAGGTCTCCCTTTGATACTTCCCTAGAATACATCCCTCACATGCATCACTTGAAGGGGAGATGTGTGGAAGCTTAACCATCTGATGTTGACTCGTGTATCTCAAAAATTCATAGTTAATATGCCCACGCCTATGATACCACTTCTAAATTTCATTATCTACATGCACAATTGTATAACAATAAAAAATTTAGGGAGTGGCAAAAGAGGTAATTCTTTCTCCCAACTTATACATATCGTTTGTCTCATCACAATAGCAAAAAACAATAGTTTTGAACCCATTGTCTATATCCTTGATTACCCCTCTATGAGGCCAAAACTATACCTTTTATTTATATAAGTACTAATAGATAGATAAAATATTAGGGTCAATATTAGAAACAGAAAGTACCTCATCAAAAAATAAAGATCCAACACTGATATCTCCATACCTTACAACTTGTAATTAAGAACCATCTCCAATCACACCACATTCCCCTAGATATGATTTTTTATAGTCGTATAGGAGATGTTTGTGGTTTATCATTTTTCAAGTTGTCCCTAAATATATAATCCATTCATCTAAATAATTTTATTTTTAATATGCAAAATGAACAAGAACCATCTCCAATAACAACACATTCCCCTAGATATGATTTGTTATAGTCGTATAGGAGATGTTTGTGGTTTATCATTTTTCAAGTTGTCCCTAAATATATAATCCATTAATCTAAATAATCTGATTTTTAATATGTAAAATGAACTACCACATATGCTTGTAAGGTTTCTCCATCCAAACTATTATTTTTTTTTGTAGGTAAAAATTTCATTAAAAGTGGGTTTTGAAAGGGGCCCCAAAACCTTCTTACAATAGGTCACCAGACCAAAAAAAAGGATAGGCCAAAGGAAAAGCACATTAAAATCCCACCCAAAGTAGGAAAAAAAAAGAATCCTACCCAAGTGGTAAAATTAAAACAGGAAAATTTTAAAAAATCTTGCCCAAAGAAAGAAATTTAAAAATCCCGCCCAAAGCAAGAAATTTGAAAAATCTTGCCCAAGCAGGAAAAATACACATTGAAATATCTTGCCTAGGGCAAAACTAGAAATTGGTATCCCACCAAGGAAAATGTAAAATACAAAACTGCCAAAAAAAACCACCTTGAGAAGGTAGATGGACCAGAGGAACTTGCTGGAAACACCAGGAAGAGCCATCCCACCCAAGGAGGGCTGAGATAAACACGAGGACATAGGAAAACTAGGATCCCATCTCAAGAAACCAGAAACCACTTCAGGAGAGTGGGAACTACCAAAATCTAAGGAAGAAACTAGAATCCCACCAAGGGACAACTCGGTAAGATAGTCTAGGAAGCAACATCTCGCACAGAGCCTAGAAAATGGAATAGCAAATTTGAGGATCTCCACAGGCTATGAAATCCCCTTGCACATGAGGTTGAACTATGAGAAATCCAGAAGAACCATAGGATACAATAAAAGCATAACCACAAGCCACGAGAAGGGGTGGAAAGGTCCCAAGGAACCCAAACTGAAGGAGCCATAGGGTTAACAAGTTGCAAGTAATAAACACAGGTTCCACCCCAAGACCAAAGAATATAGTATAAAACCCTAGGAAACCTTCAAATCCACCATTGAATGGATTCTAGGAACTAGAATAGGAAAACGTACGGGATCTCAACATCAAGCAAAGTAGAGACCCCATCCCAAGCTAGAAAAACATTGAGAAACCACCAGTTAAACCAAATTTAGGAAACTCAAAGAGAATATTCACTAAAAACTAAAATAACATGGTCCCCCAAACCATAAGGATGCAGTGAAAACCTCTCAATAAGCACAAGAGCAGAGCCAATCCCCTCTCCCAAAGTTGTGATGCACCACAACCGAAGAACCACTGGAAATCGACACCAAGTAGAAAACCTACAACAACACTAGGAAACCTGAGAGCAGTAGGGAAAAAGGATCCCTGAAGCACAACAAAAAATCTAGGGAGTGTCCCAAGGACATCCTAGGACAAAGGCACAGGTAGGAAAACCTCAATTAGGTTGGGAAATGGGTAGTCAAGTGGAAAATTAACCTCCCACCTCAAGGAGATTGTCTGCAACCACAGTCAGCCAAGAGAAAAGGATCTGGAAAGTGCCAAGGAACTGAGATAGAAGAAAGGGAAGGGGAAGCAAGGAAGCAGATCAAGACATCCTACGGAATGTTCCCTGCACAAACTATACTTACCTTATGCATAAAATGTTAACACTCTTTAGTTTTTCTACTTCCTCAAGTCTCTTTATCTAAATCCTACAATTTTTTTTTCTTGTTCCCTTCCTTTTAAAAACTCACAAATAGTATTTTTCAAATACTTCTTAGACTTCTTCTCATTTTATATATGACTTATGTATTTCATGTATTTTAAACTTCTTAGACTTCTCTATTTCATGTATTTTAAACACATTGTTGAAGATAATGTTGAGTAGTTTACTGTCCTTTTCCTTCTCCAATGTTTCATGTCCTTATATTATCTCCTTGGTTAGTTCTCTTCTAAAATGTATTATTCTAGTGTGTTGAACTATCTAATATACTTGTCAATAGTATCAAATGTATCCATCGATAAGGTTGCAAGCTCATACTCTAATCTACTAATTTGTATGGAATCAATTTGATCACATAGTCCTTAAAATTTCTCAAGCAATACTTTAAGATCCGTAGTTGCTAGCATGGGTGTCATATACATTATCAACATGAAGAGCAATGACACCATGCAACTCATCTTTCTTGTCCTTATAGATCTATTTCACCTCTTCAAAAATAGATTACCAGGCTTGTCATTCACATATTTGAGGAACCCCTTGCTTTAGAGTAGAAATTCAATGTTTATTTCTAGGTAGCATAGTTTGAACCACTCAAGAAGGGTACATGATAATACATAAATATTTTACCAAAATGCAAAATCTACATGTAGTTATGTGTAGAAACAACACAACAATGCAAAGATCTAAAATATCCATGCGATTTGAAAAATATTCTCAAAACGCTTCCATATGCAAAATCTATGGCACCTAGGAGTTTTTCATTAAAGTCATAAAAATTACCTCCAAAACCTTTGGAAAATAAAAAAAAATAGTACCTATAGCAAATAGGAGTCCATTATGTGTTGCTATATGAGTGGTTAAGCGAGTGCCAAGCATGCATTGATTGTTTAGTATACTAGAAAATCATGTCATGTAACTTATCACAATATGATTATTTTCTGATTTGTGGATCACATTGTGCCATTTATCGCATCCTAATTTGCTCCAAAATCCATGTCACGAAGTATGCTATTGACTATATGTGTTGTTTTTCAAGTTTAATGAGTTGGCTATATGTGATTGGATGAATTTGTATTTATACACATCTAGTGACGTAAGACTTGCCATGTTGACCCAGTTGAAGACTACCGTATCAATGCCTACATTAGCTTTTGCGTCACTTGCCATCACTTAACATGTATCACCTTAGGATTAATGCCATATCATAAGCTTGAGTCAGCACCTCCACTAGTTTCCATGTATCATGTCATGTCACCTATATAGATTGTCATATCACATATATAAATTGCTATCATAGTGGGATTCATGTGTTGGTCACCAAGTTAGATTTATAGACCACCATGTTAGTTACCATGTGCCATCCCAAGATTCATACAACTACCAATTCACCTATATGGCCCACCAAATTAACCTATAGACTTCCATGTGTCACCTTGGGATTCATGTGCTTTCTACCATATCACCTCTAAGGATTACCATGTCAACCATACAGATTGCCATGTATCATTCATATATCTTTGTTAGTCATCATAGTTATCCAAAGAGGTGACATCATCATAGGGTGCTAGATCATCAATGTTTAAAATGTTTGGTCATGGGAGGGAATTGAACTTGAGGTCTTTGATGATTCAATGTCTTACAATACTTTGGCTATCCAACTCTCCAAGCATAATGTTTAGGAACAAAAAGGTAAAAGCTAAATTTAAGATACAGGTAATCGTATTTCCCTTCTTTTTATACCCCTTTCTAATGTACTTGTATCATGTTGACATAAGAAGACTCATGCATGTCTAAATTTTGTTGTATTTTTAAATTTCAAAAAATCAATTTTTGGAGAAAAGCGACAATTTTTTAGACACAAATTTGGAGTGCGTGGAGACAAAATGAGTGAAAGTGTCGAACTAGGACCCCCATAAATATTTGCAAAAAACCTATAAATACTAATGGTTTATCTATATCTATCATGATTTGACCTACGTAACCCTTTTTTCAAACACAACCAATCAAGCCATCCTTTCATACCTATGCAATAGAAAAGTTCACACCTTTTTTGCAACTTTGTCAAGTGGCTTGAAGGTCTCTGCTAAGCATGAAATATTTCATGTGGCTTATTTGGGACCAAGGATCTATATAGAATTTTAAGCCTCTTGTCATTTCATAATGTCCAAGTAGTCTACCCTCTCATTTGTATTGCTATTGGACAAAAAAATCCAAAATAGAAAAGGAAATAATTTTTTTTTTTAATTTATAAAAGATAAATAAGGTTTTTGAAAAACCTCACAAAAATCAATCTTGAGACTAGGGAATACATCCAATCAATATTAAAAAAAAATATTGAGTGCCAATGAGAGGAAAAAGGAACCTGTCAATGAATGTTTCTCTAGATAAAATATGCTAATCCAAATGAGATCCTCATGATCTAAGTCCACCTAGGTTTTTATCAAAAGTCCTTTTAATTATACCATCATCCTTCAAAAGAAAATATTCTTAGCTTTCTCCAATAAAAGTTTTTTCTTGAGAGAAGCTAGAAGAAAAAACCTACTGGCAGAGGCAATTGAGTATTGAAGATCCACGCTTGCTTTGATATCATGTTGGATTTCATAGCAATTTTAAAAAATATGTCGAATCAAACATTACCTAGTATTGCTTAAGAAAGGAATACAAAAGAAAACTGAAGACCAAAAAGTATAATGGGGTGTCTAGGGACACTAAATAATATTCAATTATAAGTCTCCTTTAGGTCAAGGTTGTGAGACTGACCTTCAGGAACAAAATATTATAAAAAATATAAAATCATTTTTTTCAAGGTTTTCACAGGCCCAAAAGGTAAAAATTATCAATACAAGTACAAAGGTTAGATATGGACTCAATAGAAGCTTAACCACCACATATTCCAACATAATCTTAGAAGGACCCTTGTAAAGTTGATTAAGAATTAATTTAAAATTCCTATAATGATCATCACTTTTTCTCGATAAGGCTATTATGAAGTTTAAAATTATCTAATATAATTTATAGGGTATATAGCTTCTACTTATAAATATAGAATAAGTCATATTGTAGATGAACTTAAATATTTTTTATTGCTATTACATGAAGTCAAAGTTATTAACAAAAGACTCCTCTAACCTATTATTAGTTTGGACTATTAATACACTTTTTTCAAATATTAATCAAGAAATAGAGGTAATAAGACTTTCACACTCGTTTAATAGTAAGGTTATCTAATGGTAATAAAATTTAGAACATAAGTGTCCTAAAATGACTACTTTAATTCATTAAATGACATTTGCTCTTTTTTTAATATATTAATCCAAATGAGATTATTAAGAGCCCATTATTTGGATATGGATGTGAAAGTATCTTTCCAAAGCTAACCAAATTCTTGTTGGATATTTTAAATTGATAGAAGGAAGAAGGGATAGAGATTAATACAAACATCTAGACAGTTTTTTTATTTGGTAAAGGGGGTTTGGAGGGTCTCAATACTTGACAAAGAGCTCAAAATATGTATAGGAAAAAATAAGAGAATATCAAAAAAATGCAAGATAGCCTTATATTAGTAAAACAAACAAATATGGGCTAAACCATCTAAAAAAATATCCATCCTGCTATCCTTGTATTTGATAAGGCTTATGCAGTGCTCAATGCTTCACATGACTGATAAAGAAATCATTGATAGCAATGTAATTTAGTGTGCTCAAATCCTTCATTGCATGATCCCAATAAGTATTTTTCTTTGCTCTACCCTCATTATCTACTAGATTCATTATCAATTCTTATAATATCTTTCAATTCCATGGGGGCATATGACCAGACCTTGAAATTCTTAGATCTAACCACCATATTCACCATTTTATCGGTAACTTTGTTTCCCTCTCTATAAATATGTTTAATTCAACTTTCTTCTAGGTTTCCCAAAATAGTCCTTGCATATGTAATTATTTGGAAAATGCTAGAATTATTTAGCTCCTCTTTTGAAGGGAAGTTATAATATTCTTGGAATCCTCCTTGATAATAATTCTCGTAAAACCCAAATTCATTGTAATTTGGAGGCCCATAAGAATCGTTGTTGCTTTATCTTGGTGATTTATGGTAATTCCTATATCCTCAACATATGCAACCACTACTTGAACTTTATCATTCCTAATGAGGCTCCCACCACCAAAATGACACGAGTTTCCTTTCACAGCCCCATCAAATTTAATTTTTACCTAATATTTGTGAGGGCGTTCCCATCTAGTATCTAGTCTCACCTTATTGATTTTTTCCATATTTAAGATATCTTTTTCTCTAGAGAGGATCATTACAAGATTTTCTTGGTAGATAATATTTTTAATACAATCCTCCAAGAGGGTTGTTCTTATCTTGACATAAACCCCAATTATTTCTCTGGTTTTATTTTTGAACACTCATTTATTTCTTTCCAACCAAATCCCCCAAAAAATATGTTGAATGCTTTTTTGCCAAAAAAATATGCTTCCTAAGTGCCGCTTTTGCCAAATCATGGTTAGAGAATCTGGAATGACCCAAGCAACATTAACTCTTCTCAATAACATATTTAGGATATCTTAAAAAATCACAAGTTCCAAACAAGTGGTCCACACAGTCATCCTATTTGTTACACAACACACAAACATATGGAACCATAATCCATATTTTGAACATATTGTATTTCATGAGGATATTATTAAGAATGGCATTCCAGAAAAACATAACAACCTTAGGGATGATTTTTAGCTTCCAAATTCTTTTAAGCTCAGATTTCCCTGAAGTTACTTTGCCCAAGATTCTATACCCATTATTCACCAAGTATTGACCTTGCTGGTTTCTTCCCCAAATTATTTGATCCTCCTTCGATCCTCTACCTAAATAATTTTTCCCTTGCATATCTTCTTGTAGGATTTTCCAAAAATCACCCTTCCTATAAATGTATCCATTAATTATCTTATCATAGGTTCTGGTTAAAATTTCTTTGATATTTTTGAACTTTCTATAGTTCTCTAAAGGCTCCTCTTGAATCCAAGGGTCTTTCCAAAAGACTATTTTGTCCCCCCTACCTACTTTCTATTTTATCTTTTGCCATTTAAATTTCTTATTGTTGAGAATATTTTACCAAAAAATAGACCCATGTGGAGGTATAGAACAACTAATAAAGTGGTTTCTGTCCTTCAAGTATTTATTTTGAATAATACTAACCCATTCCCTTGATGCTTTAGAGCAAAGCCTCCAACCTTGTTTAGCTAGAATGGCTCTATTTATATCTCTCAACTTCCTCAATCCAAGACCTCCATTCTGTAAATGTTGTCAATAGGTATCCCAAGCTACTAGATGTATACATCTTTTGCATTCAATGCCATCCAATAAGAATTTTTTTTATAATATTTCTAAAGTCTCTTCCACTTTCCTTGACATCATTAGAAAATACATGAAGTAAATAGGGAGGCTTTGAAGCGTGTGTTTAATAAGCCATACTTTCCCCATAGAGGATAACAAAGATCCCTTCCATCCTTGAAGTTTCCTATTAAATTTATCAATAATCGGACTTTAAAGTTCATATTTCATTTTTCCTATAAAAAAAGGCAAACCAAGATAGGTGACAAGGAATTTTTTCCCCTCACAACCCAACAGTTTAATTATTTGATCTCTTTTACTTTTATCTATTTTAAAAAATAGAATCCTACTTTTTTCATAATTTATTTTTTGTCCTGTAGTTTTTTTATAAGAATCAAGGACTTTTTAAAACTCCAAAGCTTTCTTCCACTGTAGCTTCCTCAAGCAAGAAATTATCATCCACAAAATATTGATGGGATAAAGATTTACCAATGGATGAATGTTTCAGACCTTTGATATTACCATCCTTTCACTTTATTTTCAAAGTTCTTTCCCAGACTATCTGCCATAATGATAAGGTTCTTCCTCAAGCTTCGCTCCATATTTCTTGAGAATAATATCAATGAATGTATTATTCCATTCTTTCAATAACTTACTAGATCCTTGAGATTCTTGGATTGCAGTGATTACATCTTCTTCAACAATATCCCAATGATGTTGAAAAAAACCTAGTAGGAAACCATCCAGTCCTGGAGCCTTGGATGCTCCCATAGAGAACACAACTCTTTTAATTTCTTCCTTAGAGATTACCTTGCATAGATGTTCATTCATGCTATCATTAACTCCTTTGGGAACATTGTTAATGATGCTTTCTATTTCCATGTTGTACTCTATTTTTCTTTGCTAAGAAGGTTCTGAAAGAAAGTAATGACCAAAATTTTAATAGTATTTAAATCCTCATAATTTTTTCCATATTACCCCATAAGGTAGAGGATTTTATTGTTGTTACTATATTTCATAGTCGAAACATGGAAGAATTTAGTGTTTCTATCTCCTTGAGCCACAATATTCTAGATTTCAGTTTCCAATGAATTTCCTATTGGGAAATGGTATTATGATATTCTACGAGGAGTTGTTTTTCCATTTTGTGCTACTCTGGTTTTGTACATTCTCTCTCTATTTTTCCTCTATATCTTATATATCATTTTTAAGTTATTTTCTTAAACTGATGTTACCAAAAACCTCTTTGTTCTAAACTTTGATATGATACTTGATGTTTTTTAATTTATGGGTAACTTTGTACATAGTTGATCCTTGAACCTCCTCCTACCACCAAGATTTTATTTTATTTATAATTTTTGGGTGCATATTCTATATGATCTCATACCTAAAGGGTGCTCCTCCATCTTCACCTTATTTTCCATATCCAGCAAAAGGGGATTGTGATTTGATCCTATTATGGGCATACACAAAATTCTATGAATACTGATTATACTTAGCCAACTGTCATAAATAAGAAATCTATCCATATGCCTTTGAATGTGATTATCCCTCATCCTTTTGTTTATCCACATAAAATTAACTTTACACATATCCAAGTCAATTAGCTTATTGTTCTAAATACAATCATTGAAATCTTGCATACCGTAGTAATGTTAATCCTCCCTCCACTTTTTTCCTCTATCCTTAATATTGTATTGAAGTCACCCAATACCATCCAATGTAAATTAATGAAAAGACTCTTCTCTCTCTCTCTCTCTCTCTCTCTCTCTCTCTATCTCTCTCTATCTATATATATATATATATATATATATATATATATATATATATATATATATATTATAAGGGGATTACCCAATATATAGAAAAATAATAGTAATCAATAACATTGACTTGGTCTAATAACTTGTTAGATATTGAAAGAAGTCAAGTAATTTGGACAAATGCTATTTTTCCTACAACCTAAAGTCTAATTGTTAATATAAAATTTGACTTGTATCAGCCATTATACTTACCATTATCTCTTGGTATGGCTTAATACTTATGATAGTATCACTTAATCATATTGATAGTAAACTTAAAATTTTAAAGTTTTCCATCTTAAATTTGAACCTTGCCTTTATACTTTAAAAATAATTTAAAAAAAAATTCAATGCCTTGTAGGGATATAGGATGGATCCTTTCATGGGATGCAACTATTGGTAGAATAGTTAATTCATGAGAGACTATGGAAATATTATGACCAAGCATATGATAAAATAAATACAAAATAGGAACTAGTTATAAGATAATGAAGAGGGAATTATAGCTTATATACCTATTGGTTTAAAATTTGGTTATATAGATCATAGATTTAACTTCATAACAAATATATAAATGATTGAATTTCTTCATGATTTTATAGAAGTGTGTATACTTATACAAACATATTATTAGATTTATTAGATTTTTAGATATTTAAGAGATAAGATAAAAACAAATGTAAAAAATATGGCTACAAGCAAGTGATTTTTAATGATTTATCACTTGAACTTAAGGACCTTAAGGAAACCATTTATATATAGGAAATACTATGAATAAATAATCATATTCACACCCTAGTATAGAGAAATAATTTTCAATAGCAACAACTTTGAAAGAAAGAACTACTCATATCATACGAAAGTCTTTGATAATTTGATATTAGAAGTATTTTATTTATTAAATAACTATACCAAAATATCACAATATTGTAATATAATTGGCAAAAATTGGAATTGAAACCTAGTATTTCTTCTCTTTATCCCATTTATATAAAATTTTGCTAGTTAAGAACAGTAACCAACTTGACTACTTAGCATTTTAACTAATTAATTATATCCTAGTTAAATATAATTTATACAATAGGTACACTAATCCTACAAGGCAACACCATGAAGAAACATGTATTTTTGAAACATTTCTTCCAAGAGAAAAATTAGGGGTAGACCAAGAGAAAAATTAGGGGTAGACCAAGAGCTTGCTATGAAGTGATTCCATCAATTAGTTTTCCTTTGACAACCTTCTATTGATACTTTATCCAAAATTTTAGCTATATGCTAAGGAATTACAAGTTTGGCTACATAATTTGGATTCATTTTGTATGACCTTATTTGCGTTGGTTGTGCTCCTAAAATTAATGGAATCTAATGCACATACAATTTAGGTAGAATGCCCTTCAATTACTTATAGGTCCATGCAAAGAACTACTTATATTGTATGGATATTTTGTAAGCTACTACTTTTAAGAGTAGATCTTGGTCATCCCTACAATGGATAATCTTCTCTTCATCTACTTCATTGAGGTTTATCTCCATAATCTTTGGTCCTTCATACTATATAGTGTTAGTGTTAGGTTATTTTACCACTTTCTCTACTTCAAATGGACATGCTAGTTTTTCATCAATCAAGGAATAACCAACACTATGTTCAACAAACAATCATGAAAAAAATCACTTCTCTTCTTCAGTATTACCTATTTAATTTGTATTCTAACTCGATCTCATACACACCCTATACTGGTTCATCTTGGTCTTGTTCTTCTATGTTGATACACATATAATTTGGATGGAAGACTTTATATTCTTCCATTTTATAATAGAGAAGTCTACTATCAGTGCATTTATTATTCTCCATGAATTATTCCTTCATCACAACTTTGTTTTATTCTCATCCATTCTCATCCTCTAATGATGAACTATTGAACTCATTGAATGGCACCAATTCTTCACTTATGGATTTATTCTCCAAGTTATCGCATACTTATGTTAGAAATCTTCACTTTTTGTGAAATAATTACTCTATATCCCATACTATTCTAGGCCATACAACCAAAAGTTGGGAGATAACAAAAATGGTGCTCTCAAATATTTCCATATCTTTTAAAGAAGTCATTTACACATGACCCTTCATCAACTTGTGATTCAACAACTCAATATGAATCAATACTAGTTTCTTTATGGCAACTATCATCAATATTGTTGGGTTAATATAATTATTCTTTCTTATTCATGTTGCTTTTTGTTGGTGTTGTGGCTTTTACATTCTCCTTGTGTGTACCATCTCTCCTATTATTGTATAGCTATGGTACTTCATCTAGTAAACTAAATACTTTCATTTCGATACTTGTATTTAGTACTTGTATGATCAAATGGTTCATTCCTCTTATTCAATCTTAATGGGTTCTTTCAATTTATTTTCTTAGATAAATATCTCTTGATTGGTATTTTTTATCTCTTCTTAAATATAGTTAATATATTTGAATTAAAATTGTTGGTTATAGTATATCCTTACCCAAAATTAATAATATATATACAAGAGTTCAACCTTATCCCAATCACAAAGTATCATGCATTCTTCATTCAATGGATGGAGAGTAGTTTGAAATACATGTTGAATTTATTAGGAAGGGATCCTATAGGATGGCCCTTGAATCTACTCTATATATTCTTCTATGTTTACAACACATTCTAACAAGAGTAGGGATATTTAATAAATTATTACCCATAAGTTTAAAAATGTAACACAATAAGTTACAAGTAGATTGTTAAGTATCAATATGATGAAAAGAATATAAAGGACTATATTTATATATACCTCTAGTGTGCATGCTACAATATTTATGTCTAAGGAATATTCACATGTTAAAACTCACATTGCTAGTTGGAATGCTTTTTAGGCCATATGCATTCAAAGGTTGGCTTAGGTGGAATTAATCCTTAACTTCCCCATATATAGAAATTGAGAAGAGCAATAGAGGATAAAAAGGGGTAATTTTATGGGGGTGGGCATTACTCGCACTCCTATATCATAATTTGAACCAAATCTAGGACCAATAGGCATGTGGGATATAGGTCTTATTTGTCTAATATAGGTCTATATCTAGAAGCATTTTGTGATGTACGGGTCCTAATTTTTTTATGGTATTTCACAACCTTGAGCACCATGTGAAAGCCTTAAGCATATTTTTTTTCATCTTAACAACTATTAAGTAACTAATATTATATGGAGAAATATTTTAATTTATTTTTCTCAGAGAAATATTCTAACTAGGTTGATTCAATTCTCTAGTAATACATGTAAGGGAAAAAATAATAAATTATATCATCATCATTACTATAAGAAATGAAGTAAATAATAAATTCATGGGTTTTGATTGCTCATAGGAAAAAAGTGGGAGGAATGAGAATCCCTCTTCCCATAAAATGGGAAACCCCTTCTTCATTCATTGGATCTAAGACATAAACCATACCATATTTTGATTTGAGCAAGCACTAAGACTGCATAAGAAATAAACCAATGAAGGGTTCAATAGCCACCATTGGATCTAAAGAATAAGATTTAATTAAAAGTCAAACTTTTTCATTCAGCAAGTAATATATCTTTTTATAAAATATTTTTTCTTTAAAGCTAACTCAATTTTAGAAATTCAACCCAAGCTAATAATAAAGGAATCCTTCTTTTCCAACATACTACTCAAAATCAATAAAACAAATTATTCATTATAATTTTATACACAATCCAACTCTCAATCCTAATTTTAAGTAATAAAAATAATTTAATTTCAACAAATTCAAATCAAACCTCATTTTTGCATCTTGGAATTGACATACATAATTTACAAGTTTAGCAATTCTACTCTTCACATTATCTTAAATTTTAAAAATGATTGACTAAATTTTTTTTGAAGGGAATATTACAATTTCAAACTATGATGATATTGACTTACACAAATATCTTTCTTTATACAAAATGAAACAATAAAATTTATCTTCTTAATAGATTAACTCAATCCAACATGTAGGACTAATTTTTTTTTGAAGGGAATATTACAATTTCAAACTATGATGATATTGACTTACACAAATCTCTTTCTTTATACAAAATGAAACAATAAAATTTATCTTCTTAATAGATTAACTCAATCCAACATGTAGCTAAATATTGCATAGAAAAGGAATAATGAATTCATAACAGGCATTGTCAAGTGAACTAAACACTATTAACAACAAGAAAACCATGATATACAAGTCAAAAGTCCTCTAAGGAAGAAAACCCATGAACAATATTTGCAGGGACCTATATTTCTAAAATGTCATGGGATTACAATGTATGTGAACTATAATAAAGTCTCTCCTATAATAGTTACAGGGACCTATATTTCTAAAATATCATGGAAGTACAATGAATGTGAACTATAATAAAGTCCTTCCTAAAAATGAAAGCAAATGTATGTGAACTATAATAAAATCCTATGAAATATTACCTTACTAATGGCTAGGAAATGCAACAATACCCCCAGTTTATGCTTCTCTAGCATCGGGAAATGAAATTGGGGTATGGAAGGCCAAATTTTATGTCACTTGTTCTTTAACTTCTTATCCAATGACTTTTTATTTTTTATTTATCTTCAAATCCAAAAATAAAATTTGTCTTAATTGATAGGTTGCAACTTTGATCATATTCATACATCCCTAATAAGAGGATTTTAATCCCCAAAAGCTCATTCAAAGAAAGAAGAGATTTTCTTTGGTCATTAATTGGGATAACCAACCTTTAATCTAAGTAGATCTTGATGCCCCAAGAATACAATTAAACTAAAAAATATATTTGACTTTTATTTTTCCTTCAAACCTACTTCTTTTCCAAACCTACTAAATATGAAACCCTATAGGAAAGATATTAAAATGAACAATATAATTTGAAAAAAAAATCATAAAATTAGGTAGAAACATACAAAATGATGTCCATGATTTTAACTACCTAGCCACATATATTGCAATAAAAATCAAATCCAAAACTAGACCATTATGAAATATGTATCAATGAAATTGATAAGATTTAAACTATACAACATGATAACTAATTTTGTATTGAGAAAAATCTAAGAAAGGGTCTTGGAGCATAATCTAAAATAAAAATGGTATGTATTCTATACATTTCCATTATGAAAAAATTTGAACATAAGGTAAGCATACTTATTTATATATTCTTCAATCCACTCAAAATAAAACCAAATAATTTATAATATATATCACTGGTGAAACACTCCCGTTGAATACATGTACAACATCAATGCTACTAAAAAATGCACATCATACCATAGATTACTTAAAAATAATTTCTTATTACATATTAACGAATAGAATGTAGTGTTGCCAAGACAAAGGGGATGAAAACTTGGGCCAAGCAATAGTGAGAACAAGAGCACACACTACACACAATGATGATATGTTTAAATATGGATATACAAGTATACATTCCTCACACCATAGCCTTCACTTGTCATATGCTACCTCAAACATTGAGGGAGCAAAATATAGTAAGAGAGCAATGAATGTTTTTTAATCAATCTCTAAAGATTCATGTTTCCCTAAAGAGTCAAAAGTGCAAGGAATAGTCTCATTAGCATTTTATTCTTTATCTTACCCTAAAAACTCTAAATTGCATAGTTGAACCTCCATAGTTCATTATTTTATGTTTCTTGAAAACCCTAAATTTCCTTGGATATCCTTTGTAATATTTTCTTTACTATACTGCTCTAGAAATCTTAAAGTGGAAGGCACATACTCCATACGATTATTTTTATTGTAGGGAAAATATTTTATGCTACTTCTAGATTAAGTTTGACCTCCTTCCCCTCATTTATTTTAAAATTCATCTCCCCATATTCCTTTATTTTATAATTTGTCTTCCCCTCTTCCTTCGCACCTTTAGCTCCTATATTTGAACTTTCACATTGTACTTCCTTATCCACCATATCATCTTTTTCTTCTAATGGATGATTAGAGTGAACTATAATGGCCTTTTCTAGATGATGTAGAGGGATTTTTCTAGCCACTTTCTTAGGAGTGGAAAATCCTTGATTTGACCTAGCTTATCTTGTGATATGATCTCCTTGTTCTAAATTAAAGCTACCCTAATGCACAAATATTTCATCTCTTCCTCCCTTTTCACTTTGCAGTCTCTTATCATGTGCCCAGTTTCATGACATTTGCAACATCAGAATATAATATTTTCATAATTCACTTGCTAATCTCATTCTCTTGATTCGGATTTAAAGTTAATCAATTGCATTCCATTCTCTTTATTCAGATTTAATCTTAATCAATTGCATCCCATTATCTTGATTCAGATTTAATTTTGATTCAGTATGAGGGGAATAGGACAATTCTAGACTTGAAACTTTAGAGTTCAGACAAATTTCTAGAACTTATACTATGAGTCAGATATAAGAGCACACATTTATTTCAAAGCATTAGAAAAAATAAAGAAGCCAAAGCCTTAAGTATTTTTGAAAGCTACATATATTTTGTTGATTTCATATTCTTATGCTTCATTCTATTAGTGTTGTTGAGATATTTCCCTTATGATTTTAAGAATTAAAAAATATATATACTAATTTATTAATGATATGAAATATATATTTTTTCAATGGGTTATATGAGATTGAAATAGGCCCCACCTATATTACATCATCACCACATAGTGGTATTATAACAAAGCTTGGATATTATCCATATATCATTTGGCAATATTCGAAGCTAGGTCTCCTCTTTAAAATGTTGAGGAATCTAACATGTTGAGCTAATGCCACTTGATATATGAAATGTGTATTTCATTATAGTTATTGTTTAGGTTTAATTTATTTTATCATATCAAATATTTATTTTCTTATGATTATTATTTGTATTCTCTTGTAGTTGTTGTTGGATGAACCATTTTATGGGCGTATTATTGCACTTCAACTTTTTAAATATTTTGTAAGTAAATACTATCATATATTGATAAATATTTTGTTAAAATTTGATTATTTATATTTATTATATTTTTAAAAGCAATTGTTAATATATATTTACTTAGATGTATAAATAAAATTGTAAAAAGTTTCATATCCTATTGTGTTGATGATTAAGAGTTTCTCTTATTTCTAATTAATTTTTGTATAGAAAAAGAAGCAACATCAAATTTTTATTTTAGAAGAAAGAGGCACGGTTTTTATTCTTGGATGGAATAAGGGATCACACCATTTTGATATAAGGTAACATACACCCACTATATTTAGTTTTAAAATTTATGTCTTATTTAAATATTTAAAGTTATAATTCAATACTAATAAGTTTAAATTTAAAATATAAGATTGCAATTCTTAGAATTTACATGGATACTTAGGATTTTATACACAATGGTACTATTTTATAGCATAATTAATTTCTATATATTCTCAATAGAATGATGTTATTTAGAGGGAAACTTTAAAGATCAATGTTGCTCAATGAATTATTATACATTGTTATTAGAAGGTTTAAAAAATATTATGACTACAAATTAATCTTAATGATTTCTATTGCGAAATATGACTATTTCACATATATAAATCCTTACACGTAATGTTAACACTAAAATTTAGATAATTGTTTATCTATGTCATTTTTTAGATAAGTGGAATATAATCATAATTATAACTTGATTGTAGGTCTTAAAATATCTTTAATTTTTTTATTTGCAATGAAAAAATGATTTTAGGCTAAAACTACTTTCAAATAATTTAACCTTTACTTGTTATAAGAATGTAAATGATATACATGTATGACTAAATGATCTTTTTAGAGATAAATAGATGTATATCTTCAAGAAAAACTTAATGTTAACACTAAAATTTAGATAATTGTTTATCTATGTCATTTTTCTAAATAAGTGGAATATAATCATAATTATAACTTGATTGTAGGTTTTACAAATATCTTTAGTTTTTTATTTGCAATTACAAAATGATTTTAGGCTAAAACTACTTTCAAATAATTTAACATTTAATTGTTATAAGAATGTAAATGATATACATGTATGACTAAATGATATTTTTATAGATAAATAGATGTATATCTTCAAAGTTTGAAATATTCTACATGTAAATTACATGAATGTATGAAAAAAATGTAAACTATATAAAATAAAATATAATTAGAAACAATAATTTATGTCATTATATTTTATTTTTTCAATGAGTTTACATAGGTTTTTATGATGGGTCCTGGTTGGAAGCTTGCAACTCTAAAATATGTTTTAAGTGGGTTTTGACCTCTTTATGTCGTTATATTTTATTATTTTGCTATGTAATTTTATATATATTTTTCCTTGCTTGAAATATTAATCTATTTTTAGTATATTTCAACCTTTACCATGTGATCATATTTTATTTCCTTAAAATAAAGAATTTTTTTACATATTTTAATTTAGATATAGAAATTATTTATTTAATTATTTTTAATACATAGGGGAATTGGTAATATCATTGGATGTTGTCATTATAAGCCTTAGATCACTAGTTTAGATGAAGTCCATAGAATAGCCTCCATGGCATCAAACTGGGGTAACCAACTGGTAAACACTTGGATGCTACCATCCAGCCTATCCTCTTCTGCCATGGTTTGAACCTCGAATTTTTCCAAAGAGTGACCAAAGCCCTTTCTTGCTGGACTTAGATATAGAAATTATTACTCGAATGCAAATTGAGATATCCATTTAGCTTGATTTAATATTAAAGCTTTATGATAAACTAAGTGATCATTTTTTTGTGGCTAATAGCGAAGAGTATTTTCATCCGAAGAAGTTGAAAATCTAGAACATTTTATGAACTTGTGATATTACAACTTAATCGTTAAAATATAGTTTACATAACACTTTAATACCATGAGGCCTAAGATAATAAGGAGAAGACCAAGAATGGGGTAATGAGGACATCCACATTTGGCTTGAATAAAAACTGTCTTTTTTTTTTTTTTATGTTCTATAATTCTACGTAGGAGGAAATATTCTCATTATGCATTTGTCCTAATCTATCTAATGAAGCTATATAGATGCTCAAATACTATAAACCATTTTTATTCTTTAATATTAGTCTACCTTATAATAAAAGATAAACTATATACTTTTTATTAATTAATTTTTTTTTAGAATCAAGTGTCAACTTGAGTGGCCTAACGGTGGAGACTTTGGAACTCTAAATACAGGTCTAAGGTTTGAATCCTATTGGGACCATGGTTGCACCTCATACTTCATTGAAGTAATGGTTGGATAATCATATATTAGATAAATAACATCCTCTATAAGGGTTGTCTCATATGGCCCATGGCCTCATGAAAGTTAAAAACTAATTTATTCTTTACCCTTTTCAACTACTTAATTTCTACTTCAGAGAGCCATTTTCAAATCTTGACAAAATTAATATATGCATATTTGTCAAGTTGTTGTAATACCATTGTATGGTTATGATATAGATTCCAAGTTGTTGTAAAACCACTATGTGGTCATGATGTAATATGGGTAGGGCTTGTTCTAGCCCATATAACCAATTATAAAATAAGGGTTTTATAGTAGTAAACATAAAACATATGAATCCCAAATAAGAAATAATGTTACCATTTAAAATGTACTTTCTATAGTTATCTTAGGTTGATGAAAATTGAGAAAAAATATCCAAATATGGATTAAAATTAAGGGTTCCTTCTTTTTATTTGAAATGTAGTTTTTATAAAACCTTCAATGGGGAAGAGTTGGAAGAGATTTTATCCTTATTATGATAGTTAAAAGTAAAACAAAGACATAATTTCTAATATTTTAGAATAAATCACTGAAGGATAAATTACTCATCATTCATCTATACTAGGTCTTTATGCACATGCCAAATCTTAAATTTGATCCTTCTTATGGGATATGACTCATCTGAACCTCTCAAACTTAGGTTGATATATTTTTTCAAACCTTAAGTTAACATTAGACATAAATCTTAGATAATATGAAGGTTGGATCTCTAACATAGTTAGATCTATATATTATCATAAGTTTATCTTGTACTTCCAAGTGTCCTCAAATATCTAAAAGGTGCCTACCCCATGGGTTGAAAGCTTGTACTACTACAAAACTCCCTAATCTCCACTATTTTTCCAAACCCATTAGTTGAAATGGTTGGATGTGTTGAAAATCATGGACTAGATATGACTCAAACCTAGGACCTCCTAGCAATTAATATAGCCAAGTTAATAGTGAGATATATTCCATAAAAATATGAACAATAGGTCCATAAATATGGTTACAATTGATACTAGGTCTATGGCCGCTCAATCCTAGGTCCATGCATTACCATAAGCTTGAACCCTACCTCTGAGTTTCCTTATGGTCTTATGAGGTGTCACCCATGGGATTATAACCTTGGTTTATAATGTTTATATTGTTAGTATATAGTAAACATATATCAATCTAAATAAAAATTATTTATTATAATTTAATGTTTATATAATTTTAATTAATATATATTCTTAATGAGCTATTATAGTAATGGTTATAACTCACTTGGGGGTCAAAACAACTATTCCAATACATTGGATCTCTATGCCAATATTTTCTATGGAAGATGACTTGTTTCCAACATTCTAGATTAAAAAAGCAAATATATTAAGCAAACTATATATTTGATGTATATGAAAAATATAATATAAATATATAAGAAAACTAAGTAACATATGAACATCAATTAAATTAGATTTTCAATTTTATAGTAAATTAAAAACAGATAATATTTTTTTTATAACTAGTAAATAAAAGAAATGTGTTATTGGTTATACTTTTGTAAAATGAATATGGATTAATTAAATAGTAAATCCATAAATGATAACATTATGTCGTTATTTTTTTATTTATACAAAATACAATTAACAAAAATATAGCATAAGCAAATGCAGAGTAACTTAATGTCATCTACAATAAAATTTGATCTACTAAAATTCAATTTTCTTTGCATTTTACTCCATCCAAATCTAGTAAGAGGTAAAATCTAAGAATATCTTAACTAATATATGTATTACATAATAAAAACAATGCTTCCTATAATTTTTTTATACCATGTTGCTTAGTTGCACACTTTAAAATAATATATAAGATTAAAACATATCCCACTCATATTACATTAAAGCCTATGTTGTCATTCTATTTCAACAAGTCACATTGTGGTATTATTACAACATTTTTTGGAAATTATGCATATATTGTTTCTCAAGGTTTGAACTTGACTCTTCACATTGCAAGTCCATAACTAGTTGAGCTCATGCCATTTGATATGATTTATAAGTTTACTTGAATTTTGATTTGCATTCCTTTTGGTTAGTTTTTAATTCTTTCAATATAGATTATAAAACTTTCTTTCAAATTCAATACATTTTTCTAAAATTTCATTCTTTCTCATATTTATGTCTAGTGATACTAATGCATTACTTTAATTACAATTAATTATATTTATTAGTTAAAATGATTTCACATAGACTATTACATTGTATTACATACTAGCTTAGATATATAAAATATATATATCTATAAATGTCGAGAGTTATCAATCTCAAGGTGCCTATCTCATTTCTTGGGGGTGTGATAGATAGGCACCTCGATATTGATAAATTTCGGCGTTTAAATAGTTTAAATATTTTAAATCCATTGTAACCCTTAATTTTCTTAATGTCGGCTTTTTTAATAAAATATTAATATTGTTTACGGTGTGGTTGACCTTCCTGGCTGCCATTGTAGGACGCCTATTGGCGTAATTAAAAAAATATATAATATATATATATATATATATATATATATATATATATATATATATATATTAGAAATAGGTTGTTGTCATAATCCCAAATACTAACAATGTAACTAATTTATCAATAATACAAGCCTATCATAATAATATTTATTCTAACACCCCCTTAATGATTAAATTAGATAGAACACAAGGTTTAGTGATTAAATCACACATAAGGTGTTATTAACAATAGTATTCCAAACACCAAGAAGGTGTCAAATTTTTGGACAATGAACACAAAGTACCAAACACCAAAATGTGAGGGTGCCAAATATCATACAATATATACCAAATACCAAACACCAAAATGTTAAGGTGTCAAATTCTAAATAATAAAGAACAAATACCAAATACTAATGTGTTAAGGTATCAAATTCCAAGTAATAAACACCAAATAATAGAGATTAAAGTGTAAAGATGCCAAATTATAGATAACAAACACTGAATTCTAGACCACATAACATTTATAACTAAGTACAAAGGATTTTAATTTATTTGGTTAACCCTCAACTAGCCACTAACATCTCTAAAACTTCTTGTCATTCTTTTACTAATGGAAATGCTAAAGATTAAACTTAAAACACCACAACATGAACCAAACTCCAAAATTCATATGCCATAAACTATAGCAAAATACTAGATGGATTAAACTCTAGACTCCACAAGTAGCAATTTACACGTAGCCAAATACCTAACCTTGCAATTCAATCAAGTACCTAATCTTGATAAGTTGATTGAACTCTAAACTCAATAAACTAAATCAAAATTCAAACATTATAATGTATAATCACCTAAATTTGAATCTTCCATACAACAAGCTTCACTTGAGTTGGGAATTTAGTTAAGCTCACTCAAATTCTTAATCAAAGACTAAAGTTTTAAATAGTAATCATGCTCTAAAGCATGAAATTTTAAACTTATGTTTCATCGATGTTTCTTTTGGTCTGAGTTGCTCTACAAGTAGCAATTTGTACATAGTTAAATAACTAACCTTACAAGTCAATCAAGCACCGAACCTTGATAAGTTGATGGAACTCTAAACTCAATAAAATAAATCAAACTTTAAACATTATAATGTATAAGAACCTAACTCTGAATCTTCCATACAACAAGCTTCACTCGAGTTGGGAATTTAGTTAAGCTCAATCAAATTCTTAATAGTTTTAAATAGTAAACATGCTCTAAAGCATGAAATTTTGAACTTATGTTTCATGGATGTTTCTTTTGATCTGAGTTGTCTTCTATATATACTTCATATCCTATGTTAATTCAATTTATAGGTATGACAATGAGCTTCATAGATCAAATATTCCAAGCAACCTTGACATACCAAATGATAAAATATCATCCTTACTCTCTAATGTAGGATCTCCTAAAGAGAAAAGAAAAAATCTATAAACCTCTATATTTTGAAAATATACATTTAGATGATTAATCATATGATGTTATTTTTTTTATTTATTTTTTAAGTTACTGCTAAATATTTCTCATTTCTTTGAAAATTCAAAATTAAAGAGTCATCCTTTGCAAAAAAAAATTATGCAAGAGTGGAACCCCTATAATAAAAGTCAAACCTTTGTAAAATAATGCGTCTAACATGCACTAATGAGAATAGAAATCTAGACCTCAAACTATTGAGGAAGTTCTTCAATTGTTGCACCAAAGGCATGAAACAAGAAATACAAGGCACCCAAAATTCAAAAGCTTGACATGCATGAAAAATAAATATTTTTTATTATACATAAAAAATCACTTTGCATATATAGTATGCAAAGGACCAACAGTAGTAGGATTTAAACTCATGAATTTTGTATTTAAAGTGAAGGCACCTACTACTATGTCTAGATGGTAGACATGCTTACTAAGGTGTTATGTGGAACTTTTGATTGTGAATCTTCTCTAATATGGGATGTGTTTACGTGGACTACCAAGCTGGAAGAACTAGTACTCCATTTGGTCTTTATCATGATCAATGAATACCAACTACCTTCTTATTCATATCTTCATCACCTATGCACCATATCAAAGGTAAAATCTAGTTTGTAGTCCTTGTTAGGACAACACATTGATATGGCATTGGGTTCACATTGTGAAAACACAAGTTCAAATCACGGGAAGGGTGGCCCTCATTGTACCCCTAGTTGCATGATTGGTTCTTAAAGTATCTTCAACACACAAAAAATTTTGTAAGGATTTCATCATGGATATTTGCAAAGTATAACTTAGAAATTAAGATTTATTACATGAGTACCACATTGGGAATTGTTCCTCGTTACACCATCATAAAAGTGTAACTTACACTTTGGTTGTTGTCTTAAATCTCATAAGAGTAGGGAATCAAAAAACAATAGCATTGTTATTCATGTGATAAAATAAAGGCTCTTCCTACTATGATTATGCTATGTAAGTAGCAATCATGGTGGAGTTACTCATCAAGTAAGATGGCTTGATCTCAAAGATAAAACATGTTTCTAAATGAATTACTAGGTATGGATAGTCTCCTAGAATACATGTTCATAGTAGCTAAGAAATAATTGCCAATCAATATACACATGGCTAATATATTGTATGCATCAACATTGAATTAAACTTCAATGGACAAAAATAAAGACTACTTAATATCCTTCATGTTGTTGAATAGAAATATGCTAGTCACCACACCATTCTCCCCAATGAGGTGAGGAAGGATGTCAAGAATAAATGATAACACTTTATATCAAAGCCTAAAATCCTATTTTTTAATTCCACCTTATTGAAAATAATTGTTGTTTAGTCTTTGTCATATATATTAATTTAAAATTTTATATAAAAATGAGGTTCATTATAATTTAAAATTATTTTTTTAGGAAAAAATATTTAACTATTTCAATTTCATTTAAGGAAAATAATATTAGAGTTATATAAGCCTATCGTCGACAACTGAATTAAGTTGTCAATAGACTACATGTCCTCAATATGTGATGTTGTCAGAATAAGCATGGGGGATCCAAATAAAGGCTCTCTAAAGCCATAAAGGTTAGAAGAGGTGTAGTGTTACACTTGTAGAAAATATAAAGACAAAGTGGAAGAGAGTCTAGATTTCAAATTCAAGAATTAAATCCCTATGGATGGAGCACAACATCCTTAAAAAGTTCAAATTGGTGAAGAAAAAGAAAGAAAGAATTTTAATTTAAATTCGAGAGATTGGTTGGCATTGTCCCAACTATTCAAAATCTCATGTACATAACAATTTGACTAAGTTCTTATACTCATCATCATCTCTGTATTCCATGACCCAAACCTTACTCAAAATTTTAAGGTTTAGAGTTTTATTTTTATAGTGCACATTATACAACATTTTCCCAAATTTTTATTTTGCAAGGGAAGGTTTTGCAAAGGTGGGTTCTTTGATTTTGATTTTTTGAAGGAGAAAAATATTTAGTAGTAAATTAATTTTTTTTGTGTAATTAATTCTCTAAACATATATCTATGAAAAATACAAAGGCTTACATATTTTTATTTTCCCTTTAGGAGGTCCTACATGAGTTAAAATAATAGTTGATCATCTAATATATTTGTATTACTTAACATTTGATTTATGAAGCCCAATATTTTACCTTCAACAAAAGCAATAACTGACCTAAGATATGAAGGAGATATATAAGACAACATAGACCAAAAGGATCATCTATGAAAAAAAAAATTGATAAATTTTTAGAGTGATTTTGACATTCAAAATTTATAATTTGATCAATAATCTAATTGGGGTTGCCTAAATTCCTATCTTGGGTAAAACTTGTTGCTTGAACAGTTTGAAGTTCAATGCTTAATTATTATCAAGTTCAAATTTTAGTCTAACTTATCAATTTCTAAGTTCAATTGACTTACCAAGGTTCAATGTTTGATTGACTAGGTATAACTTGCTACTTGTGGAGTTTAGAGTTTGGTCTAGCTAGTGTTTCAATCTAATTTGTGACATGATATTTAGAGTTTGTTTCAAATTATGGTGTTCTATGTTTAGTATTCAGTATTTCATTTTTCTATTCATTGTTTCCAAGGATGACATAAATATTTTATACAAGAGTATCTAGGATTTTAAGACCAATAAACTTAGGGTATCTCTTTAAATTTTTAAAGGCTCTATTATTTATTTTCTTCCAAACTCCCCACAAGAAATAGGAATAACTTAGTTTCCAAAGGGTTCTCATCTAGTCATATTTGAAGGGTGAGTGCCATTGGATACACATCTCTACGACATTTTTAGAAGCAACCCAAAGGACTTTGAGGCTTCTAATGAGGGTATTAAAAATTTCTTGGGGGAAGGGACATTCCAGGAAGAGATGATTAGTACTTTTAAAATTGGATTCACAAAGGTAGCACCTATTAGGAATGGCCAAACCTCTTTTTTGAAGGTTTTTAATAGTGAGAATCTTGTTCTACAATGATAACTAGAAAAAAAATTAATTTTGGAAATGAAATTTTTGAGCCATACCTAGTTTGCTAGAAACCATTCCTTAGTATCTTCCTCCATTAAAAAGTATGTTGATATAACTGAGAAAGAACCATTTTTTTCCACTTTCCAAATCAATGAATCTTCTTCCTCAGTTTTTTATATGCTTGATTCTTATCAATCTAGATAAATATTTAATTGATTGTTCCCCTCTATGATCCAAGCTTGGGATGTGAATAGTTTTCAAACATCTTCTTCCTTCTCTTTCTCCAATAAAGTAAAAAATATGCTCCCAAATATTTGATTAATGGTAGGTTATAAGACCGCCAAATTATGGTTGAGGATTAATGGGGAATCTAATATCCAAGGGTCTCTCTAGAAGTCTATTTTATTTCTAGAACCTATCCTCCATATCATTCCTAATTTTAATAGAATTTTGGTTTTTAGGATGTTGTTCCAAAAGGTTGATCCAATTGGGGGATTGGTTTCCTCGAGAAAACCTTTATCCTAACTAAGGTATTTATTTTTGAGGATATAAACCCAACCAATGCCCTCTTTCCTTAACAATTTTCAACCCATTTTTACAACAAGAGCTTGATTCATCTGCTTTAGCTTCCTAAAACATAGACTCCCAAACTCGATGGAAATATCTTTTTGATTTATGATCCAAACCAAAGGAAGATCTTCCAAATTTTTTCAATCTTATGACAATTTTTCTTTGGAATTTTAAATAAAGACAAGAAGAAAAAATGATGCTTTAAAGGATGGCTTTTACAAGTTGAGCTTTACCAGCTTGACTAAGGAGAGATACTTTCTAGCTTGCCAACTTCTTTTATATTCTTTGAAGAATAACATTTCAAAGTTCTTATCTCGTTCTACCATTAAAAAGGGGCATCTCCAAATAAATTAAGGGAAACTCCACAATTTTGCAACCAACAATTTGAGCAATTCTTTGTTATCTTTTAAGAGGATTGTTGATAAAGAACACTTTACTCTTCAAGTAGCTGATTTTATTTCCTGTAGCATTCTCATAAATCCCAAGGATTAATTTAATATATTAGCTTATGGAATTGAGGACTTGATGATCAAGAGAGTGTCATCCATGAATTGTTAATGGGTAACTAGACTAAGGGAGGAGGTAGGTCTAATTCCTTCTATGGATCCGATAGAAGAGGTAAGGATTTTTCCAGAATATTAAAGAGATATGGAGATAGAGGATCTCCTTGGCCTAACCCTTTGTAGCTCCTAAAATAAACTGTGGTAGTCCCATTAACAAGAAAAAAAAACATAGATGCAGAAGTGCATTCCTTGGAAAGGTTGATCCATTCTTGATAGAAGCCAAATTTAGACAATACCCTAACTAGGAAATCCCAAGAGACTCTAACATAGGCTTTGTTCATGTCAAATTCTAGGAAATACCAACCTTACCACTTTTCTCCATAGAGTGGATGATTTCATGAATAGTAATGATACCATCCAAGATTTTTCTTCCTGCAACAAATCCCGCTTGGCTCTGTTCAATAGTAAAGGAGATGATTTTAATCCTATTTGTTGTCACCTTTATTAGGATTTTATAGAGGGCATTGCAAAGGGTAATGGTTCTAAAATACTCAAAATATTTGGCTCCTACCATCTTATGTATAAGGATAAAAAATGTTGAATTAACATCTCTAGGGATATGACCAGTCTATTGAATAACACAAATAGCTAATACCACTTTAGTGCCAATAATATACCAGAAGTTTTAGAAAAACAAGATAGAAAAACCATCTAGGCCAATATATTTGTCACCCCCTAATAAGAAAATAACATTACTCACTTTCTCCTCCTTGAAAGGGCTAATAAGAAATGAATTCATCTCTATAGTAAGAAGAGAAAGAATGTTGGAGAGAAGCTTAGAAATATTCTACTCATCCCCTAAATCCCTAGGCCTAAACATGTTCTCAAAGTAACTAACTACTTCAGAATGGATTTCCAAAATATCTTCAAAAATGAATCCATAAACCTTAACCACTTATTTAATTTTATTGAAACTCTTGTGTCGTATGATGGAAACATGATTAATTTGGTATTGTAGTCTTCATCCCTTAACCAAAGAGCTTTGGATTTCTATCTCAAAAAATATTCCTCATAGGCTAACATGTTGTGATAATCAAAAATATTTTTTTCTCTCTAATTTTTGTTTTAGTTGAGAAGGTACTTTCCTCGGTGGAATTTTCAAGGTCTAAGAGTTGCTTCTTCATCTCAGATTTCTTGAGAAATATGTTTCCAAAGATAATTTTACTCCACCCTTTCAATTCGGTTTTGATAAAATTGAGTTTCTTAGAAATTTGAGAGACCAGGGCCATGAGAAGTGTTGTACCCACCATCTGGCTTAATGGGATTCTAGGTCTTCATGCTAGAGCTACATGGATTTAAATCTAAAAGAACATAACTATTTTTTGAAATATTAAGCATCTAGGACAAGCATATTGTGATCAGAACCAATCTTAGGAAGAGAGCATAGAGAGCTATCCCTAAAGGAGGTAAGAATTTTCTTATAAATTAGAACTCTATCTAGTGTAATCCATATTAAATGACTTGTATCTCTTCTATTTCTTCAGGTGAATTTTCTTCCTTTCAATTTTATATCCATAAGCTCATTTTTTCACAAACTCAACAAAATCATCCATACTCTATAAAATAGGATTTTCCTCTTTCTTATCAGAGGGGTAAAGGGGAGAATTAAAATCATCTTCCAACATCCAAGATTCACTTTTGAAGGTCTCTCTCATATGACTGAGAGTATTCCATAATGAACTTCTATGAGAGATTGAGTTTGGGATATAGATGTTAGAGAGGACCCAACTGTACTTATTATATTTACAAAAAAAAGGATTTTTATCAGTCTATCTGAGAAATATATCACTCTTCCTTCCACTTTCAAGGGGTCCCTTAGGCATAAAAACCCTTGAGATTCTCCTTGAGCATGGCTGGTATAGAAACTTGAGTCCTTCCACAAGACTTTTTTGAATTTATCAATATTAGGCTTCTCTAATTTGATTTCTTGGAGTAGGATAAACTCCTTTCTCATAGTCTATTAATATTTGTTTTGACAAGCCATTAGGGCCTCTTACATTCCATGATAGTATATTCATTTGGTTTTTAGCTTTGTGCTTCTTGCCTCCTCCAAGAGCAACTGTTAAATTATTTTTTAAGGCCTCCTCCTTAATAGGACCCACCTAAGACTTCCTCTTATCTCCCATATTTAAGATAGATTATGAACTATGAGCGGTTTCCTCCTTATTTTATCTCATAATTTCTTGGGTTGAGGGTTTTCCAATATTTCGATCAATTCCAACATATAAACCACCTTTCTTTTGATTTCTCTTTTTTTACCATGGGATGGATGAAAAAATTTTCTTTTTTGGGTCACTGTTAGAGGGTTTTGAGTTCTTAATTCCTTTTGAATACTGCTCAATATTTCTTTCTTCTTTGAAGGATTCCACTATATTTTTGACACCATTTACTTTCCATGTCTGGAAGATCAATTTAATTTTTATTAGTTCTCTCAAAAATTCCATAGAGAAATTAATAGGATTATTTTATCGTTGTTGACAATAGTTGCCTCCGAATATGGTACCACTCCCTCTAGAACCCATTTTCTCTTGACCTATGCTTCCTGGTATCTAGTCTTACCTTCTTATTGGATGTTCCATGCTTGTGTCAACCTAACCATGCCAATTACTTCCATCCTGAGTTCCATCATATCCCATGCTTTTCTAATGCAAGTTTTATGTGTTTTGTATCATTGCAATTGGAGATATGTTCTAGAAGGATTCGTTACCTTCTTATCCTCTACCTTTCAGCCATCATGTCATTATCCTCTCCTCATATCCCATCCGATTTGGTGTATTTATTCTCTACCTTCCTCATCCTATCAAGCCCTGTCACAATGGTTGAAGTTGAACCCTCTACACTTCACCTTACTCCTCTTGTTGAGGATATTTTTTGATACCATAGCCTCATCCATTTTCTTCAACTTTTTAATGGCCATGACCTTGAGCTTTTCCTATATTTTGTACAAATATGGTATGGAGGACATATTATCATCCATGGTTTGAGTTTTACAGTTACCACTAACCTCCTAGTTGAGATCATGGGGATCCTGAACAAAGGAGAGATTATCAACAGAGATAAGCATTCGCTCTAGGGTGAGTTGGCTCTCTTCTGGGATCGAGGTGAGTTCTTAGGTAGAGACAAGGGTGGAATTCTATGGGATACTCTCCCAAAGCCATGAGACATGGTAATGGTGATGGTCCTCTAGTACTTTATGCTAGACAGCACCGGAGCATTCTTGAGTAGCTTCCATTTGGTGTTCCTCAACCACTTGTAGGAAAAAAATATTTACAACATCTTGAAGTACCTTTTTCGATCTATCAAACGGTCAATACTGAATGTCAATAGGGGGGTCTCATCCTTCCCATTTCACCAATGCCTTAATTTGGTTATCTATAGATACATTTTGGATCGAAAAACTAGTATATCTATGGGAGCAGTGGTCTCTACCATGGGACCTACAAATGATGTTGGTGGAGCTGGTGGAGATACTTCTGCATCTCCAAGAACCAATGGAGCCCTATAATTTGACACAAAATTGGAGGGAACTCTGGGAACTCATCACTCCACCAGGAGCAAAGCTAGTAGTAGCAAACGTAAGGTTCCCATTGTTGTTGACAATGATTGTTTTGATGACTCTATTTCCTTTCAGGTCAAACCAGAGACTACACCTAAGAAAATTCACCCTATTGAAGGTACTTCCACCCAGCCTCCCCTCGTGCTAGACTCTAGAGTTTTGTGCTAGCCTAATATTTCTAAATATTTCCATCTCCATGATCTCCGTGATATTATGAAGACCCTAATGAGAGCAGCCAGGATGACCTCCTCTCTTCTCTCTCAGGTTGAGACTCTCTGAATACAATGACTAGTTCAAGATCTTGGAAGAATTTAAGAGTTTGGTAGGTGCAACCAAGGATGGCCATAAAATTCGAAAATCCAACATCTAGTTTGTTTCATGTCTCTCTAGTGTTTTTTGGTGCTTTGTATGTACGTTTCTCTATTCTCTTTGTCTCATAGTTTGCCCCTACGTGGGTTTCCTCATGGAGGTTCTTGTTTGGTTTATCCTTATTACTCCTACAAGGGCTTCCTATTTTTTCTAATGGTTTTTGTAATGATCTATAATGGGATATCATTCATGTTGTTCTGCTAAGGAGTAATTTTTCAATTAGACTTCATTTTGTGAAAGGTTATGGGATCCCTTCAAAACCACTTTACCAATAAAAAAAAAAGGTACTATCAGATAAGGGAAACATGTGGCATACCTGAGCTACATGCTCCAAAACTTCTCCCTCTTCTATTAAGAAAATATAGTTATGCTCTTGAGCATATTTTAAAACTTCTTGTTGTATCTGAGCCTCATACATCAAAATATGATCCTTTTTGGATAAGAAATGAATAGATAGATCTTGTATTTATTTTTGTCTTTCTTGCTACATTTTGTAAATATCCATCTTGGGTTTAGAATTTTCTCCTTGGGAAGAGGGATTCTTTACTTCTTTCTTGTGCACTTGCATTGGGATAGATTGTTTCTTATTAGAGCAGAGCCTAGAGTAATACCCTATATTCTTATAGAAAGAACAAAAGGGGATCTATTTTTGTACTCAATCTCTTGGACCAAGGATCCCAAATTTGAGACCAATTCAATGGAGCTTGAGAGTTCAATATCTAGCTCCACATTAACATACATTCTAGCATAGACCATTCTTGATTTGGATCTAGTAGCTAAGCTAATCGAAACCAACTCACCGATCCCTCTTGTTATTTCAAGCAAAATATACTCATACCAAAAATAGAATGGAAGGCCTAGGAGCCTAATCCATAATAGAGTTGTGTTGAAACTTTGAGAATTTGCGTTGAAGTTAGGTCCTTATTTTTTTAGGAAGAGCTCCTACCTTTCGAAGAACCAAGATCCCCACTAATAGAGTTGTGTTGAAACTTTGAGAATTTTTACAAGGTATCACGCTCTTTTTTGGTGGTATATGTGGAGGTGTTCCTTCAGCGTGTGGGGTCTCCCCAGAGGGTAGCGAACTTCTCTGTTGTATCTTGTGATATCCTTTTGGGTACTGTAGCCATTTTTTTTCCCATTTTATTTTTCTTTTGGGGATTTTGGTATTTGTTTTATATCTGAATATGTTCTTTTGCTTAAAGATTTTTTTCTCTGAGAATGATGCATTATCTCTTGCTCTTTCCCAATCCCATATGTATTAGGTTTGGGGATACTTTAAAATCCCTTCTCTTACCTAATAAAAAAAAAATTTATATCTAGTTTGTAGAGTTTTATCTAAATAAGAATCAAATATTTGATATCCACAACATATATTATATCAAAAATATCTCATGCATAATATATTATAAGTTTTCTAATACCTATCTGGGTTAAAAAAAATACATAGATATTAATAAAGAGGAAGTTAACTACTTTGGTTTGATCACTATTTTATAAGGGAAAACATAAAAAACCTTAGTTTGTAACTTAAAATATTTTACATTGTTTAAAATGTATTAATAATGATGAAGTTAAGGGGTAGAACAAAAGCAATACAATGCATACTAAAAAAAATTATTTTAGGATCATTTATAGGTTTGATGCAAGGAATACATATGACTTTTTTAAAAATTCACATATAATTAAAATATATGATAATGTTTTAAAGTTCTAGTATACTTTAATAAAATCGATATATATATATATATATATATATATATATATATATATATATATATATTACAACAAATAAAGAAAACAATGGAGGAGAACTAAAAAAATCTTACATTTCCTCTTTAAAGCATATCTTTCTAAAGTGACAAAGTAATCTTTTTTTCTTTCAATTACTAAAAATGCTTATGAGACTCTAGAAATTTATTTTTCCTTGTGATCAAACTATAATAGGGTCAAAGAATAATATTTTTCTAAGCAAGAAATAATGTTTTATACCCACTCTAATACCATGTTTATCTTCACAATACATTGTGAAAATAAATAGAAGCAACACAAAATCGAATCATATAGCAAAATTCTAGAATGTTAAAATGATAATAAACAAGATATGAAGGATACCTTTACGAAATCCCACAAATAAATCAATATAATATCATACCATATAATGAATCATGTGGGTGAGGTGTATAACTATCTCAATAATTAATTACAAGTTACTTAACCCTTTCATTATATAACATTAGAGTAAGGATTTAATAAGTTTAATTGTGAGGAGTTTAAACCATGGTCTCATAGGTAAACACATAAATAATTATTAAACATCATATAGTGTTTGGTTGTAATATACAATGTTGGCTTTGTTCAAACCATGGTAGTCAAACTCTTTTGGACTCCCGAGTACTCGGGCGAGTCTGAGCCCGAGTGGGCTCAGTCGAGTCGAGCCCACTCCTACTCCTTTTTTTTTAGACTCCTCCGAGTCTGGCCGAGTCCTGGGCCGAGTGCGACTCCGACTCGGACACCCGAGACCCAACGTCAGAACTCGACTAGCCCAAAAAAATGGAAGTTTAAAAAAAATAAAAAATTATGTCTAGGGAGGTTAAGTGTTGATGATTCTCCACAACTTAAGCATCCACGTTGGCCAGTGCGCAATCACGAACAAGATGCTAAAATCTTTGTTTATTATATTAACGAGAGAATGTGCAATTTTGCTTCTCAAACCTTGAGAATGCTTATCCCTCAATTATAATTTATTTTTATACAAATATATCTTTCTCCGATGGATACATCATCCGCATCTTGTTTGGGAATGAGAACCGCTTCAGAATGCACGTATGCATGTCCTGTGGGGTGTGGCGGTTCGGGTGGAGAACGACATGAGTTTTGGAGGTGTTTGATCAAGGAAGGCTTGAGGTCGCTAGTGCTGAGACCTCTTATAGAAAGTTTGTCGTGCAATTCTTGCACCTTCATTTTCTTCCATTCTTTTCTCTCCTTCAATGCACCCTCTCCCGTCACCGTCACTGCCATCGTTGCCATTGCAGCCAATACACACCACCACGCAACAATGGAAAAAAATAAAAACAATAATTTATTTCGCTCTGAAACCCTCGACTGCCAACAAAACAATTTTTATGCACGAAGCTCCCCCAGAATAATGAATGTCGCTTCTACCTTGAATTTTGGTAAGTAGTTTAAAACAACTTCCCATTCTAAAACCGGAAAAATAGCTATCATTAAATATTAGCTTTATTAATATATGAAGAATTTTATTTTCAAATTTTTTCTCAAGAACCTTTTAATAAAAGTAAATTTAATAGATCCCAACCAACCATCTAGGAAATCGAATCTAGACAACCCACCGATTATAATTAACCATGGTATTTGAATATTTTATTTTATTAAACATGGTGGACTAAGTTAGGGTGATTCCGTCCCATGGTTTCTCTATTAAATATGGTATTTGAAATTTTTATTTATTAAACATGGTGGACTAAGTCAGGGTGATTTCGTCATATAGTAAAGTTTATTATTATTTAATGTTTTGTAAAATGTTAATAATGTTTTTGAACTTTATATATTAAGTTTATTTTATCATTATATTATTTATTTATAATTTTATAAACCAAAGTGGTCATGCCTGCAAAGGTCATAGTCTGTTCCGAATCCTCTGAGTGCACGCCAGACCGACAACGATGGTAGGAATCTCGATTGACCGGTGGTCCTCTTCATGCTGGGTTATAAAATAATGAGGTGGTATAGGCTTATTGGGGGCAGACCTTGTAGTTTGAACCTTGCACTTGGCAGTTACTAAAAATAGTGTGGATGTAACCAACTCCCTATGTATCCAAAAAAAAAAATGTACCGAGACGATGGAAGTCCTGGGAGCCTTCATAGATAGTTTGAACCCTACCAGCTGTGCTTGTAGTTACTAAAAATCGTGATTGTAACCATTGCTTCTATATATAAAAAAAAAATGTATATAACAAATTTACTAGCTTGCTATTAGAATATGCTCCTTCCTCTTGTTAATTTCTTATTTGTACAATGTTGAATGTTGAGTAAGTGTGTTAGAATATACTAATAAGTAATATTCATGAAAAAACTTATTTTTCAATAAAATTTGTATTTTTTTTCATTTTTTTCTTTTTTCCGAGTTTTTACCTAGTCTTGCCAAGTTTTTTTGCCAAGTCCCGAGTCCGACTCCCGAGTCAAAATTTTTGAGTCCGAGTCGAGTCCGAGTTTTGCTACTATGGTTCAAACAAGGTTAGATTACAAACTTAACAAATTTTCACCCATTAAATTGAAATTTTGGTTTATAGTTTGAAACTTCTTTCTCCCCAACACTTACCCCAAACTCAAAAGGATCACAAAGTGGCTAAAATGCTAAGGCCCACATAAAGGATATTGGAACCTTGGATTACGATATTAAACTTCTCATAATACTTATGCTCAACCCATGGGCACATATATCATTTTTAATTAAAACTTATTTTTTTAATAAAATAATTTATAAGTATCATTTTTAATTGGGACAAATCTTATAGCACTTAGTTACACACAAAACCATGGGAACCTATTTTATTTTTATAGTACTACATGTTAAGATTCATCCAAGATATTTAAAACTTAATTTACAATGTGAAACTCGTTGCTCTGTAGCATTTTCCCCAAAACTCTTTGTCTTAAAATAATTTTTCTATTAAGTAAAAATTATTACGGTTCACCTTGAAAACATGGATTGTAGTATGAATCCCATTTCTTCCTATTGATTATCCTAAACTTGGCTTGTAGTATGAATCACATTTCTTCCTATTAATTATTCCAATCCTAATAGGTTTAAATATTAAGGTTTACCCCATAGGATCGAAACATTGGTTGAAAACATGGATTGTAGTATGAATCCCATTTCTTCCTGTTGATTATCCTAAACTTGGCTTGTAGTATGAATAACATTTCTTCCTATTAATTATTCCAATCCTAATAGGCTTAAATATTAAGGTTTACCCCATAGGATCAAAACATTGGTTTATGATTTGAGACCTAATTTATGTTATGTTTTGATATAATTTATAACAAAATGTATAACAATGAAATGTATGTATATAGTTGTTATTTATATTATATTTAATTTGATTAGTATGTGCATATAGTCAAATGAGCATGACAATTGCACTCCATTATACACTTCCTATGAGACTGCATGTATATAGTTGTTAAATCTTAATAAACATATATTCTCAACTATGAATATAGAATAGTTGAAGAATGTAATCAATTTATGCTTTGACTATATAATTATTTTTTCAATTAATCTCCCATTGTATTTTATTTCCTACTATTTAGTATTTCATTGAAATATTACGTATTCCATTATTTATTCTCTATGATATGTTGTTATGTGGCTTGAATGCTTTCCCCTACTACGTTATTCCCTCTCCTTCCAGGACTGTATTAACACATGATGGGGCTAGACCATTCATTCTAGATCATCATCTTTATCTCTACCCTCACAAAATGGTATCCTCCCGGGATAAATGGTATCTCTAGGTCCCAACCAGCACTAATGTTTGTTGCTTGACTGCCCGAAATAGGGAGAGTGTATTTATGCCCCCAATCTGAGAGGAATATCTTGATGGGGGAGAGCTGCACCCCAAAGAGATAGTAAGGACTTGCAAATTATATATATAGAAAAGGAGGGGAGGAAGGTAAAGTTACCTATGCAATCTAAGCTATCCTAAATGCTAATATTTGTTGATGTAGCAATATTAAATACTTAATTACTATTAATACTTAATTACTTATAAAATATTAAAATAAAGTACTTTTCTTAAACATAGCTTTTAATACTAAATATTGTCTAACACATAAAATCAAAATTTTATTCTTTAAATTATCATTTTGAACCATTTTCACCTAAAGCAACAATTCAAACTCCTTGTGTCATAAGTTCCAATATAGTTTGTTATATAAATTAAATTTATTTTATGTTTGAACTAGTTTATCATACCTCATACTCTTTAAAGGGGTGCAATCAACATCTATCATCATTTTGACACCTTCTATTTAAAAGATGCAAACAAATTATTAAAAAATATTCATTATAGATTAAGACAAACTTGTAACTCAAAATTTTATTTCAACCATGCATTTTATCTTTTTTTAATCCTATATATATATAGGATTAAAAAAATATAAAATGCATGGTTGAAATAAAATTTTGAGTTACAAGTTTGTCTTAGTGTAAGCATAGGGTTTGATTAAGGCCAAACTACCATATTTTTATCCAATATAGATAGCCTCATGGTTATGGGATGAAATTATAGACGTGTTTCTCACTGACCACTCAAATAAAAATAAAGATGGTTTGTCTTGTTGGCTTATAGATGTTAATACATGTAGTCATGTGAATTCCTCCAATTTATGTGACATGATTATTGCTTATGGATAGGGTGTAAGATGTTCTCTTTTTTTATCATATGCTTTATTCCATTGCATGTTATTCAATGTTATGTGTCTTGGATAGGTAGACATATTTATTTGTTGATGTAAGGTTGGTGGTTATTTCATGAAACTCATTCTCCCCTTGTTTCATTTTAGAAAAGTGATCTCTTGGATAGGTGATAATAGAATTGACACTTTCTTATAATGGGTCATGCTTGAAATAAACCCTCCATAATTTTGTTTTATTTTTTTACATTCCAATAAATCAAATAGAATCACCTTATCTAAGGAATTATATCCTTTTTTCTCATCATGGTTGGGTCCAACACTTTAGCTAGTAGGAAGGTGTCTAAATGTGTGGTGAAGGTAGGTCTCACATTTGAGTCTTAAGATGTTCTTTTGGTGTATTTTTTTGGTGATTTTATTTGGGATATGAAATGATTCCATTCATCTAGTAGGGGATCCCTTGTATTTTGGATGGCATGTAATAACCCACCCCTGTTTTTTGTTTTACCTTTTTACTTTTTCTTTGTTTTTTGCTGCTTTTTTTTGTTTAATGACTTTTTGTGTGTTTTTGACTTGCAAGAAGTGAGAATGCAAAAAATGAAATTAAACAAACATAAACTAAAGGTTGAATTGAAATGAAATATCATATATTTTTAACAAGAGGGATTCAGAGGTACATAGAATTGTCATATAGACCAAATATGTAGATAATAATGCCAACCCAGATGTTGAAATCCCCTCCAAAGCCAAACCTAGAAAATTAAAACCTTAGCACCACTACTGAAAATACAACCCAAAACTATACGACCCCCTTGGAATGGTATGATCAGCATAGAAAAATATGTGCACCTCCAAAAATACTTGAAATCACCACAAAGGGTTACCCATGCATGCCATCTCCAACGCCAAAATACCCAGAATTATTTGATGTCTTCGTTGAGAGCTGTGAGAAAAAAGGTAGGGCTAGAAACCCTAGTGTAGTACGACCAATACTGTAAAAATCTATTACAAATGAAAATAAATGATTTGCCAATAATCTCCACTAATTTCTTCTTGAAAAATATTTAAATTATTGCCAAAATATCTGTAATAATTTCCAAATTACTCTTCGTTGAAGCACAATTGCAACCTTTGTATGAAGTTGCCTCCGAATCACCCAGGAGTGATCTCTCACACTCGAAGATGATGTTCTATGAAAGGGAGTTCGTACTCACAAAGCTTGAAATCCTTGCACAGGCCAAAGTATCTAGTTTAATGAAATGAGCAAACAAGAATGAGAAGGAAATGAATAAATTTCACTTTTTATATCTCCTCCAAAAGGCTACATCCCTTTTGGGAAAATAAACTTAATTTTAATTAAATTTTATTTCATCTCCTTATGTCTCCCAAATGGGGCACCCAATTTTAAGTTATAACATTAGATACTTTTTAAATTTAATCCTTATGTCCCCTTTTGGCCCCATTCACAAAATACATTAGGAAATATAAAGTTAAATCTTTAATTTAACTTTAAGTTATTTCAACGATAAAATATTTAATATTTTGGTCCATGCCGCTCAAAACCACCAACCGAGGGTGGAAACGGATACCCAATTGGAAAACACATCAAACTGTTTTTTAGGACCCACCATGAACTGACTTACTAAAAATAGTAAGTGAAGCCCAAAATATCCTAAACCACTCTAGAAACTAGCAACTAACAACAAGCAACACATCCAAGCATCGAACTCATCCCCAAAAGGCTTCCACACATAACCATTAGCCTACGAGAACCTAGTAGTAGGCTAATATGCATCGAACTCATCCCAAAAGGCTCCCACACACAACCATTAGGGAACCCAGTAGTATGCTAATCCACAACAACTCACTGACTGCCTAGAAAGGGGATATTATGATCTTCCCTCCCCAAAGATTGTTTGTCCCCAAGAAATACCCAGTTAATATCAAACTATCTATCTGATCTTAGCTACAATCACATGTGATCACAGGGTCCCATATCAATCTCTACGAAGACACACCATACTGACACTACACTACTCTGATTACAATAGAGCTACCAACATATCGAAATGGCACACGTCTCAACTGCAAAACTATGATGAAATCTCTCTCAAGTCTAGAACTGAAGTACCTATCAAAGCTGAAGTGAAGTATCTCTAGCAAGGTCATATCAGAGAAATCATCATCATAAATCCCACTGTCTGTCACCACCATGGGTAAGAAGGAAGGAAAACTGCTAAATAGGAAATTATAGTTTCCCTCTCTCATCGTGAGGTCCCCAATATAAAATAGAAAAAACTCTATCAAGAGGTAGTCATTAGAAACAACAACCATATCAACTCTAGAAATGCCTCCATAATCAAGAACTAATAACCACCCATCAACACTCAACCTCCTGGTGAAAATTGGGTGACCCCAAGCACAAAAATCAACTACAATCAACAAAGAATCCTCTGAAATAATAATACCAGCATCCTAAATCGACTGTAGTAATCACCACTCAACCATGTGGGAAATAGAATTAACTACACAACACCTAATGAATTCCCTACAACCTACTGCCTATAAGTCAAAAAGAGATCAAAATCTATCTGCTCATAGCCTGACATCACTATATTCAGCACCAAAATGTAAGGGCAACAACTAACATCTCGAAATACTCTTGTATGTACTAGAGCTATGTGTGTAGGAAAAACTAAAATTTTCTCTCCAAAAGTCAGATTACCTCTACCAACCAATTCCAATGACCAAGTATTGTCCTACTGAGTACCTGTTAAGGTAATCTCCTAAAAAACTATGTAATATGGGTACTCCAAATCTGCAAAGGCTCAAGAATCTCATTAGGAAACTGCTCATTGAAGAATCTAATCCTTGGTACCCCAAGAAGAAAATCAAAAGTATCCAGGCCACCACTATCACTCACTGAATCCCAAACATCAACATAAAATTTGTTATTGCCAATTAATATGCTATCTCTATCATACATACTGGGAGCATAATCATAATTTTGTGCATGAACACCCAAACAAATCTAAAATAGGTAAGCTAACCTATTCAGCCTCCTAATTTGACGTCTGAAAACCATCCTGACAAAAATGGACTGAAAACACAAATATGCATAATTGTACAAGTCAAATGTAGGACTGATCACATCCTTAGGTTAAATACACCTCTCAAAACTCATCAACTTAGATATGCACTAAAATTTACTCAAAATCCCCCTCCAATATGCTTTTATGAGTACAAATGGACACATAAGAAGGCTACAAAAAGAGATAATAGCAGCCCCATTATTACCTCTCCCAATTGGAATCTCACATGGTATGCCTCTACCATCATCAAGCAGCCAATGTATATGATCCTGGGTAAAGTAACTCACCTCAAGGGTGGCTCCCACACATGGAGGCCTACCAATCTCAATATCAAAATAACTCTCCTCTCCTTATGGTGTACACACAATGTCTGTTATCAAATCCACCTCTAGATAAAATATCTCGCTAGAGTCATCCAGATGAGCCTCATCATCCAACTTAAATAATGGGTTATCTATTAGCTGAAAAACTATCATAATCCTTATGCTTCACTTGAAGATCCTACTGATCCATAAGTTTGATAGAAAAACCTCTTGCCTTTCCATCTGACATACCTCGCAGAACTATCCTCTCCCCAACTGAATAAAATATTATCTCCATAGTGTTTAGGTTCATGTATAATTCTCTAAGGATACGCATCCACTACATACTAAGTACTGCATCAATATTTCCAATACTCACTACATAAAAATCATCCCTTAACTCATAATACCCAAGTTGAATATGTAATTTAGGGATATTCCATGTGCATATGATGGCAAATCCATAGGCAACCATTACTCTGAACCCTTGAAACTTTTAAGTCATGATTCCCTTCTTTACCACCAACCCCTCATCAATAAAATTGTGTGTGGCATTGTTGAGCAAGGTGCAACGACAGTATTGTCATTGTTGTCAACACACTCAAATGGACAGGTTGATGCAGTGGACATTTGTTCGGAGGTTTTTAGGAGTATGTACAGTGGTGTTCAATGCTTATAAGAATGTTTATTATGTTCAAGTGAAGTTGTTACAGGTTGTTCGTGCAAATTTTCAAAAGTTGCAAAAATTATCAAGTTGTCAAAGTAGCAAAAAAGGAAGTTGTCAAAGTGGCAAAATATCAATAGAATGTGTTGGACAACCCAAGATACTATTTGGAGGTTTTTTTATCATTAGCAAGTGTGGTTGCAGTGTTGGAACGACCGGTTGCTTCACTGGTGCATTGTTGGTCATGAAACTGCAGTTGTAAAATCTGCATCGGAGGTCACTTTGCAGGAGGAATATTAAGCAATCCATGAGGAATTGGACCTCAAATTTTTTATTTGAGGTATCTGGATATACTTAGAGCTTAAGTTTTAAATTTAATCCCAAAAAAATTTCGGAGGAAGAAATGGTGAGCGTTGCAAAATGGCTCTGGAACACTTTTTCAATTTATGTGACAGGTGCAAAATCAGCGCCAGAGGCCACTTTGTCGGAGGTATATTAAGAAATATGTGCGGAATAAAACTTCAAAATTTTTACTAGACGCATTTTTATATAAAGAGAGCTTATGTTTTAAATTTCATCCCGAACGGAGACGCGAGGAAGAAACGGCAGCAGTTGCAAAATGCCTCCGTAGCACTTTTTCCAGTTTTGGGCAGCCAAGTGCTTTTGCGCTCGAATACTCAAATTCATATTTTATTTTAGTCAAATGTGCCATTTAAGTGTTTTTCACATATAGCTCATCAAATTGAACATCTTTGATTTTTGGTCGGAGTAATTTCGAGGCCTCCAAGTGTGAGAACGAGTAATGTGCACAACACTTTGTCCGTGAACTGTTTGACAAAATGCCTCTCCAAAATAAAAGTGAAATTTAAAAAGGTCATAACTTTTGATCTGTAACTTCTTTCGAGTCCGTTCTATTTTAGCGCGTGCAGAATTTTAAAATCTAGAACGTTATGTCTCCTAAGGAAGATGTTATTGAAAGCTGAAACGATCGTCTTGTAACTCAAAATTTGTTAGGAAGTTGAACTGTTGGAAGTTGAAGGAATTGCAAAAAAAAAGGTTTTTAAAAGGAGTCAGTGTGAGTACAGATAAGTGTGTGAGATTGAGATTCAAATCAGATGATATTAGTCAGAGTAGATGTGTAGAGAGAAGCAATGAGCTAGACCACTCAGGATCTTTTGGAACGGAGATCAAATTTTCTATTATAGTTTTTGTTTTTGCCGAGTGGGTGCTTGGCGATCGAGGTCGGTGCTCCTTGCAGTTGGTGCTGCTAAAGTTTGGGTTGGTTGGTGCTATTATCTGTAGTTGGTGCTACAAAAATATTGTAAAGACCAAACATTTTCGAGGATGGATTTGGATGGGAGTCCAAACAGTCCATTGGCACAACGGTTTTCCCACATCGGGTTTCCACTATAAATCTGGTGTTATGTGATGTATGTTTGTGTGATTACTTTTTTTTATTTGATTTCATAGTTGGATAAAAATTTTAATACACACTGATTCACCCCCCCTCTCAGTATCACGCTTAGTTCAACACATGTACCAATGAGAGTAATAATTTACTGTCCATTAATGACTCCCTGAACCTTGAAGGATCCAATCTTCTGAAAGCTAGAAAGTAGGGCTAATGATCCTTAAAGATTTGGCTCCTGTTTTGCTTCCTCTTTTGAACTTTCCTCATCATTTCCCTCAGAGTTAGCTTGTTGATCTTAATTTTTTTTATTTTGTTTCATTAGCTATAAAGTACACCATCTGCTTTGCTTAATCCTTTACTGAGCACTTATGAGATAGGTCCCATGGTTCCCTGCAGTGGAAACACAACTTCTTCCTCCTAAGCTCATTAAGCTGGTCATTATCCAACTTGTTTGGCAAATTCTGCTGAGGTCTAGGACTCTCCTAAATTTTTTTCTTATCCTTACATTTTCTATCCAAAAATAATTGAAAGAATGTTTTATGCTTTGGAATAACAAACTCCATGTTACGTGTCTTCTTCATGGCATCCTGTAATGAAGGGGGATCAAATTATTTGACCCAACCTCGAAGTGGCTCCATCAATCCCTCACTAAATAGGACCACAAGTCTCCTATCAATGATGCTAGGAACCATAACTGAGAGTCTCTAAAATTATATAATGTATGACTCCATAGATCCAATTTGCTTCAACTAGGCCAGCCCTTTAAAGTGTAGATCTAGATCCTTCCTGTCAAATATCTTAATGAATTTTTTGGTAAACTCATCATATATAGTGATTAACCCATGTCCCAAGGTAATAAGACCATGGTACCACCACTCAAGAGCAACTCCATCCAGATGTAAAGTAGTGAATTTAATTACCTCATCCTCACACATTGGCCTAAGAGCCAAATAATTATCAAGCTTCTGCACCCAAGCTCTAGCTATGCTGTTATCACTACCATCAAAATAAGATAAGGTAACCTTACCCAAGGCCTGCTAAAAATCTCTCTACACAGGAGGTCTCCTTTGCTCAACTCTACCACTACAACCCATGTAATCAGCTCTCTTGTGGTTCATAAATTCATTCAAGGATAAATTAGCATGTAGATCTATAGGAAGTGTTGAATACTCAGCCCACAATTCGTTCATATTGTGTGTTATTGGGTATGTTCTTTCTATTGTGTTCTTGCCTCCTCTCAGGGTGTAAAGGTAGGTTGCATGGGTCTAAGGATTTATCCTGCTGCTACTATGTTACTATATCTATTATTTTTCTGGTGATGGGAGGAACTCACCTCACCATTTTTTGCAAGAATTACTGGAGGAGTGAATTGGTTAATATTTCCCAACATTTGTGACATAATCTTAAATATACCTTCGAAATTCCTTTGAATGGTATCATCGATATGTTTTAGATTAACATGCTCTTTATCCCTATCCGTAATTTCTACAAATAACTCTTCGCTACCACTGGACCCTCAGAATATATTCCAAGGACGTTAGAAACTATTTCGCCCTCTCGGGCTACTGAAGGTTGCCAACGTTTACTCTATCCCTTTCATAATACCTCCTTTCTCTTTCACTCATGTGCAACAAAACCTAGTTTAATCCATAGGATGGCAGGAAACTCGCTTTGATACCACTGTAATAACCCACCCCTATTTGTTGTTTTGTCTTTCTTATTTTTATTTGTTTTTTGCTATTTTTTTTGTTTAATGATTTTTTGTGTTTTTTTGACTTGCAAGAAATGAGAATGCAGAAAATGAAATAAAATGAACATAAAATAAAGGTTGAATTGAAATGAAATATAATATATTATTAACAAGAGGTATTTAGAGGTACATGGAATGGTCATATAGATTGAAGATGCAGATAATAATGCCAACCCAGATGCTGAAATCCCTTTCGAAGCCAAACCCAAAAAATTCAAACCCTAGTGCCACTGTTGAAAATACAACCCCAAACTATACGGTCCCCTTGGAATGGTATGTCCAACATAGAAAAATGTGCACACCTCCAAAAATGCTCAAAATCACCACAAAGGGTTGCACAGGTATGCCATCTCCAATGTCAAAATACCCAAAATGATTTGATGTCTTTGTTGAGAGTTGTGAGCAAAAAGATAGGGTTGGAAACCCTAGTGTGGTATGGCCAATACTGCAAAGATCTATTTTAAATGAAAAAAATGATCTACCAATAATATCCACTGATTTTTCCTTGAATAATCTCCAAAAATATTTCCAAAATATCTACAATAATCTCCAAACGACTCTCCACTGAAGCACAATTGCAACCTCTGTATGAAGCTACCTTCGAATCACCCAGGAGTGATCTCTCACACTCGAAGATGATGTTCTATGAGAGGGATTTCATCCTCACAAAGCTTGAAATCCTTGCATAGGCCAAAGTCTCCAGTTTCATGAAATGAGCAAACAAGAATGAGAAGGAAATGAAGAAATTTCACTTTTTATATCTCCTCCATAAGGCTACGCCCTCTTGGGCAAATAAACTTAATTTTAATTTAATTTTATTTCATCCCCTTATGTCTCCCAATGGGGTACCCAATTTTAAGTTATAACATTAGATACTTTTTAAATTTAATCCTTATGTCCCCTTTTGGCGCTATTCAAAAAATATATTAGGAAATATAAAATTAAATCTTTAATTTAACTTTAAGTTATTTCAACAACAAAATATTTAATATTTTGATCCATTCCACTCAAAACCACCAACCGAGGGTGGAAACAGATACCTAATTGGAAAATGCATCAAACCTATCTCTCAGTTTCGTAGGAGCCATCATGAACTGATTTACTAAAAATAGTAAGTAAAGCCCAAAACACCCCAAACCACTCTAGAAACTGGCAACCGACAACAAGCAACATGTCCAAGCATCAAACTCATTCCCAAAAGGCTCCCACACACAACCATTAGCCTACGGGAACCCAGTAGTAGGCTAATCCACAACAACCCGTTGACTATCTAGAAAAGGGACATTACATGACAACATTGAGTGCCTAGCTAGCCTATCTAGTTTAAGGTGCTCATTACACAAGGACCTAGATTTGAACCCCATGAACATCCTTTTTTAATCCTTTAATTTTATTGCAATGACTAGGATGATGTGGTAGACAATATGAAGTCCAACTAAGTGATACATAAGTTATACACATGGACATACACACACCATGCATACACACAAACATATGCATAGAGAGACATGCACATATGGGAATCCATTCAAACAATTCCAAGTGGATTTCCATGATCCATAAATCTTGCACAATGATAAATAGGTGGTAAAAATATGGCATGTTTCACATAATCAAATTATGACAAGTGGTATAATATAGATTGATGTATTTTATATTAGGTTTAATGGATTTAATTAGTTTTTAGGAGAATTAATAATATTAAAATTACTAAGGCAATAAATTTTGCATATAGAAGCATCTAAGTATTTTTTTTATTTTATTATTTTTAATCTCTTCACATTGGTGATGTTAGATCAAGGATCTTTTATAGTGTTGATATAATTTTGGGATAGATAGATTCTTTGGATTATGTTGCTCACTTGAATGGATGAAATTATAATATTTTGTCTTTCCAAATAACTAGTTTATTGAGAAGTAAGAATCTCTTGTGCATATTTAAGGATTAAGCAATAAAGACTCTATGAAAATATTCACAAAGAGTCCTAATGGTTAGAACCATTAAGATGTCCTAATGGTTTAGACCTGAGTAAGCTAAAAAAGGACATACAGCCTTGGCAAGAACGACGTTCGACGGAATATATGACTCATGCTCCTTTAGGTTCTTTAAACTCCATGGGTGGTGTAGCTACCGAGATTAATGCGATGAATTATGTATCCCCCCTAAGTTGGTTAGCCACCTCTCATTTTGTTCTAGGATTTTTCTTCTTCGTAGGTCATTTGTGGCATGCAGGAAGGGCTCGTGCAGCTGCAACAGGATTTGAGAAAGGAATTGATCGTGATTTTGAACCTGTCCTTTCCATGACTCCTCTTAATTAAACAACAGAGAAAACTAGATGAAATTAAAATAAATCCAATTGAATTATGTTTTCGATGTTGGCAAGCGGGATAGCGGTATCTTTCGCTATTACCCTTCTAACTGAATCCTTCCTTGTGGCTCAACTATACTTGGCTATCTAGATCTATTATCTAGATCTAGATCTAGATATCCGAGCGAGCCTTTTTTGGTACCGAACTCATAAATGTAATTGTTCAATGGAAAAAAGGAGAGAGAGGGATTCAAACCCTCGATAGTTTAACTAAACCGGTTTTCGAGACCGGAGCCATCAACCACTTGGCCATCTCTCCCGAACGAAAACAACTTCTATTTTATCCCTTTAGATAATACCTGACCATCAGGCTCAATAATGAGCCTAGATGCATATATCTAGGCATGCATATGATATGCACATATTCAATCACATAAACATAGGTACATAAATATGCTTACATATGCATACATATACATCTTGTAATACATTTTCATTATGTATGGGAAAAATACATGAATCTTTTTCCCTCTTCTCTCCCACTCAAATAGAAATTTGATAGAAAAAAAAAAGATTTTTTAAACTCAATGAATTTATGATCAAATCAAATCCATAGTGCAATTGGTTATAAATTGATCGGATAGGGATCAGATGGTATAGTCTATTGAATCTCTTGTTCGGGACTATGGAGAATAGATCTATTCAACTATAAACTCGGCCCCCATTCATATCTGTGAGATAGATGCTTGCTTGACCTTTTCAAATAGAGAGCTTTTAAGTGAGAGCTTTTAAAGCGGCTTTTAAAGCGCTTACTCACCCCTCTAAATAGCCATGCGCCGCCATCCTTTTAAAAGCCGAGGGGGCCCCTTTTCAAGGAGGGGGCCATAGCCCGTTTAAAAGGGTTAAAAGCCGAGGGGGCCAAGCTTCGTTCCCGTCATATCATTGATGGTGGGGAACCTCCGATCCTTAAGCTGGTGCCTTTCTTCAAGCTATTCTTTCCAGTAATGGATAGAGAATTTGACTACAGAGATTCGCCCTTTTAATCTTTAATTGCGCAGCGAAGCCTTTTGAATAGAGAGCAGCCCTCTCTATTTTAAAATAGATCTAGAATTCTTTAGAAAAGCTTTGGTCATGTCGGTTCTCTACCTACCCTCTCCCGAAGGGTCAAGTACCTACGGAACCGAACTATCCATAAATGCCCTTGAGAGGGAATCGGTATCGAGTACCTGGTCGAGGGCTGAGCACTCAACAGAAAATCGTTAGGAGGGTTCGGGCTCGACTTATACAATGGGTCGGGGGAGAGGGGGAGAGGAGCAGAGGAGGCTTCCCTCTGTTGGTATGGAGAAAGGAAAAGTCTTTCTTAAGAGTACTTAAAAGCAGCTATTCCTCGACTTTTGAATTGGTAAGGGGGTAGAGATAGCTTTTAGATAAGCACTCTTAAGTAGAGATAGGGAGAGCTGAGTTATTACTCAAGTAATATTCTGAGATGCTGAGGAGATCGAGAAGCCTTGCCTCTAATTTCGATATTGTTTGAACCTAATATAATTTTTATATTAAAGACAAAACTGTTCTTATTAAGGTGTGGATAATTCTATAAGATATTTGAAAAGATTTTAATTCGATCAAGATGAATTAGGTGGATATAGATATTTATTCCCTCAAGATTAAAGCTTTTAGTAATGTTGAGGAGTATATTTTATGGATCAAGGTTTTAAGGCAAAGTATTGCATATATAGAAGACAAAAAAATATCCCTTTTTAATATTTCTTCTTCCTTTCAAATTGTTAGAATAGTTATTCATGTTGTCCCTACATGATTAAAGCAGCATGCATTTTTACCCCTCAATCCTCTATTTTCTATTCTTATTTACTTCTAGTTATCCATTCAAATTTGTGGTGAAGCCTTGCCTCTAATTTTGATATTGTTTGAACCTAATATAATTTTTATATTAAAGACAAAACTGTTCTTATTAATGTGTGGATAATTCTATAAGATATTTGAAAAGAGTTTAATTCGATCAAGATAAATTAGGTGGATATAGATATTTATTCCCTCTAAAGCTTTTAGTAATGTTGAGGAGTATATTTTATGGATCAAGGTTTTAAGGCAAAGTATTGCATATATAGAAGACAAAAAAATATCCCTTTTTAATATTTCTTCTTCCTTTCAAATTGTTAGAATAGTTATTCATGTTGTCCCTACATGATTAAAGGAGCATGCATTTTTACCCCTCAATCCTCTATTTTCTATTCTTATTTACTTCTAGTTATCCATTCAAATTTGTGGTGTTTTTTATCAAGTTTATGCTCATGAAATGGAATTAAAACCAATAGATACTAAGGATTACCATCACAAATAAATTCAAAGTATTCAAAGATGTTAAAATCCACTTTTGGATACTATAAAAGGGAATAATTTATGTTGTGCAAAAAAATTGATACGTTATGTCTCCTCCTTGTCTTACAATTTTGCAAATAATGTGACAATAAACAATTGCCTATCTTTTCTAATTTTCCAAAATAAACAAGTTTGATTTGTTTTAAGTGCTCCTCACTTTTGTGTTACAAATTTGCAAAAGAAATACAATTTCTTGTCTTCCCCCCTTTGTTCTGGAAGCCTTTCAAACGCAGGTTGTGTGTCGACTTGTATTGAAAGGCTTCCAGAACCAGTCGACACACAACTTAATTTTTATGGGCCCAAGGTTACAATTTCTTCTCAATTTTGCAAAAAATATGTGCAATTTTATGTCTTATATCCCCCTTTGGAGAAAACAAATGCACACTTTCAATTTTGATGTTTTACAAATTTTTAAGTCTCCTTGTGTTCCAATTTTGCAAGCAAATGTTTTGATATTTGTCTCCTTTTATGTTGCAAAATTACAAGGTTTTGAAAAGAATTAAGGTTCCCTAATTTGCAAAAAAATAGGTGCTCTTCCTTGTCTTATATCTCCCTTTGTGGAGAAAACAAAAGCTCTCATGTTTGAAATTTGCAAAAAAAATAACCCTATTTCTTAATTTTAATTTGCAAAAATTAAAGAAAGTTAATGAAAAAAATATTTTTAATAAATAATAAAAATAAAATAGATGTTTTTAAATAAATCAATTTAAAGTTTTCAAAGAAATTGATTTAAAAAAAAATAGTATTTAAATTTAAATTATTAAAAAAATATTTAAAACATTAAAACTTTAATTAAAAATTTAATTGCAAAATAAAATAAAAAATAAGTTTACCTTTGGTTTATTTATGCTTCCCGCACCCCTTTAATAAAAAAATAAAGGGCAATTTGGCCCCGACGGGAGTCGAACTCCCGACCTCCGGTCGAGAGCCTTATCTCTGGCCCCTCTTGTCGATTGGGCTAGCAATCCCAACGGGTTATGGAGGGGACCACCTTCTATAATAAGGTTTCTCGTCCGCTCTAAGCCTTTAAAATGCTTGGGATTTAGCCCCACATGCGTTAGGTGAGTGCATGTAATTTGACTACCTTTTTGCCGCCTAAGCCAATCAATTGATGCCACATCAGTCTCTAACAGACCAATTTCCCCATCACGTTTGAGTAACTAGATCCTACCACGTTTTTGTCCAGAGCTCAGTTAGCATAGCGATGTCAGCATTCAGGTCTAGGATTTGTGCCACATCAGTGCCTTGGGATCTGTGTTCGAGGTTGCATCAGTCAGTCTCAGGTGCGGATAGATGTCCATTGCATAGGTTTAGGTTGCCACATGTCCTTGTGTGGTATGCACCACCTGTCTCGATCTAGGGTGATCTTGCCCTGGCTCTAGTCACCAGTTGCCAAAAATTGGAGGGCCACCTTCACTCTCAAATTTTGATCATCGATAGGGGTGTGGACCCATCAATTGGATCACCGATCACCAGTGATTGGAGGGCCCACCTGCCCTCTCGGATCTAGATCGTCGGGTCGTTCGATGGTCCGTAGATCTACTATGGGTCAGTCATCAAAAAAGGATAGGTCCTTCTGATCGAGGTCGGCTGTTACGTAAGCACATGGGCCTCCTGCCCACTGTGTACTTGTCATACCAGGTCTGACAGCAGATTGTTGTCATGTCTATGGGTCAGATTGCATGCCCTGACCAATAGAACCCTCAGATCTGTAGGTCATAGAAATCAACCTCACCAACCTCGCCAGCAAACCAATCAACCTCACCTCGAGATGCATGTTGTTGCATGTGTTTCATGGGTTTCTTTGCAAGCTCCATGAGGGGGTCCTAGTTTAGGATTGCGACCCCATTGTCTAGAGAAGTTGCTTCCTCTGAGATCACCTTGTCCAACTCTGTAGTCATAGCTCTGATACCAATGTAGGATAGTGAAAACTTGGAACTTTATTAAAATCAAATATATGCTTAAATACATAAACATAGGCTAGAAATAGCCTTAGGATATTATTAAAATAATATCCTAACAACCAGTTAACTAATCAAGGACGACAAAGATGTCGACGTTAACAACTAACTAGTAACGTAGTCAAGTTGACTACTATTACTAACTTACTAACCTAGGTAAATACAAATAACCTAGTTACCTAGTTACCTCATGGTAAAAGTAACAAGCTGCTTTTTACCATGTGGTAAATAACATCTACCTAGGTGAATTGTTAGGAATTACCCAAGTAAGGTAATATTACTCTAACAATATCATATTTAACACTTCTACCTTTATGTTCAATTGGCTTTTTGATGAGGATGTCAACATATCTAAGGAAAATAATTTGACACATGAATGAGTGTGCATTTACATGACCATATAAATTTAAATATACATAAATATATATGTAAACAATTTGTTATACATATAAATAGTGTGCATTTACATGACCATATAAATTTAAATATACATAAATGTATATGTAAGAAATTTGCGATACATATAAATGGTGTACATTTACATGACCATATAAGTTTAAATATACATAAATGTATATGTAAACAATTTGTGATACATATGAATGTGGTTTGTCACATATAAATATTTTACGTAGTGTTATCCTATATACTGGAAAAATATGTGTTTATAATAGATATATCATCATGCTATGGGTTGATATTTTAAATATAGATAGTTTGATGACAGTTAGAAAATTGTTAATCATTCATAAAACCCATCATACCCATATGCATGCCATTTACCTTGGTAAAGGGTGGTTGGTTTAGTTATTCATAAAGGTATGATGTTGGATGATAGTAATCAAAGGTAATTTTATGTGTGTTGTAATATTGACTAAACCATGAGGTATTGCACATGATTGATTTGTAGGACGGATGTTATGTGTATAATATATACATATGTATATGTCATTTATTCCCATTGTGTCTATATTTTTAATATTTATAATAGAACTATATTATAGTGTGTCATATTATATTTCTATGAATAGTGCCACTCCAATAGACTTCAAGGATGGAGATATACTACTCAATTAGATTTAAGATCAACTAAGTCTTATTAGATCACTATCATCAAGGGGTGAACTTGTATGATCTCACTTCACGAGTTAGATGGAGGCTACCCATTTTAGTGGTTGTTATCTCTAGATATTATCCAAAATAGATTGATATTTTACTAAAGGAAGAGAATATATATGATGTTATGAACACTTTAAATATTAGCAACATCATCTCATGAAATCATGACTAATCCATTCTAGATTGACCTTGAGAGAGGTTGAATTTGAGTGGGAATCATGTGAGAATTTATTTAGACTTAGAATTTATGAATACCTTTGAAAATTTGGAATATATGATCTCTTTTGATAATAACCAAAACCTTCTTGTCTATCAAAGTGATGGATGCCAATAAAATTATTTTTGACATTGTAAATATTCAAGAGTAAGAATACGATAAAGCTTCTTATTTTGGTCTTTGAGATGAGGATCATTGGTTGTAGATTTAACAATATTGGTTCATAGGCTCTTTAATTTGAAATTCTATTTTTGTAAGGTTAATATTATGTTGATCTTCAAATAGTAATGGTTGTTTATCTTGAGTTTTTATATTGAATGAACTATGTGAATCATTATTAAATATTTATTTTTTTATGGAAAACATCCCAAAAGGGATGCCACTTTTGGGTAAGACCCAAGGAGGCAGGGGTATCTCTTTCACCAAAATTGCCCAGGGCTCGTACCTGGCCTACCACCTTTGACATACTCAAGGAGTAAACCTGAAACAACAAAAAACAAGAACACACAAACACATACACACAAAAATATTAAAAAACAAAAAATAAAAAACATGCTCCTTGAGTGTGTCAAAAAGATAAAGCACAACCAAACACACACATAATAAGATATATATATATATATATATATATATATATATATATATATATATATATATATATATATAAAACACAACACGAACCACACAGAAAAAACACAAGAACAATATAATAAAACACAAACATAACAAAAAACAATAGAATTCTACAAAGACACAACCAACAAAAACATGAAAAAAAAAACAACCAAAACCTAAAAAATAATAAATAAATAAATAAAAACAACCAACAACAGACAAAAGATAAAAATAAAAACATAGAAAACACTCACACACCAAAACACAAAAACACCAATTAACACAAACATACAAAAACACAAGCACAAGAACAACAACAAAAAATACAAAACAATAAAAACACAAGAACAACAAAAAACACAAAAACAAAACAAAAGCACACACATAAATAGAAAATAAAAAGAAAAAATAGACCACAATAATGACCTTTCTAGACAAAAATACTATTAAGGTAAGAATCAACAAAGGAAAGAAAATATAGATTAGTTTGAGCTAGGGAACTAAAATACCCTGACCGAACCAAAGAGAAGCAAAAATAAAGCAAGAAGAAACTAGTTACCTCCAAAACTAGAGCCATCCAAAAAATGATAGAAAGAAGGGCTTCCCTTATTTGTGAAGCCCACCATCTAGGCAGTGGTTGTAGCAAGTAAGATCACCTTTGTTCAAAGTTAGCTAAAGCATTAGCACTCTTGTTATGATCTCTAACCACATGGTTGTAATCAACTTTCAAAAAATCCATCTGGATTAACTGAATCTTCTTAATAATTATTTTTATTCTCCAATAAACCTTATTATTCTTAGAAGGATTCTTCAAAAGATTAATCATGAGTTGAGAGTCAAACTCAACTAGTAACTTTTCTCATCCAACCTTAGTAGCCTCTTGAAGGCCTCTAAGGATACCATACCCCTCAACAAGGTTATTGGATAGAATACCCAAATTCTTAGCAAAAGTAAAAACCAGGGAGCCATATGAAAGTCTACCAATTCCTCCCGCACTAGCTTTTCTAGGGTTTCCTCTAAAGGCTCCATCAGTATTGACTTTTCAAAAATCCTTAGGAGGAGGTTGCCAATTCCTTTTTCTATCCATCTTGCAATTACTCACATTCCCTTTAAGCTAGTTTCTCTTAGAAGAGTTAATATTCAATATTTGCATCACTTGATCCCATATTTGGTGGGAGTTTTGGGGGTGATTAAGGAGCTGATGGATTGATTCAACTAAGTTGACAATGGTCTTTTTCCAGATATAGTGAATATTCTTCCTTTCTTAATTAAATATTTGGTTGTTCCTTTCATTCCAGATATTCCAAAGAAGAATGGTAGAACCAATCCAAACTAACTGCCTAATAAAATTATCAACATCCTATTGATTAGGCCAATCCCTCTAAAGTTGTTCAAAAGTAAAAAAATGGACCACTGTAAGCCAAGTAAAGTGGTCATTCTCCTACAAAGATCAAAGGCTAAAGTACACTCAACACAAATATGGCTAATATTTTCCACATTCTCTCCACACATTTCACATCTAAAAGGGCCATGAAAATCATGCTTCATAAGATGCTCCCCAATAAGCACCCTACGATGCAATAAAATCCAAGTAAATAACCTCACCTTAGGATAGAGCTTTTGAGCCCACAACTGAGAAAATATGTCAATTTATTGATTGGTATTATTATGGCATAAGGCCAAATAACCTTGAGCAACTGAATACTCGCCCTTAGTAGTGTTGTTCCATCCAAAACAATATTTATAATGGGACCAAGAGAGAGATCTCATATGAAGGATGCATTGGATATCCTGTCTTTGCCTTTATAGGATTTGAATAGGCTAGTACTCAATAGGGATCCAATATATACCAACCTCTAAATTACAAGTATGGTACCGATAGTAATTAGCCACCTTTATCTAGTTATCTTGGTGAAGCTCCTCCATCCAAGGCCTCCAATCGGGAAACTGAGTTATCAAAAGCTTATGACCATCCCAAGAATTTGTCCAAAATTTTTCCTATTGACCATTATGAATGATCCAAAATAATTTTTCCTTTATCAAATTCTTACCAGTCTTAAGAACTCCTAAAATAGGAGAACCTTTGGAAGGTAATTGATAGTGAATAAGGTCTTCAGGACTTTTGTTCTCAACATATTTAGCACAGATATTCTTGGTCCAAAGAGCATTGCTTTGTTGTTAGTAATAGCAGACCAGAATCATAATCCCCTTCATTCTTTAGAAGATATAAAATGTCCCATTTCACCAAGGCTCATTTTCTTTTCTCCTTGGTACCACTCCAAAGGAACCGATGACAGATTTTATCCAGTTATCAAAGAATAGCCTTTGGGATATTCAACATGGTAGAAACATAAATAGGAATAACCTGAAGGATTGATTTTACCAAGGTGATTCTACCCCAAAAGAAAGCCACCTATTGGTCCACTTTTCAATTTTCTTCTTGAATTTGTCCAACAACCAATTCCAATATTTTTTTTCTATATTTGAATACTGATGGGAATAACTAAAAAAGTTATTGAAATGGATATCTTTTTATATATTAATTTATCCAAGACTATGGATTCCTGTATGGCAAAGCAGTGAAAGAAAGTGACTTTATATTTGTCTTCATTGATCAATTGCCCGGTAGCCTTAGAAAAATAGCTAATGATTTGCTTAATAGTAGAAGCTTCCTTAACTGTAACTTTACCTAAAATAGAAGAGTCGTCAACAAATTTAAGATGAGAGATAGGTCTAGCTCCATGAGCAATGGTAACTCCCTCAAGGGTTTTGTCTTCTCTCTTTTTGGTTATAGCCCTACGTAAGCATTCAGCAATAATGGTGAATAAATAAGGGGATATTGGGTCATCTTGCCTAATACCTCTGGAATTTGGGAATAATTGAGAAGGCCTACCATTAATAAGAACTAAGTAGGAAACTATAATCAGAGATTGTAAATTTTGTTCTTGAAGGTTGTTTGCTTGCTTATTTTTGTTCCTATGAGTCAGAGGATGTAGTTTTTTGTTCCTATATGTTATTTGCCTCTAAGTCCCTTAGTTGCGTGGTTCTTTTGTGATTTTCCTTTCTGTTTCTTTGTTGTACAAGGCAGTGGGGCACCTTTCCAATGCTCTTTTTTCAATAAATTTAATTTACCAAAAAAATAACTAAGTACGAAACTAAAGAGATGCATCCCATAATCCAATCCATCCAATCCTAAGAGAAACCAAATTGCCTCAAAACTTTGATAAGGAAGTGTCAATCCACTCTATCATAAGCTTTGGATAAGTCTAAATGAATGAACATGGAAGGAGATTTTTTATATCCATGGAATGGATGGCTTCCTGAGCAAGAACTATCTCATCAACTATTTGACGTTGTTCCACATAACCCCCTTGTTCAGGGGAAATAATCTTATGCAAAAGAGGATTCAATATTCCTGCCATGATCTTAGTAATTATTTTGATAAGAACATTACATAAACCAATAGGTCTAAAAGCTAAGATATATTCAACCTCTTGAGATTTTGGAACAATATTAATATAAGTTTTATTGAAAACCTTCAAAATTTCTTTGGTTTTCTTGGCTTCTTCCACCACCTCTAATAAATCAACATGAAATATATCCTAAAAATCTTGGTAGAACTCAATGGGATAACCATCAGGACCTAAGGTTTTTCCTTTTTGCATTTTAAAAACCACCTGTTGAAGCTCATTAATAGTAACAGAAGCAGTGAAAATAGAGTTCTCCTTAGAAGTGATAAGAGAAGAGATTGCTTGAAGAAAATTTTGTTGAGAAACCGAGTCAAGAGGAGTAGTAGAAAATTTTTCGGAAAAGTGATTGACAATAATAGAGTTCATGTCATCCCAAGTGTAAACATCTCTGGAATTTGATTATAGTGAAGAAATAAAGTTGTGAGATCTTCAAGCTAGAAGATATTTGTGGAAGAAATTTGTGTTTCAATCACCTTCTTTGAGCCATTCAATTCTAGATTTTTGCTTCCATAAGAGTTCTTCTATTTTTTTCCATTCCTCTAACTGAGCTATGATTTTAATTTCATCTACACTTGTACTCTTTGTGAGGCCATCTAAATGGATTTTCTTATTCAAATTTTCAAGTTGAGCAATAACTTCATGTTTTTTTTTATGAACATCCCCAAACTCCCTCCAGTTCCAAGTATTGATTTTGGATTTAATATATTGCAATATTTTATAAAAACATAATATCTTAGTCCCATAACTAGGTTTACCTTCCTTCCACCATTTTTGTACTCGAGGTTTAAAGGAACTGTCTCTAAGCCACATTAATTGAAATAAAAAATGAGAGAAACTCACATTGGTTTTCCACATTTTTACCATGACATACCAGTGATCCGAACCAACATTGTTAAGAGTCTTCACTTTAGGAATGGACCATGGATTAAGAAATTGTCAGAGAGCAAGAATATATCCAATCTCTCCATTATACAAGCTAAGACTTACCTTCTGTTAGACCAAGTCATAATGCCATTATTTGGTTGGATGTCCACAAGATGGAGGTTTTTAATATATTCACTCATGAGGTCAGTGCTTCTGTCCAAATTTCTATTTCCCCCCATTTTATCATCTAGATAGAGGATGGTATTGAAATATCCTTTGAAAAAGATCTAGGCTTCAAGAAAATGAGAGATAATATAGGTAATATTATTCCACTATCTTCTTTTTTCCTTCAAATTAGTTGGAGCATAAACAATAATGCAAAGCATAATTTGATTGGAATTTCTGCTTTGAATAACTATAGCCAAAATATCCCAACTACCAACCATATGGTGAATAACTACCTCTTTTGGATCCTAAAGGAAATCAATGCCACCATGAGTCCCTTGGGAACTGAGGGAAACCACTTTTCCATCTGGCTAAATTTTACTAGAAATTGATTCCATATCCTCCATTGACATCTTTGTTTCTTGAAGGAAAATAAGATGTGGATGATTTATTTGAATCATTCTTCTAATTTCATTTTGTTTTTAAGGACTCCCTTTGAGTCCTCTAATATTCAGTGATGATATTCATTAATACCAAGGCTAAAAATTTTGGGAATGGCATTAATCTTATCTTCCCCTACAAGATTTTCACCTTCTTTTACCATATGATATTGATTAGTCTTGTGACCTGCATTTTGATTAGAATCCATCTTTAGTTTTTTTTCCTTATTTCTTGACTTACTCCAATTGAATCTGAGATGGCTTCTAGCCTTGAAGAATGCTTGTACACAATCAAAATATTACTGGAAGGTTCAACAGAGTCTATATTGGGACCTGTATTATTTGAAGTTTTAACATTTAAAAGATTGTTTTTCTTGTGAATATTTTCTCTCTTTTTTTCTATTGAAAATATTTGATTTGTTGGTTTGTCTCTGATTTCTTCTATTTATATTTAAATTATGTTTCTATGATTTATGTTTCCATTATTTCCTCTTCCTCAACCTCATTTGTGGAAATAATTTTAAACATATTAGCAGATAACTTTGATTGGTCCTTCATAATTAGTTTTTTCTGAGTGTTCTTCTTCTTAGGCATTTGGAAACCTCCTGAATTTATATATTCTTTCTTTTGATATGGAATTTTATTTGCGAAAATACTAGCCAAATGACCATATTCATGGAAAATTCTACAATGAAAAGGAATGTTCTCATAGTCCACTACTTGCTCCCAAGTATCCTCCCCAAATTGTAAAGTGATCTTTTTAGGTAAGGGTTTGTCAAAATCCATTAAAACACAAATTCGAGCATAAATAATATGTTCAAATTATTTAGTACAATCAAAAATCATCATAAATGTGCTTAAAGAGTTTCCAATTGAAGAAAAAATAGTCAAATTCTAAAATTCAATTGGGAGGCCAAGGCATCTCTTCTTCAGCTTTAAATTTAATATGTCAGGACTTCATGAAAAGCCATACCCTTCCAAAGAACCAGGGACCTCCTTGAAAAGTTTTCTCTCTATCTTCATTAATAGCAAATAAAACAAGAAAATAACCATTTGGATAAATAGATATTTGTCACTCCCCTTTATTTTTACAGCTTTGTGTACCCTAGACTTTGAAAGGAGATAGGCTCGGATGAAAACCCGCGAAATGATAAATTAGTCCTATTTTTTCCAGATCTTCAATGCCATTCTGAATGTTACCCATATCAAGCTTAACAATAGGAGTTCCATCAACTGCTTTAAGACATCCTGACTCTATTTTCTTGGGATCAATCTTAGGTATTCTTAGAGGTTTACATGAAGCCCTAAGATTAATATTTGCATTAGGCTAAGGCTGTCCACCATGGAGAACATCCATAAATTTTATTTTTGGGCCTGATTCTTTAAAATTATTACCCTTAACAAAGGTTTTCATAGTAGATTTATTTTGTGGGTGTACCTTAGCACCATAATCACTTGAGATATGAGCCATTTTTTGATCAATTTCTTGAAACTTATTTTTTGATCTCTTTAATCCATGCCCTAGACATCGTGGAAAGGTATGATTTTCACTTTTCTTTTGTGTAGCGAATTGTAATTCATTGTCACTCAAGTTCATAGTATGACTATTTGTTGAAAGATAAATTTCTAACCTATATTGGATCCCCTGCAACATTTCCTACTAAAATATTGAGTAGAAACCACAAAAATATTGGTTGCTAGGCCCAAAGACCTAAAAACCCACCTCTAGAGCTGCTTGCACTTAACCCATATGACCCCATTCTCCCCCTTCATCAAAAATTACATCCTTGGAGAGCCTATATGCTTTGGAAGATTTACAATATCCAACAAAAATACATGCTTGACTTTTGGGGTCAATTTTCTTTCTTTGCTCATCAGGAATGTGGGCATATGCAATACAACCAAAAATATTGAAGTATTTTACATTTGGCTTTTTTCCATACCATCCTTCATAAGGAGTAATACCATATAAACTAGAAGTAGGACTCCTATTCAAAATGTAAACACTAGTTCTAACATCATAAGCCCAATACATGTTACTTAGATGCTTAGTTTGCAACATTGATCTAGCCATTTCTACTATAGTGTGGTTATTTCTTTCAGGCACACCATTTTGTTGTGGGGTGTAGGAAGTTGTGAATTGCCTTTTTATTCCACAATATTTACAATATTTTAAAAATGCTTTTGAAGAATACTCTCCTCTATCAGTCCTGTGACTTTTTACAACAAACTCACTTTGATTATCTACATTATTTTTGAAATCTATGAAACAATCAAAAGCTTCATCTTTAGTTTTCAAAAAATAAATCCAACACGTCCTAGAGAAATCATCAATGAAAGTGAGAAAGTAAGAGTTGTTACCAATGCTTTGGTTTGCATTGGACCACAAATATTCGAAAACACCAATTGTAGTGGATGGGTTGCTCTCCATGCTTGGCCATTTAGAAATTTTGATCTTGAGTGCTTTCCCAAAGCACATCCTTCACACACCTGCTTGTGTTCTTCAACTCTTGGAAGTCCACTCACCATAGCTTGATAAGTCAACAAAGCTTGCAAAATTAAGATGACCAAATCTCAAGTGCCAAAGCACACTTGGATTAGCAATAGCTACACTAGCAAGTTGAGCACCTCCTTGTTCCCCAAACTTAATAGGAAACAACCTATTTTGTGTCACAGGTACTTGGGTAACAACTCTATTACAATTGTTCTTATCAAAAATTACACGTTTGCCTTCATAAAAACCAAACCTATAATTTTTCTCCATCATTTTTCAAACACTAAGCAAGTTATGTTGGAGTTTGGGGGTGTAATATATGTCATTTACCTTCTTGGTGCCTTATTTTGTTGGAACCTCCATGGCTCCAATACCTTCAACTTGTAGGGCCTTGTCATATCTCAATTTGATCTTTGATTTGTAGGAGGAATCTATTGTAGCAAAGAGCTCCTCTTTGCCACTCATGTGATTGGAACAACCAGTATCCAAAATCCAAGTTTTATTAATATTTTGATCTGATTTTCTATAGGTGAGGAACATATTTGAAGAATCTCCTTCCTCTTATCCATAGTTTCCATATTGACCTCTCCCATCTTGAGAATTCTTGGACCAACAATCTCTATCAAAGTGACCAACCTTCCATAATTGTAACAAGATTTCTTTGATTTGTCACCTCCTCTTCCATGATTTCCACCTCTTAATCTACCTCGTCCTCTTCCTTTGCCTCTCCTTTGGCCTCTTCCTTGTCCTTGTCCTTGTCCTCTTCTTTGTGCATTATCACCTTCTTTGGATGAGAATGCTTTCTCATCACCTCCATAGCTTGTAGATGTAGCACCCTACAATATTTCTTCATGAGACATCAAAGAACCAATTAGAGCATCAAAAGTTAGAGTAGACAAATATTTAGACTCTTCAATAATGATAGCAATATGGTTCCATTTATGAATAAGTGTTCTAAATATTTTCTTCACCACTACTTCAGTTTTGATGTCTTATCCAAGGGTTTACATTTTGTTTATAATGGCTTTCACTCTCACACAATAATATCCTAATCTTTCATCATCCTACATCTTGAGATTCTCAAAATCTCTCTTCAAGGTTTGAAGCCTTACTTGCTTCACTTGATTTCTCCCTTGATAGCTATCTCTCAAGGTTGTCCATGCTTCTAGGGCTATTGAACAAGAAGCAATCCTTGGAAATATGCTTATCTCCAAAGTTGCTTGGAGATGGTAGAGAGCAATTTGGGAATCCTTTTTATTGGTTTTATAAGCTGCACTCAAGATGGTCCAATCTACAGGTTCATTGTAGCCTTCTTCTACAATATCCCATAACCCCTTGCCTATGAGTAAGGTCCTCATCTTGATGGACCAATACTCGTAATATAACCCATTAAATTTAGGAATGGGAAGATTGTTATTGGTAGCCATTGATGCTAATAAAAAAAAAATTAGAATTCTTTTACTCAATTGACTCAACCTATTAAGTCAATCTCTTAAAATTAACCTCTAATTGTAAAAATACATGCTTCTTTTTATTTAACAAAGTCTCAAGTACCAAATTTATCATAAATCAACCAATACTGATTGAAATAATCTAAAAATTTTCCTGTAGACTTCTGGTATATGTATCTTAAAATCACTAAATTTTAGAAGCAAATTCACACAAATGAGAAATATGTGATCAATTTACTTTTGCCCTTTCTAGATCTTAAAGTGTTTTTGAGACAACCTCAATGTTTTTCACATAAATCAATCCATACAGCTCCAAATTTTTTGTAATTTTTCCTGTAGACTTCTGGTATACATATCTGAAAATCACTAAATTTTAGAAGCAAATTCACGCAAATGAGAAATATGTGATCAATTTACTTTTTCCCTTTCTAGATCTTAAAGTGTTTTTGAGACAACCTCAATGTTTTTCACATAAATCAATCCATACAGCTCCATTAAATTAAATTAAATTTGCAAAGGTTAAAAATATGTGATCATTTACTTTTCCATTTTTATCAGAATTTCAGATCTAGGATTTTTGAATAAAAAATCAATATTCACACAAATCGATCAATACAAATTCAAATGACCTGAATTTTTTTTTGAATTACTATTTTAGATAAATAATATTTCTCCCAAAATTTGAGAAGCAAATACCCTGGCTTCCACCTTATACAACCATTTTATTGAAAAACTCAAAATGCTAATAAAATCAGAAAATTAGCTCCAAATCACTTGAAATGTTGATTGAATCCTCTTTATACAATATATAACAACCCTCAAAATTTCATAAGCAAATACCTCGGTATACATGATATATTAATGATTTACTCAAGCTATTCCTTGCAACTTTGCTGAGTGCTAGCCACTTGAGTTTCTCTGACAAAGTGCGTGCTTCAGATCTCTTCACACCACTCTCCACAAGTTTTGATCCATCTAAGAAAACCTGCTCTGATACCAAAATGAGAAAATATGCTCATTAGATTCATAATCATAAGAACTTACAATGCTTTTATAGCACTCCAATCAGTTTGAAATCTCTACTATTATGGAGATCTTACTTGCTTCTACTATGTTTAGAAACACTCTAAATAATTCCCTATATGCTCTCACAACAAAATTGATTTCCTTTTTAAAATAGTAAAGTTGATGCAACTATATTTAAATGAATTATAAATATTTAGAACCTATATAATTTAGGGAAGATACTCTAAAGTATGCTTCAGAGTCCAAAATGGTTTGTCAGGCATCTACCCTCAAAATTTTAGCTCAATCCGAGTTTGGATGAGTGAAATATGGCCAAAACAAGTTCGACAGTTTGGGCAGTCCTACGAAAAATGTACCTCACAATTTTTCCTCATAAGAGTGGTCAATCATTATTAAATATTTTATTAATAATAAGAGATACTTATTGCTAGGTATGAGGGTTTGATTCAATGGTTAAAATACTTCAGTAGGAGCACGGAGACCAAGGTTCCAATTCCTTAAGCTCCATAGGACTGGTGGGCATGTCACATAGTGTAGCTGGCTACGTAAAAGGTTTACCTGATGCAACTGGATATTATAGTGATGACAAGGAGTGAGATTCAAACCCATGAAGAGGCGTAGAAAATTGTAACGAGTTACCGATTCCTCTAGTATAATAAAAAAAAGGCACTTATTGCTTATTTAAACTCTTTTTTTGTAACTTAATAGGTCTAAATTGGTTAAAAATATTTTTATTGTGTTTATGATGATTAGTAATTTCTTCACCCCTTTTACATAATTATTTTTTCAAAATTTGACAATTCCTTTTGAATCACTTCATTTTGTGCCTTTTTCATGAGTTCAAAGTCAATATGAGACTACATGTTGTTGCTTCATAGTCTAAATGTAACCAAATCAATCCTAGTGATGTAGTAGAATTTTTAAAAATCATAATACAAAATTTGAATCTGCATTACCTACAAGTTTTAGAATTTATCAATTTGTACTTCCCATAATGTTTAGAATTGTTAAATTCTAATAGTATCTAAAAATCTAAAAATCAAATTGAAACACTGTCCATAATTTTGTTTTTTGAAATGGATTTTCAAAAAGCATGTTGAAAAAAATTAAATACTAAAAATCTAAAAATCAAATTGAAACACTCTATAGTTTTGTTTTTTGAAATGGATTTCCAAAAAGCATGTTGGAGTTGGGGTTGGAGAGCAAGTGGGTAGTTAAAACTCTCCGGTTGAAATCGAGAGGCCATAGGTTCAAATATCTCCCCTCACATGCTGCAAATATGCTAAGTACAAATAAAAAAAAGCATGTTGAAAAAAATTAAATACAGAAAAAAACCCCATGTATAAATCTACATGATTTTTAGATGAGGCCTAAGTGATTAAGATGGGCTATCTTACATGGAGAAGGTTTAGGCTTAAATATCAATGAACGTAGAGGCCTGGTGTATGTGAGTGGTAAGTTCTTGATCTTGGGTAAGCTATCGTGGCCTCACTATAAATTATACATTATGATAGCCCATTAATGAAACCATATCAACCAAATATTTATAATTTTTTTCATGCTTATTTATATTTAAATTGATAAATCATTGAGTGTGCATAGATAACAATATCATCTATTTTTTTATCACATTTGGGCAATGTTATTATAAGTAAGTAAATATGTAGTGAATATAAGTAAATTATGTGAAAGGTTTGTTTTACAACAAGTTCATCATCTTCAATTGTAGATAAAAATTTTGTTTACATTAATACCTACATTTTAAGAATAAATTTTGATAGTCATACCCATATATGCATGGCTAATTAACTATATATATATATATATATATATATATGAAGTAAATGCAACATTCAGATGGTTTATCTCAATTCAACTAAAATTAAAACCTTCATAATATTTATTTGAAAATAAGCAAATTATGTGAAAGGTTTGTTTTACAAAAAATTCATCATCTTTAATTGTAAATAAAAAATTTGTTTACATTAATGCCTATTTTTTAAGAATAAATTTTGATAGTCATACCCATATATGCATGGCTAATTAACTTTAGATAGATTGGACTATATATTAAATTATAAATTTATGAAGTTATATTTGAATAATTAAATAAACTTAAATTTTAGAGAAATGGTTGTTATATTATAGGTAAATATTTGATTTAATATTAATTAGATGACTTGAATTTTTTCAACTAACACAAAATTATATCTTACAAAATTTCAGATTGGTTAAAAATTATGAAGTAAACCTTTGTCCACCTCCTAGTAAATTGGTATGTTTACACGAATCCACTTGAAGCTCTTTGAAAAGTACTTTAAAAAAATATATTTTATTAGCTTAGAACATGAATTGTATGAGTTCAATGCTATCTTGACTAGGATTGTGCACTTTAATTTTTTATTCTTAATTTTTGATAGAAATAGTATTAGGTATTTCATATGTTTCTTATTAATAATCTTGAGTACATTTTTTTATTAGTTTCATGGATAGTTCTTTGGATTAACTTGTAAAAATTTTAGAATATTGAAATCATGGATTCATGAATATTAAATGCTAAACACATATACATGATTACAAATAGAATATTGGATAATGACCATATTTTTATGCATATTTTAGTGGTTAATATTTTAAATATTCTTACTATAAATATTTATTATTATTAATTAAAAATTTATGGTAAAAATATAGCATTGTATTTATTCAATTGGTTACATGGGATTGAAATAATCTCCATTGTATGATATTATCCTCATAGTATAATAGTATTTCAATGAAACATGTTATTGTAGAAATAAACCCCACTATTATGGGTAGCCCTATCATGAGAGTCTCCATCACACTGTTCAGAATTGAACTTAGATTACAATCATATAGTTACATGTTATTTAACATTCCTTCATAATATCTTAGACCAAATGATAAAGTTAATTGGGATAAATTTCATAGAGAACATGATGGTTGGATTAAATCTATAATATAGTTAAAATTGATCCAAGACCTAAGTGTGGAATTTATAATATTTTTTCAATAATCCATGAAGCGTAACATTCACCACAAGCATAAGCAAGATAATAGATAAGCGAAATAGAAATATCAAGAACACAAAATAGGATGGGTGGGTGCCCAAGGTAGGAACCCACAATAATAGCTCACATAATAATATTATACTTCATACTAAATACAATAGATCAATGGTTGGGGTATTTATAGTGAATACCTAATCCCAAAACCAAGACTAACATAAGTATTAAGGTTAAGTCAAGTTACTAAAACTTTAATTAAAGGTTTTGTTAAGGTTAATAATAAAGGTGGTTCAACCAATCCCATAAGGATGAATACAACAACATTATCCATAGTCTTACATTCAAGGATACCCATAGGCTTACATCATCATCTATCAACTTGACAAACAAGGTTAGATTAGCATATTTTGCAATACCCCTATAATCTTAGCTTGGTGCCAATGAGAGAAAATTTAAATATGATTTCATATCCCCCCATAATGAATACTAAATTAGGCCAAAGAGTATTAGAACCATTAAGCCTCTTGCATCAACTAGAATATTGTCAAGTCACTAAGTAATAAACCTCCATCACCACCTGAAATACTATCAATATGTGAACAAATGAGCTTCTCTATCCATTTGGAAGACTACCAAATTCCCCTAAAGGTATATATTATCATTTTCAATATACTCCTACAATTGCTCTCATGGCACTTTAAGCATGTTCTAGATCAAGGTTGCCCACTATTTATGGCAAATAAATCTTGCTATCTCCTCCTTCCAATGGTACATAAACTAGATCAACCCTTCCATGGGTATGAATCCATAACTCCACCTTTGATATAAGGTATTGAGATTCCTACAAGAATATCTTCAACATGCAATGTGATGACCACAATATGTCCTCCAATTTCAAAAATAAAAACAGTTGACTCATAAAGCAAAATGTAGGTTTCTAAATAATCAACCCCCATGGTTAGAAATGGACCCATAGAAACAAGGGATACCCTATACTAGCCATTCAAAACTTAATCCTTCTACATCCAAATAAATATCTATAAATTATTTTCTTAAATATGGTAAAAGTGGTCCATTACTCCAACAAAATTGTAAAATTCTGCTAGTAGAATAGAATAAAGTAACTACAACCATTCTGAAGAGTTAGAAAAAGCATATGATTTGAAATAAATTGGGCTAAAAATGCTTCCATGTATAAATGCTATGGCCTTTGAAAAAATTCCCTCCATGCACTGGCTAAAGCTACCAATATTTGACAATTTAAAATTTTAGATAACCTACAATTAATCAATAGATACCATGTATCACAAATTTATCAAATACAAAATTGTCAACTATCATCTCCAATTATTGCTATTGATCGGGATAGTGATTGGGAAAATAAACTATCTTCTTTATCTACTGGTAGTGCATACACAAAAATAAGTACTAACATGTCTCACCTAGGATATTGACTAGGCATATAAACTATCTTCTTTATCTGCTAACTTAACATGTACAACATGAAGTATAGACATGTTTCAAACACAACCTTATTCATCTCCCAACATAAAAATAATACCATTGGGTATTCTTCCATAGAAAAATACATGGGTGCATAAATTGAACATGACATCTCCTATGCTATCCACTAACCTAATTGCTATAGCTACCTGACATATCTTCAATGACAAAAAATTATTTCTAATTAAAAAAGTACCCCTACAAAAAATCCACAAAGACAAGACAAATGTGATGATGTTTCAAATACAAAATCTTTTTCATCTAAGGAGGAAGCTCTCCACTATGTCAAACACTATCGGTAGATAATAATAGTCATTGCCACTTCTAATAAGTTATTTTTCTAAATTATAGATTATCCAGGCTAGACAAAGAATAAAAATACATGCTAACAAAAATTGTTTAAGAGTTTTGAACTCACACTACCTATCTATCAATGATGGAACTTATTATCATGTTATGACTTCAAGTGCCAAAAAAAATCTTACCCTTCACTACTAAAAATGACTATGATGAGCTCAATGGACTCTCCTCTATGAGGACCTAACATATTACTATTATACCATAGATTTTATTGGTCCATGAATTGCATGGGTAAAAAATATTAATAGCCTTCTTGCCATTAAACTAAGATTGTACCTCTGTAAACTAAAAACATTCATGCCAAGCAATGTCTTTAAAAAAATAAATATGTTTGTAGATGTGAAATGAGGACCTATGTCATCTAGCCCATCCACCTCACCATTGAACCACCATGGTCATGCAAGAGCAAATTTGCCTTTGTAGTATAGATTCATTACTCGTAACCATACAAAAAAAAGAAAAGTATATTTATGTTGTCGCAGGGTTTCAAAACCAAAATATTTTATGCGCACAAAGGTACTACCACTATGCCACTACCACTATTCCAACATGCACTTTTCTTCACTACAAGCTTCCCCTTATAAATTTATAAATTTAAACACAGAATGCAAAAATTAAATGTTTATTGAATCTCATTATCACTAGTTTATTTTTTTTTTATAATTATCTCACCTTGAAACAAATTGTCACCAACCATAGGAATAATAAAAATCAAAATATTTTATGCCCAAGGCAAAGGTACTACCATTATGCCAACATGCACTTTTCTTCACTACAAGCTTCCTCTTGAAAACTTAAACACATAGAATGCAAAATCAAATGCCTATTGAATCTCATTATCACTAGTTTATTTTTTTATAATTCTCTCACCTTGAAACAAATTGCCACCAAATAATTAACAAAATATTCTTATTTAAATTTTCAATTTCTAAATGCAAAACATAAGAATATTTTAACAAAAAAATAGGTATAAAAAATATCAAAGTCATTAAAATTTCTAAATGGGAATGCCTCTAAATTTCACTAAGAATCCAAAAATGTTGATGATTTATCCATATCTACCATGGTTTACCCCATAAAAACTTTTTTTAGGACACACCCTATCAAGCAATCTTATCCCGTCAAAGCAACATAAGAGGTTATTAGACCAATCAAACAACCTATCAAATAGCTCAGAGGTATTTGACATTCATTGGATGCTACCCATGGCTCATCTAGCAACTAGGGGTGTTTTATCAAGTGTCTAGACTCTTCTCAATATTTAAAAAATGTAGACCTCCCATGGCTCATCTAAGAGGGATAGGGTCCCTCTTAGATATGTTGCACTAGTGCCAAATCGATAAAATACAACTAGGGTTTTTTTTTAAATAAAAATTCAATCCACCAATTTCCATAGAAATGGCTCCTTGAGGGCATCATTAGAGTCATCCATAAAGAGTAATTAAAAAATAAAAAAATGGATTAAATGTCAAAACAAGGAAACATGGTGAACCTATTGGTGAATATTTCTCTTTGGCTTCTCACTAGAGCTTTAAAGGACAAAACTTAATATTTTAAAACAATATCTTCCTCAAAATTGCTTTAGAACCAATATCTTCAAATAGCCAAGTAAATTCGCTCCTTATTGGCTCTAACATTATGCTAGAATTTATAATATTTTATAGTAATCCATGAAGCATAACATTCACCGCAAGATAAGCAAAAAAATAGATATGCACTTTTAATTATATTCTCATTTTTTTGATATTTTGAGTCCTTTTCAAAGAAATTTAAGAATAAAATAAATGTAGCACAAAAAATAGAAATATAAAACTAAGACAAATTTAACATAACACCTACCTGATCTGAATATATTCTCAAAGTGAATTCATGGCTTGTAAAGCGATTCCATGGCCTGTAAGGCAATTTCGTGGCCCAACTTGCAAATTAGCTAAAACTTGCAAAACAAATTTACAAAATCCTACAAAATTTGATTAGTGCTTGGGGGCTTTCTTAAGCCACAATATGACTGAGCTTGGTGGCACAACAGTCAAGCCCCCTTAGTTCTTTAAAATAGAAAAATCAAGAATGTGTGGGTGCTCAAGGTGGGAACTCTCAATAATAGCTCGCATAAGAATATTACACTTCACACTAAATACAATATATCAATGGTTGAGGATATTTATAGTGAATACCTAATCACCAATTACAATTATAATTACATCAACCAAGGCTGAATAAGGCTTAAGCTATTATACCTTTAATTAAAGGTTTAGTTAATGTTAACCATCAAGGTGGTTGGACCAATCGCATAAGAGGTGAATACAACTATTCTGATTGTAGGCTTGCATCATCATCTATCAAACTTGGTTGATAAGGTCAAATTGGCATATCTTCCAACACTAAGGCCACTCCCACTTTATCATAAGCTAACTTTATAATTAGATAATTGAAGCATAATATCTAATGAAATAAAAAAAGAAATACTAGTCAATTATATTTTAGAAAAATATTCATACTGAAATTGGATATTTCTCCCCAAATTACCCAAATTACCAATGAATTTGTTTCAATATTTCTTATCTCCCTTTACTCAAGAAAACTAGGGGTCTAATTTATAAAAATTATCACTTCCTCCTTATGAAAATCTATGATATTGAAAGATTTTTTGCAATGCATGAAATTACATGGAGAAACTAAAATTCCATATTCTAATATTATATCCAAGTCTTCTCTTTTTATTGGGATTGGTCAACGAGATAAATATACCAAAAATCCCATGTTATTCATACTAACTCAAGTGTAGGTGTTAACTACCTACTACAAAAATTTTTTATTCAACTAGGATAAAAAAAGGTGATATAACAATTATCTCTTAAATCTAATGAACATAAAATACTAGTAGCCAACCACATGTAATATATGATAATATTTTCTAAATAAAAAGGTCAATATGCATATGATATCTTAGTATTTTAATAAATGAGATGTATCCCTAATATACTTGTATGGAACCTTGTCTAGTTGGGGTTAGTATTATTTTCATAATGATGTTAAATAATAAATTGACTTTATACCTATATTAAGATCATTAACTCCATTATGGACTATCCATGACTGCCTTGTAATCATAAATTAAAATATTTATTTCTCCATCCATTATTATTCACATTGTTATACATGCTTCCATAATCCTATTATAGTGTTTCAAATTCCTTTCTCTATAGTTATGATTCAACATTGACCTTTTCCATTAGTTGTATAAAGGTGTTGTACCACCACCCTCAATTTGTATTTCAAAGAATAAGTTCAATTGGTTAGTTACTTAGCCCACCAAAATCCATCACACATGTTGATTTCTCCTTGTTAGGATTAAAATTCTCTTACTTAACCTACATTGGCCCACTTATCTTCATCTCCTTTAAAGTAGTAGAAATTATGTGTTGTATTGCTTCCTTGCCATATTCTTGTAGTGGTATTTTCAACCCATAATTAGCCTTCATGTACATAGTATATGAAGAGAGAAACGAAATCCAAGATCAAAGAGCCATGAAGAAAATCACAATAAGCCAAAACGGTTGCTTGCATTATTAGAAAATGAGCAAAAGAGACTTGCTTAAATAATAAAGGTGAACAAATAACAGACACACAATCAAAATGAAAGCCAATATCAAAGTGCCATGAAGAAAATCACAATAAGCTGAAACAATTGCTTGCATTATTAGAAAATGAGCAAAAGAGACTGGATTAAATAAGCAAGGTGAAAAAATAAGAGCCACACGATCGGTTGTAGAGGATCAAGATCTCAACCATCAAAATATAACAACTAGATAAGGATGACTAAGCATACCTTAATTATTAAATGCTAGATACACCTACTTACCTAGTGAACTTAACACATGATAAATACTTAACACATGCTAAATACCATAAAAGGTATATACACTAACACCCCCCTTAAGTGATACTAGGAAGGAGTGTGGACACCAATAAAAATCAAAGTGGTAAGATCCACAAATATGAGTCCCGAAAACAAGGCCTGATAAGGTACTCATGTACAATGGCTATCACAAATATGAAACTCTCCTGTAGATGATGAAAAACCACATGGAAAAAACCATTTGCCAGAAGAGAGTGAGGAAGGTGCAAAGGAAGGAGTCCACATCAACACCCCCCAAGGACAACTTCCTTCACCCTAAGCAAGCCACACAACTTAAGAAAATGAGGCGATACAAAAGGTTTAGTGAATATGTCTACAATCTGCTACTGAGTAGAAATGTACTCCAAGTCGAGAATGCCTTCTTGGATGTGCTAACAGATGAAATGCATGTGAATCTCAATGTGCTTGGTACGCTGATGCTCAACAGGATTGTGTGAAAATTGGATGATGCTTTGGTTGTCACACAAAATAACTATAGCTTGATCCTATGGGAAACCAAACTCCTCCATCAACTGTCAAAGCCAAAGATCCTCCTGACTCACAGTAACAGCTGCCCTGTACTTTGCCTCAGTTGATGATAGTGCAATAGCCTACTGCATTTTACAAGACCAAGCAATAGGAGAAGTGCCAAGACAAAAAACATAGCTAGAGGTAGAACGACGGTCATCCGGAGAACCAGCCCAATCAAAATTAGTGTAGCCAACCAACACTGGATCACTATTGGTATAATGCAAGCCAAAGTGTGTAGTGCCCCTCACATAAAGAAGAATCCTCTTGGCTTCCTGTCAATGAATCTTATGTGGAGATTGTGCAAACCAAGAAATAAGCCCAACTGCATAGGAAATATTAGGACGAATATGTGTGAGGTACAAAAGACTTCCAACCAATTGTTGACACAAAGTAGCATCATACAAAGGTGAAGTGCAAGAAGAAGTCAAAGTAACCCCCATCTAGAAAGGTGTCGAAGATGGCTTACAGTTAGCCATCCAAAACCATTGAAGTAGGTCCAAGGTATACTTCTACTGACATAGTGAAATCCTGGTATCAGTCTGAGTGATCTAAAAACCAAGAAATTAATGCGCAAGTCCAAGGTCTTCCATCTCAAAGCAAGGTGAGAGTGATTGTTGTACAAACTGAATGTGAGAAAGGGAGATACTGGTGAGAAGTAAATCATCAACATACAACACAAGGATGGTGATGTGGTCTCCATATCTCCAAATGTAGACAGGAGGGTTAGAATTAAACCGTACAAAACTAGTAGAGAGGAGAAAATAATCCATCTTCTCCTACCAAGCTCGAGGTGCTTGCTTGAGGCCATAGAGAGACTTCCTAAGATGACAAACAAGAGAAGAATCTTGGACGAATCCAGTGGGCTGCTCCATGTAGATCTCTTCCTACAAATCACCATGTAAGAAGGCACTCTTCACATCCATTTGATAAATAGGCCAACTCTAAGAAGTTGCAAGAGCAAGTACTAGGTAAAAAGAATCCATCTTGGTGACAGGAGCAAAGGTTTTAGAGTAGTCAATACCCTCAACCTGAGAAAACCCCTTTGAAACAAGATGAGCCTTGTACTTGTCAACTAATCCATTTGCTGCAAAATTAGTTTTGTAAACCCACTTACATCAAACCAACTTCCTCACCTTGGGAAGAAGCACAAGCTCCCAAGTCTAATTATTCATCAAGGAATAATACTCTTTCGCCATAGCATCATCCCACTATGGTATCCCATGAGCCTCTAAAAATATATGTGGGTCACCTGAAACTACCTGACCAACTAGTATAGAACCGGTAGAAGGACGATGGGAAGGAGGAAGATCCTAAATGAAAGGTGTTGCATCCTCAAGTGTAGTATAGACCCACCTAGGTAAGGTAGGTGATATGGGAGCAGCCGCAACAGCAGGAGCACCAATAGTAGGAGTATCCTCAACATCTAAAATATCATGAGAGGTATCAAGTGTATCATCAAGAGAAATTGAAGAATAAGAGGAAGAAAAAGGAGGAGGATCAGGAAGTCGCACATCAAACTGAAGATGAGTACGAAATAAAACATCATGTGTGTCAGGATCCAGTAATCGATAAGCCTTCATGTCCTCACTATAGCCAACAAAGATGAGTGGCTTACTCTTCCTATCCAAAGCCTTACGTTGTTTCTTTAGAATATGAGCCCAAGCATGACTACCAAAGACCCTAAAGAGTGACACATTCAGCTTGTTTCCAGTCCAAGCCTCTTCAGGATTCATGTGTGCAAGTGCACGATGTGGAGTGTGATTTTGGATATATTTCGCACAATTAACTGCTTATGCCCAAAATATGGGAGGTAAAGAGTGCATCATGCAGTTAGCCATCTCTTTCAAAGTTATATTATTTCTTTCTGTAACCCCATTCTATTGTGGAGTATGAGGGACTGAATGCTAATGAATAATACCATGTGCCACAAGGAAATTAGAGAACTCTTTGTTGAAGTATTCCCCCCATTATTTGTGCGAAGCTCCTTGATGCAATGTGAAGCCTGATTCTTGACCAAAGCCTTGAAGACTTTGAAGTGGGAAAATACCTCACTCTTGTACTTGAGAAAGTACACCCAGAATCTATTATTATTTGAAGCAATTTCCCCTCTGACTTTCTTAGTGCAAGTATGCCTTGAGAAATCATCAATGAAGGTAAGTGCATACCGAGCTCCAGTGAAATATTGACGAGGAAAGACCATCAAGTCACTATGAACAAGCTCCAAGGGGGATGATGCATGAGGAGATTTGCCTTTGGGAAAAGGATCTTGGTGTTTCTTGCCAAGGGCACAACCAGGACAAACACCATCAACATAATAAACCTTAGGTAAACCAGTGACCATATCATGAGTGCTTAATTGCTATAAATACTGGTAGTTGAGATGCTCAAATATCTTATGCCAAATTCTGCTCACTGAATCTGCATGAGCAACCAATCCAGTACCTGAAATAGTATCATCAAAACTTTCAAAGTGATGGAGTCTATAAGAGTGATCAACAACATCCCGTGCAATCAATGACGGTGGTTCCAAAAAACTACGAATCTCAAATCCTTGTGGTGTGAACAAAATAGTCCGATCAATACCAGAATTACAAATCAGATACACAGAAAGCAAGTTGGTGATGATTTCTGGAACAAAGAGTACATTATTTATGCGACCACCATCAAGTAGAATGTCATTCTTCTCCTTAATATAAATTAAAGAGGAATCACCAAATTTAATCCTAGAAATAGAACTAGAACCAAGAGATGCAAAATACTTCTTGGAAGAAGTCGTATGATGAGTAGCACCTAAATACATAACCCAAATCTATGAATCAGAATCAAACTATCCATGAATATTTAAAGCCTTACCCATTCCATCAACAGTGTTCTTCTTCTTGTCATCACATGCCTTTTTATAGTATTTTTCAATCAAGTGATCAAGTTTCCCACAATAAGTACAAGTAGACCTCTCCTTAGAAGGATTTCTCTGATTGGGTTTAGGAGTTGTCTGTGAAGGTGGATTGGTCTTAGGCTTAGGCTTGGGTTTGCCTTTGCCTTTAGAATGTGATGTTGTCAATGCCTTAGTTGAATAATATGAAGAGGTCTCAAGCATGGAAATTTTGGTCTCTTCCCTCATAAGACGATCACAAAACTCTTCCAAGATAGGCATTTTGAAAGTAGCATCCAAAGCATCCATAGTAGAGAGGAATGTGTAAGCAAAGACATGAAAAGGTCCTTTTAATTTTGACAATATCAAAAATACACATTCATCTTCAATTTTGCATTTACCACTACCTTTCAACAGAGTATAAAGCTCTTTAAACTTAGTGAGAAAATCAACCATGGTGGGATAATCATCAGGTGACAAAGAGGTAAGTTGTGCATCCAATTGCATTGCCTTAAATTGATCAACTTTACCAAACGATGCTTCAAGCTTATCCCATGCCTCATGTGTAGCAACATTATCAAAATGGAACCACAAACTCTCACTAGTATTTGCTTTAATTAATCCAAGTGCTTCACCAAGTGCTTTTGTGAAAGACCAATTTTCATAATCTATCTTGAAAGTGAAGTTTTGCTTCTTAATAAGTGAATTTAAGCCTTTTTGTGCCAATAGTGTTAACATGCGTGGCTTCCATGTATGATAGTTGTGAGGTGTAAGGGGCTCAATCTTAAATCCTGAATCCATATCCAGGAATCAGGAAAGCAACAAGAAAAAAAAGCAACAAGAAAACTAAGCAACACAAGGAGGTGCTCTCAATTAGCACCAACACAATCCCCCCGTAAAAACTTTTATTCACCACTTTACAAGGCATAAAGATGAAATGCAATTGATCCACGATAAAGAGGACTGAGTCATGATTCCAACACAAAAAAATCGTGCTAATCAGAGTCTGTATGTGGATTCTATGCAATTAATTCGATTGAGGGCAAAGATTAATTTTTTTGGCCCCCTAAAATTTAGAAAAATTAATTAAATTAAAACTAGTTAATTTAATTAATGAACTAAATTGCAGAACAAAAAAAGATTTTGGGCATACGGTGAGAGGAAAGTGGGTCGTGCAGCTACCCGTTTGGACCGGCATGGAATGAGGAATATCCAGAAACTATCCGTTTCAAAAAACAAGGCCCGGTCAAGGAGCAGTCTCAAAAAACGTGACTGTTACATAGGCTGCCAAAAATCTGCGAGAACACCAGATCTTCAAACTCTCATAAATTCTTCAAACAACCTCGGATTTGAGTGATCCAAAAAGTAAAAGTTATCAGCTTGAAAAAGGGTATCTGAAAATGCCCTCAAAATTGAGATTTAATTGATGAAAGACACAAGAAACATGCCTGCAAGTTTCAGTGACGTTTTTGAGCAAACTTTAAAAATATATATATATTTATCACCAGATCTGATAAACTCCACGTCCCACAGCGCCTTGAATCATCAAATATGGTATGCAGTGTTGTTTGGAGCTGTTTTGGGCAAACGGAGCTGGACTGAGGGCCGTGAGCAGATCCGTGTGGAGGCACCGTAGCTAGAGGGACTGATGCTCAATGGGATCCGTGCGTTGGAGGTCAGCGAACCGTACAAGGTGAGAGATCCCTCACGCAACACAATAGCACAAAAGTGTGAAGGGTACTGAAGGGGCCACAACGAAACCTGTGGGAGACGGAGACCGTGATCTGCCGAGAGAAAATGCAAGCCAATGGGAAATCTTCAAAAAATCCTTAGCTCTAGTACCATGAAGAGAAACGAAAGCCAAGCTCAAAGAGCCATGAAGAAAATCACAATAAGCCGATACGATTGCTTGCATTATTAGAAAATGAGCAAAAGAGACTTGCTTAAATAAGCAAATGACAACCACACGATTGGTTGGAGAGGATTAAGATCTCAACCGTCAAAATATAACAACCAGATAAGGATGACTAAGCATGCCTTAATTATTAAATGCTAGACACACCTACTTACCTAGTGAACTTAACACATGCTAAATACCATAAAAGGTATATACACTAACAGTATGTTCCATTGTCCCTACCCATGTTCCTATACTAGTTATTATAGCCTACTTAATCTAAATTCAGTATATATTTTGCTCTTGGACTAACTATCACCAAATTAGCTTTAGGTTCCATTCTGCCCATGGTTATCTTAAGAAATACATCTATAGATTCTAAAATAGAATCAATATAGAGTATTTCTTGTACCACTTTTTCCATCTTCTCCTTATCATGATAAATTAATCTTCCTTTCACTGTCCAATGATAGTATCTTTCTCTATCTATGCCACCCCACTCACCCTCATATCTTCAATGCTAGTTAGATATATTTCTTATGTATCCCCTTATTCATGTCTTAATGCCTTCCTCTCCTCCTATATAATTGCACCACTCTATGCCACCCCTATGTAGTCATTAATATAGTAGCAAGTGCTCCTATATCCTACTATTTCTTATGCACTAGTAAATTGATATATTATATAATATATTCTATGTATTATTCCCTTCTATTGCATGTTTCCCCTGCATAGATTATTAAGGTGGATGTGATTTTCCTCCACTACCACTACTTCTAGAGTAATTTTCATGCATGTGCATGGGTTCCAAGGAAGCATGATCTTTAGTTAATACTTTCAAGGTTGTTCCTCCCACTTTGCTTCTTCATTGTCACTATCCACACTCTTTGACTCTTCAACAAGAGCATCAATGTAATAATCATCCTTCATCTCTTCAAAATTCTATATAACTACTAGTGTTACCAATATTCATCTTCTTTCTTATTACTATATTTGAATTGTGCATATGGTGCACTAGAATAATGTTGTTCTAGTGAAAATTATATAGTGTTCCTCAATATTTTTCTTCAATCTTACTAATCTATGCATGAGAACCATTTCCATAAGTACAACATCCAAAAAAAGGGCAATGGCATAGAATGCCATAAAAATGTTGTTTGTCACCTACATCATGAAATTATGTATCTTTAACTAGGTATGTTGTCTAAAAATGATGGTTCCTTGCATGTGGGCTTCTCTAAGGTTTTATATTTTCTAAATAATAATCTATCACTATGCACATTGTATATTTCATCTATCTTTGCTCAAGTAATACATATTCAACCCATAATTCATATATGTTATCAGTTTGGTTACTTCCTCCTTTATCATTACCTTTAGGTTATAATATGTGTTAATGAACTCCTTTAACTTATGTTGTTTGTCTTCCTTCCCATGGAATTGGTGATATGTTGGCTTAAGCAACCAAAACACTTTTTGAAAGTTATGGAAAATTTTATGTACACCTAAAAATTCTCCAACATTGATCTTACTTTACCTTTTATATCTATCATACTTCTCGAAAATTTGTAGTAGGTAGGGCTTGAGGAAATCCTTGTTGACATTTAACACCTACATGATACAATGAACATGTAATCCTCTAGGATAATAGTAGGAGTAATAGTTTCTTATCCTGGATAACTTAGGGGGAAATTCCTACTATAAATGTGAGTCATAGGCTCCATTTTAAATATCTTTTGGCCAATAAAATTCATATCTATACTCTTTGAAATTCATATTATGTTTTGTATATCATAAAATTGGTAGAAAATTGGTAAATGTTTTGCATTCAACTACTGACACTACCATTTTGAAGTGTATAATGCATAGTGATTGAGGCATTGGTATTTTTACCATCTTGTCATTTGCTTAGAAATTTCATACTTGATGAATGGGAAACATTGATGTTATGTAGATTCTAATGTATTGATTTATTGCATACTTTATTACCATGTTTATGGTCATATTTACTTCATTCATTTTTATTTTTGTACTTTATTTTTATGCAATTAATATATGTTAGCATAGGATTTAGCAAGTATAGTGGAGAGTCACCTCAATATGGAGGTGAAGGAAGATACTGACCCTTACTTCCAATAAACTATTGAAAGAATAGAATTGGGATACATGTCACTACCCTCCTCTAATACCTCAATAATGTTTTTAAACATTTTGATATGGCATATCCAATATCCTTATTTAGGTTTTTAATCCAATTTTTGTATTCAACGGATATAGGCTTAGACCCTATTACTCAAATTACCATATACATATACTCGTACATGCTCTCCATATAAGGTCTATCAAAGAGAATTCAAATCTTTGACTTAAGGAAGTATAACTCACTTCTTAAATTCATTGCATTATCTCTTCCTAGTGAGATATCTCGAAGAGTGTCAAGCATTACTCACTTGACTCACCTTCATCATCCCAACCTACACATGGTTAGATCCTTGGATTTCCTTGTAGTATTTGCATAGATTCCCTTGATCTAGCATAATATACCTTGTACTTCATATGACCCTTCTAGCAATAGGCTAGGGTGGCTTGCTTGTACATGACCTAACATAGATATAATTCTCCTATTATCAATCATTATCTTGTTCCACAATTGCCTTAGGAGTCTTAGGTAATTTCATAGGTTATTTTTCATACCTATATGCTTACCAACTCCTTTTAATATTATCTTAAGATCATTTGTTATCCCTATTCATAAATCTAGATTATCATCCATAATTCCTTTATGCCTTTACTTAGACTAATATAAGAGAAATGATTTTAGATTGCCCTACAATTATGAATACCTAAGTTTACATTTATAATTTAAATATCATATTTTCATGATGAATATTGGACCTACAACAGATTCCAATCTTAGCTATCTTAGTTTGACAAACATTGTTCTAACAACTATATTTCCAAAAGAACCAATATTCATCATACTTAAAACATTTGAAAATCAAAATCATAGTGCAAGATTGAACATTGCAACATTATGAATGTTATTTTGAAACAAAACCAAAGCCATTGGCAATTATCATTCCAAAATGTCAATCTTACTCTAAGCATCTTAAGTTCCACAAAACACAACATTCAATAATTAAGAATACTCAATTTCTTGCAATGTTACAACTATTGATATCATTTTTAATAAGATTGCTAATAGGTAGTGATACATATATGTTAACAATTCAAAGGAGATAACAACTATTCAAAAGTAATAACTTTTACAACATCTTGAATTGACAACTTTGATAGTTATACAACTTTCCAAATCAACTTACAATATTGACTCACTAGTAAATGCAACCTATCAATCATATAATTATAAAATCATAGAGCCATATTAATCCATATATAGATTTCACATTCCTCCTTATTCTCAACACAAGAATAGAGCTACCTATGCAAACATAATTCATCATTTTCATCAAGTAATGTAATTGGTCTCCTTTTCAAAACTCACATAAGATAATCAAGATAGCTATATCAAATTAACAACATAATTCACTCCATAGCAGTAGGAAATCATATTCTCTTTAAAATAAAAAATATTTATTAATGAGCACAACTGAATCTTTATCTCTTTTGATTCAAGACCAAGTGAGCATATGAAGATTTTATCGTAATATCCTAAATACGATAACAACCAAGAGCATCATAAAATTTATAAAATCTAGACTGAGGAAATCTTTTTGGATCAGGACAATCTCAACCTAATAATGCAGCTACATGATCGCTACATGATAAGTACTTTTCAATCAATGCAAACTCTCATGAAATAACAAGTTCAAGTTAGCTTCATAGCTACCTTCATGAAATCTAAGCTCTATGAGATTTTAACATGTCATGATTGTACTACAATAGGCACCAAGGATGCAAGTGTGAAATTAATCTCAAATACATGAATACTTTCTCATATAAATTACCATCATAGGGAAGTTATGGTTTTATCTTTCTTTCATTCTACAAATAACCAAATGATTACTTCATATAGGAATAAATAACACAATATTTATACTTAACTAATAAATTTAATGTACATGATGATCATAAGTCTATGATAACAATACCAATATCTTAATAAGAACTACCAACATCAAAAATCTGTATCAACCAAACAATTTCTCACAAGTACAACAATCTCTATTGGTAGTATACAAATAATGTTTTCCTTTTCAACATTGGTGAAGTAACCATCAAATCAAAAGACAACAACTCACATTGATGATCATTTCACAATGGCCTAACAAACCAACTAATCAACATAATGACAACAATACTATCAAGTCCATCTACAAAATAGAGCCCATACACATTTCCCACATCAACATTCTTGAATGAGAACTCAAAGATTGTTCCATAATAGTCTAATGGACTCAATAGTAATGAAGAGAACATATAATACTTTAGCTATAGGTAAGAAAAAGAAGTACATCCAGAATAGTGGGTATTGTTGAGCGGTAATTTTGCCCAATTGCAAAACCACACTCATAGTTAATATTTTGATTAGAAAACCCTCTCTTGTAAAGAAATAAACTTTTCTCCAAGGTTCCTTTTACTTAATGTGTGCATGTATGTTTATGAAAATGTGCCAAGTAGGTGCTTGGAATACCTTAGTGATTTGCAAATAACTTTTAACAAGGGGCTTGTGTTGGTATTAATTTATTATGCTATGCTATTATTGTTCATGAAACATAAAAGAAAAGAGAATGTGATTCGCCCTCATATGACCACAAAGCATTAGGTTGTTTAATCTAGTGTTCTATATCAATATTTTTATCTTCTTACTCTGCATTTCAAATATATGAGTTAGAATAAATTCAAAAGGCATTATGGATATGGGAGAAGAAGAAATCCATTAAGTTTTGGTTCACATCTCAATCGAAACATCATCATGCATTGTATTGTGAAACACTTGGTGGCAAACTAACACTAAACAAAATTATACAGCCAAGATGAGCTCCACCCATGATGCTCTTTGCTCTAGGATTTCAGAACTGCGTGTAAACATATAGAACTGAAATATTAATCAAGTAAAAGTAAAATTCATTTTATCTTAAAGGTTTTAGATAAATATTATCTTTCTTTATTAAGAAAGTTTTAACCAATTTTATCCTTTTATTAAACCCTACTTTGAGCATAACCGAAATATTAAAATCTACCTCAAAAATGTAAATCTGAAATTGATGAGTGGATTCATTTTATGTTGCTTTGAGCATGAAAGAAAGTAAATGCAAACAGAAAACTTTAAAATGTAATAGCATTTGAACTACCCTATAAATTAGTCCCCCTTTAATGAAATTGTGATTTTCATAAAGGGAAGCTAATTTATTGCTTTAAATAAAATGACTCATAAAATACCTCATAAATCATCCCCCTTTAATGAAATTGTAATTTTCATAAAGGGAAATTAATTTATTGCTTGAAAATAAAAATGTAAAGCTTGAAATCCAAATCTCATTTTGAAATGTGAAAACATGTAAAACTGAAACTGTGAAATTCCTTTTAAAAACTACCATCTTTATAAATTTATGGAATTTCAAATTTGTTTCAGAATACAACCAAAATTGATTTAAATGAAATATTAAAGCTTATTCTTGGAACCCATATGACTCTTTTTTGGAATTTTAATTTTTTTATATTTTTTAAAAATGAAAAGACGAGGTTAGAAAAATAACAGAAAAATAAAACGAAATAAAACAAGTGTTGCAACTCAAAAAATTTCATAGATCCTACAAACGTTAGTATCCTACATAAAAACCAGCATTAAAGCGATTCCACACAATCTAACCTTCAATGAGGTACAGTCTCCTAAGAAAAAGGTGCAATATATCAAAAATTACAGGTAAGTTACCATTAACATGCATAAAACTTATTGAAAATATAATATATTGACAAAACAAGATTTCCAATAATAGCTCAATACAAGTGTAGAATACAAACTCTAGCAATGGCATCACATGGTAAAAATCTAGTCCAACTTGTGGGAGAAGAGATTCAAAGACAAGCCCAATGCCAACATCCTGCTTCTTCCTGCAATCTTACCTTAGAAATTTTCAACCCTTAACTCTGCATTTGAATGGACATTTTATAATTTCCAACACCAATCGCCCATATTTCTTTGGTAACACTTAGTTTTGTTCCTTTATGTGGCTTCGTAACACCATATGTTTTGAAGTACCCTCCAAAGAGTGTTTTGTCTTATTTTCCTCATAACTCCCCCTTCGAGTGATTACATATTTCATTTTATAATATGTATGAGGGGTGGCCCTTATATTTATCATCATTTATGGCCACTTCTTATAAACGTAGACAACTACTCCCACTTCATTAGCACCAGGTGTCCACGTCACTTCATTACCTGCAACTCCTAATGCTTCGACATCGATATTCTTTCGTTTCAGCATCATAGATCATAATGGTATCCTTGTGAACATTTTATGGACCATATGTACAGAAAAACCCAATGACTTCCCATGCGTGTGATTGATGTATTGATAGTGACAATGAGATTATTTTACCACCCCTTGGATGTGTTACGCATTTTCTCTAACGTTAAACTTTCACCTTGATTCTTCTTATGATGGCGTAGAATGGAAATGACTCACTGTATAACACCTACTGTCCCATGCTTTCGTATTGACACCCATGGCAGTAACCGTTCCAAGTCACCATCTATGTGTGCCATCCATGTTGCTACCTTTGCATTATCTATTCTTTGACTACAAATGGTAAAACTTCAATCAGTACTTCATCATATTATTTAGCTCATTGTTGTCGCACCATTTCATCGGATCTTCATCTATTATTTGCCAAAATGTGTGCTACTCTCTTTTTATTCTACACTGTGTGTAAACTATTGTGTCTACATATAGTATGCAATCACATTCTCATTGATCAATAGCCATATTTTGTTGATGAATACATGTTCTAAGATCACTCAGAACCATCTCTGCATTTCCATTGCACAAGGCAACATCATACATGCTACCCATACCTTTTATGTTCGTCGCTCGGTGAGCACAATTGACTTCTAAAAATGCATCTATGGTCTAGCCTATGTTACTGCATTACCTCTGCATCGAATTTGCAATTCCAATGTTGTCTAATTGTTCACTAATAAAACCCATTAAAACTCCCCATTCATCAGTGCAACCTATAATTCAAAATTTGTTTGACATTGAGCGTCCATACGGTAACCAACCATGTCCACATTTGATCCCTCTACACCTCCTATGGATACTTGAATGTATTTGAATGGGGCATCACTAGGCATATACCCATTTTGTTTACATTCAAATATGTAGCTTCTACTGTTCATCACTATTGGATTTTTGATGCTCGTTGCCATCCACTGTAGGTACCTACCGTGTCGTCGTAATAACCATGTGATCGTCTCATTAGCACTAGGTAGGGGTCATCTAAAGACCATGTGTCATGTGTCTTCACTGTATTTACCTATTATAGCTTCATTCTCAGTCGCTTACCTGAGTTCTAACTAGAGTAACTTCACTACTACGAAATCCCATCATGTTGATCACCCAACTCTCCTTCTCTACAAATTGGGAAAGTTTCCCATTTTATCTACATGTGGACGTCCATCGTGAAACAAGATGCATATTTCATTTGTCAACCTTCACTATGTGATCTGCCACTATAGTTTCACTACCTATGTTGATTTCTGCCAGCCACTGCTATGATCTCTGGCCCTAGTGCAATCATCAAAATTGTCCCTTATCTTCTGTCACTAGTGAGAAATCTGTAATTCGTAATTGGGCATATACCAACTAAAAATAGCATCGAGGGCTTGGTGCTATAATTAACTTGTGTCATCATCAATACGATGTATATCCAATAGTCCACATTCTTCCACATTGACGTCCAAGTCATCTGCCCAATAAGCATCTGTTAGATTACCAAAAAATTGTAGTGGTATTCGTCTGCCCTAATAGCTACGTTTGCATCTTCTACGGTAGTACAGAATTTCCTCGTGCATCGTTGCATTGACGTGTCCAAGTTGATGTTATTATTGTGTCAAGATCATGTTAGCAGGTTCATCGGTTTTCCCGAGCGGTTCAACCTCCCTCGCTTCCATGTCGACCTCTGCACAGTCATCGAATGGAGCCTCCTTGTGAGCCACATCATCGAATCATCCTTCTACCAATCCAAGCAGTTTGTTGAGTATTTATTGCTGTCCACGCAAGCCACTTGGATCATTCATGGAGTCCACATAGTCTCCAGACCATATGTCATTCTAGCAAGCTCTCCACATCATCGGCACTAATCTATCGAAGTCCACGTTTGTCGTGTTGATGTCCTTCCTGTATCAAAGAGAAAGACAACACGTTAAACTAGCATTAAGATGATTAAACTAATAAAATGGCACAAAACAAACTGACATGACCATAAAGTCAACACAAAATGATAACATATAATAAAACTAAAAATAACACCTTATAAACAAAACCTCTAATGACACAAAACTAAAAAAAAATTAAAAATATAAACAACTATTTAGTAATAAAGGATAATAGAGGAGTTGGAGAGCAAGTGGGTAGTTAAAACTCTCCAATTATCGAGAGGCCCAGGTTCAAATCTCTCCCCTAAAATGTTGCGGATATGTTGTATATAAAAGTTTCCACATCAAAAAAAAAATAAAGGATATACATATATATTTTCATATATATATATACCTTTATTTTTGTATGTTATTTATTTATTTTATTTTTAAATTTATATAGAATATATATATCTATATATATATATAATTATAATTAATTAATTTTCATTTTTTTATTTAAATAGATTTGTTAATTTTAAATGTTTAAAACATTTAAAATTAAAAAATCAACAACATAACCCTAACTAACCTTAAACATCAAACAAGAAACGAAACCTACCAAACCTAACCAACTGTTAGACACTCCAAAAGACACCACCTAACAAAAACCTTGGAATATAAACTGCAAGGCCACGAGAAAGGGTAAACTCAAAATTACAACCCAAATAAGACCAAAATTCTTGATAACACCAAAAATAAAATGTGGGTCTCCAAAATTGGGGCTAGTTGTGGAATGGTCATAATAAATGGTGACTTTGCTAGGAAATGCTCCTGAGCATTTCGGGTGAAGAACCTAGTTCTGAAAACAAACAAACCCAATATCAGAAACAAAACTATTCAGCAACATCCAAAGATGATGGGGATAGACAACTTCAATTGAAAATAGATGAACCATTGCTTTAGCTAAGTGTGTGAAAGTGTTTTCATTTTGGTATTCTTGACACTATTCAGAATCCATCACTTGCTTTGCATTAGGCTATAAAAATATTACTCATGAAAGAATGTGCCTTTGCATTGCTCCACTACCAATCAAGCATTTATAGCCTCGGTGGAGATGTCTTTCTCACCCAGGTATTATATTAACCTTACATTTGTTTCTTTTATAGACATTGCTCCATTGCCAGTCAGGCATCTATAGCCCTGATGGATATGCCCTAAGCCATTTGATTGATTTGGCTTTTATTTTTCTTTTTTAATCATTGTATTATTTTGTAAAATTCACTTGCCACTTGGGTTAGAGATCATTTGAGGCTAAATATGGAGTTTATAAAAATATTTGTCTTAATTTGCAAATCAAAATGACTTCATCCTTCAAGATTCCAAGGCATGCCCCTTAATATGGTGTGTTCATGTGTAGCCTTAGCAAATTATTCATTGTTCTAAAATTCACTACTTTAATCCCAAAAATCTAGGAGCAGTTATTAAACAATTTTATCCCCTTTTCCTTGATCCATATGATAAGAAACTTATATTTCATGAAAAAGGAACACAACAATCAGTCAAGAAGCCATAAATCTGTAACTATCACAAAACATGACCTCGAACGAAGGGACCAAACCAAAATACAATATTTGAAATTAAATAAAATCTAAAGCAAACTGACAAGAAAGCAAACACAAAACTCACTAAACCCAAAATTAGGGACCAAGCCCAAAACAGAAAATCAAAAATAAAACACGAAAACCAAAACTTATATACAATAAAATACAATATGGTACAAAATGAGATATCACTTCTCTGGATTCCAAACATGATTAGCACACTTTAAAAGACATATATTATGATATGCATGTCAAGCTTTACAGAAATCCAACCAAAGTAAGATTAGGCCAAAAATACAACAACTCTCACTTTGCCTCTCTCACTCCACCAATTTTACTCAAGGGTATTAACAATTGCATGTTGAGCTTTTGATTCATTAACCTTGCAAGTGAATACATAATTTTCAACTATCCTTTGCTTGTTCAATGAGATGTAAATTTCAAAAAGTGATTCATCACTTAAGTCTTAAGTTTTCATTTTCACAAGCATTTAGGATTTCTTTGAAATAGGAGACTATTCTTGAAAATTTTAAAGCAAAGTCATTATCCATGTCTTTAGGTCAAACATAATCATGCAATAATTTGCAAGCATCTAGAATATCTACTAAATTATAATCATAATAATTTTGTATCCTAGATTCAATTGTTAATTGTTGATGAACTTGATTCAAAAACTCAAGCATATCTACTTCTCTTTCATTCAACAAAGCAATCTCATTAGTGGTGCAAGTAGAAATCCACTCTAGTTATTTATCAACCTCCATTGGCATTTCATCATTGATAACATTAGAATCCAAAAAATAATTAAGCAAACTTTTACTTGGAGTTTGGATAGTTGGACACAAGGGATGAGATTCTACATTTTGTACACTTTTATTTACCATGACTTGATGAGCATTTGTAATTTTTTCTTTTTCTTCATGAGCTTCACCATCATCATCATATTGCAGCCCTTTGCCTTCATTAATGATCTATTTTTCAAAAACACCAAAATTAGGCACCCAATCAAAAGTATGTCCATCCTTTTCAAACCATAAATTTTATTGATCAAGAGGTGTGTCATTTTCTGATTGTACAAGAATTACAATATCTTCATGCGAGATAGATATTTCAGCATCCTGCATATCAAGATAAATAGAAATTTCATCAATAGGAGTGTGAGAAATGAATAATTCCTCATATCTTCTCCAACCATTATGATAATTGTCTTCTAAAGCCATGGGATGAAATTATATCGTGTCTTCAAACGACATGTATTTCTCTAATTGGACAGGAATTATAGGCTCTTCATGTAATATGGCAACTTTAATGTCCTGCATATCAGATGAAGAAATTTTTTTATCATAATGCATAAAAGAAACACATTCCTCATATTCATCCTCCTCAATTTTAAAAAATTCATCTTCCACAGATTCATCCTTGATTTCAAAAAAATTATCTATTGATTCCTTTTCAAAATCACTTTCAACCACTTTTGATGATTCAAGGGTCTCCAAAATGGGATCAATTGTTATATTCAACTTTCTATAATTATCCCAATTCTCGCTTGTGAATAATGAATCTAAGTCATTCATTTCTATTGGGTCATTATTTGGAACATGTTGGCTTTCTTGATCATCCACTTGGATCATTTCATTTAATTCTATAGAACCACAATCCTCATTGGTGGGTATTGAATTTGAAACATGCACCTCCTCTTGGACGATATCTAAGGTGGTTATAATATTTGAACATTCAACTTCATCCCCTTGATTACTCACATTAGATATTGTTGGATTCAAGGGTGCCAGATTGGATGGTTGGTATTGGTTGGAATCCATAAATCTTAAAAAAAAGTTCATCATGGGAGAGGGCATTGGTAGCATTTGATTTCAAGCCTTAAGGTTGAGCAATGATAATTGACCCACATCCATACCTTTCGAAATCCACCATTGTTATACCGTTATTTTCTCATTGTAGGCTCTAGGAAAGGATGGATCTTTAAGAATTATCTCTAAAAATGTAGAAGTAGATAGTTCTAAGGCTTCCAAATATATTTTGATGGCTTCTTCTAAAATGATGTAATGTATCCCCATCTTGGTGTACAACCTATGGAACCTATCATTAAATTGACTTGTGGACTCATTAGGTTCTTTACAAACAGAGACAAACTGATTTAATATCCTATCTAGGTCAACCAACTTTCCAAATTGCTCAAGAAATGTTGTTTCTAATTGATCCCAGGATATGATAGAACCTAGAGGTAAGTGGATGTACCAATCAAAAGCAACCTCATCCAACATGTAAGAGAACAACCTACAAGCAACATCTTCATGAATAATTTGCAAATAAGTTAAAATGTTCTTGTATGCTTGAATATGTCCCTCGGACGTACCCATTTCATCATACATAAATATGGGTAAATACCTTTCTATACCTTCAGGGATTTGATGGGGTACTTCAAGAATGTCTAAATGACTATAATGATCACCTATCCATGATACAATTCTTAAAAATATTGGAGTAAAGTTTACCATTAAAGAGTATAACTTTAGTACCAATTTTGTTAGTCAAATAAATATATCTTGCAAAGAAGCATGAAATTATTAAAAAATTTCAAAAGGTTAACATAAGGATCATCTTGTTTATCAATCAAGAGATATGCATCTATTAAACCATAGAAATAAAGAACATGGTTCCAACGTGCAAAATATTAGCATCCATGCATTATCACTTAAATAATTCTTAAACAATGAATACAATCAATAAAATCTCATTATTCAAGGCCAATGCCTTCAAATAAACCTTTCAAGTAATCATGATCAAGTTAGCATCTACAATAAAACTAACAAAATCAGGCCCTTCTTCTAGTGCCAAAATGTTGAGTGGTAATTTTTCCCAGTTGCAAAACCACACTCACAATTAAGATTTTGATTAGAAAACCCTCTCTTGTAAAGAAATAAACATTACTCCAAGTTTTGTTTTACTTAATGTGTGCATGTATGTTTATGAAAATGTGCCAAGTAGGTGCTTGGAATACCTTAGTGATTTACAAATAACTATTAACAAGGGGCTTGTTTTGGTATTACTTTATTATGCCCTGCTATTATTGTTCATGAAACTTAAAAGAAAAGAGAATGTGATTGACCCTCATATGACCACGATGTAGAAGTAAAATTCATTTTATCTTGAAAGGTTTTAGATACATTTTATCTTTCTTTTTTAAGCAAGGGAAACTAATTTATTGCTTTAAAAAAAATGACTCATAACATACCTCATTTATCATCCCCCTTTAATAAAATTGTAATTTTCATATATGAAATTAATTTATCCCTTGCGAATAAATATGTAAATCTTGAAATCCAAATCTCATTTCAAAATATGAAAACATGTAAAACTAGAAACTGTGAAATTCCTTTTTATGAAACTGTGAAATTCCTTTTAAAAAACTGCCATCTTTATAAATTTATGGAATTTCAAATTTGTTTCAGAATACAACCAAAATTGCTTTAAATGAAATATTAAAGCTTATTCTTGGAACCCATATGACTCTTTTTTGGAATTTTAATTTTTTTATATTTTTTATTTTATTTTGAAAACTTAAAAAAAAATGAAAAGACAGGGTTAGAAAAATAACAAAAAAATAAAACAAGTGTTGCAACTCAGAAATTTCCATAGACCCTACAAACATTAGTATCCTGCACAAAAATTGGCATTAAAGTGATTCGCATTCACGCAATCTAACCTTCAATGAGGTGCAATATCCTAAGGAAAATGTGCAATATATTAAAAAATATAGATAAGTTATTATTAACATGCATAAAGTTTGTTGAAAATACAATATATTGACAAAATAAGATTTCCAATAATAGCTCAACACAAGTGTAGAATACAAACTTCAGCAATAGCATCACATGGTAAAAATCCAGTCCAACTTGTGGAAGGAGAGCCTCCAAGACAAACCCAGTGCCAACATCCTGCTTCTTCTTGCAATCTTGTCTCAAAAATTTCCAACCCTTAAATTTGCATTTGAATGGATCTTTTATAATTTCCAACACCAATCCTCCATATTTATTTGGTAACGCTTACTTTTGTTCCTTTATGTGGCTTTGTAACATCATATGTTTTGAAATACCCTTCAAATTTTCCTAATAACACCCTCTTCGAGTGATTACATATTTTCTTTTATAATATGTATGAGGGGTGGCCCTTATATTTATCATTATTTTTGGCTACTTCCTATAAACGTAGATAGTTGCTCCCCACTTCATTAGCATTTGATGTGCACGTTGCTTCGTTACCTACAACCCTTGATGCTCTAACACATATTCTTCCATTTCAACATCATAGATCATAATGGTATCCTCGTGAACATTTTATGGATTATATGTCCAAAAAAATCCAATGACTGCCTAACATGCATGTGCAATTGATGTATAGATAGCGACGATGAGATTATTTTACCACCCACTGGATGCATTACATATTTTCTCTAACATTATAATTTTGTCTTGATTCTTCTTATGATATTGTAGAATGGCAACGACTCACTACATAACACCTTATGTCCAATGCTTTTGTATTGACACTCGTGACAATAATCGTTCCAAGTCATCATCTATGTGCATTGTCCCTGTTGCTACCTTCACATTATCCATTCTCTGACTGTGAATGGTAAAACTATGATCAGTACTTCATGATATTATTCAGCTCATTGCTACCACACCATTTGATCGGATCTTCATCTATTATTTGCCAAAACATGTGCTACTCCCCTTTTATTCTGCATTTGGTGTAAACTGTTGCATCTACATGGAGCATGCAATCACATTCTCATTGATCAATGATCATATTTTGCTAACAAATCCTTGTGAACCATATCTACATTTCCATTGCACAAGGCAATGTCATCCACGTTGCCCATCCCTGTTATGTTCATCTCTCGGTGAACATAATTGACTTTTAAAAATGCATGTCTCTGGTCTAGCCTATGTCACTGCATTGCCTCTGTGTCGAATCTGTAATTTTGATATTGTCTAATTATTCACTATTGAAACTCGTTAAAACTTCTCATTCATCAGTGCAGCCTACGATTCAAAATTAGTTCAGTGTTGGGCATCCATAGTGTAACTAGTTGTATCCACATTTGATCCCTCTGCACCTCCCGTGGATACTTGAATGTATTTGAATAGGACATCACTAGGCATATGCCCATTTTGTCCACCTTCAAATATGTAGCTTCTATCCTTCATTGCTATCCTCTTAGATTTTTGATTTCCATAAACTTACAGTGGTATTCGTCTAATTTACAAAAACTTACAATGGTATTCGTCTGCCCTAATAGCTATGACCACATATTCTATGGTAGTACAGAATATCCTCATGCGTTGTTTGCATTAACATGTCTAGTTTGATGTCATTGCTATGTTAAGGCCACGTCAGTAAGTTCATCGGGTTTCCCCAGTCAGTTCAACCTCCCTCACTTCCACGTCAAGCCTCTGCATCGAATGGAGTCCCCCTACGAGCCACATCATCAAATCATCCTTTTGCCAATCTAATTTTTTCACTGAGTATCTATCGTGTTAGTCTCACAATGACACTGAGAGGGGGGTGAATCAGTGTAGCTCTTTATAACTTAAATCTTCAACTCTTAAAGCCGAAACAATGAAAACTTAAAACCAAATAAAGCAAGTATAACAAGAGAACATCACACAACACAAGATGTACCGAGGTTCACCGATTTGGCTACTCCTCAAAATGACTGTTTGGACTCCCATCCAAATCCAGCCTTTGCAAAGCACCAACTTTACAATCAATTTACCAAGACCCACCTGGAAGGAGCATCAACCCCCGATTTACCAAGCACCAACTGGAAGGAGCACCAACCCTCGATGCCAAGCACCAACTTGGACTTCAATTTTGAAACTAGAAGATTGACATAAAAATGCCTTCACTTTTACAAGACCCTGACTGGTCTATTGCTTACCCAACGTCTACCACAATTCACAAAACACACACACTCATCGCACTTCACAAAATAAAATCCCCAACTAAAATTCTCCAAGCAACACTCCTTTTATAACTATCCTTTCTCTTTGTAACTCCAATTGTAACTCCTTTCATATTCTCATACGCCACTTGTCAATTGTAACACCTTCTTTCATATTCTCATATGCCACTTGTCAATTGTAACTCCTTCTTTATGTAACTCCTTTTGTATATATTGAGAAGGCATTTCGTCAAACACGTCACATGCAAATAATTGACACCATATTCTCCTACCATGACTGTTTGTTTTCTCGGTCATGACTATTCATTTTCTCCTTCGATGACTATTCGTTTTCTCCTTCATGACTATTCATTTTCTCCTTCGATGACTATTCATTTTCTCCTTTCATGACTATTCATTTTCTCCTTCATGACTATTCATTTTCTCCTTCATGACTATTCATTTTCTCTTTGCATGTCTGTTCATTTTCTCTTTGCATGACTATTCATTTTCTCTTTGCATGACTATTCATTTTCTCCTTGCATGACTGTTCATTTTCTCTTTCCCTTATGCATGCATGTGTTTTGGTTTCCAAAAAAAGGCTTTTCATTTCTATTTTGAGGCCCTTCATTTCCTTTTCTCCACATGGGCATGCATCCGCTTCTTTCCATGTGTAACGACCATCTTAAATGATTTCAAATCATTAAATATTCCTTATGGGTCCATGTCACTATGCAGTCTTCAATTTCACCATCCTGGTGTTCATCACTAATATCAGACGCACTGTCAACTACTCTGTTCCTTTGGCAAAAATGCAACATGTCGCGATATCGTGACACTTTTGTTTCTCTTCCTGCCTACCCTTTTTGAGTCATAAAAATGTGACATGTCGCGATATCGTGACACTTTTGTTTCTCTTCCTACCTGCCCTTTTTGAGTCATAAAAATGCGACATGTCGCGATATCGTGACACTTTTTCTTTCTTGCTCTTTTTCTTTCTTTGAGTCACAAAAATGCGACATGTCACGATATCGTGACACTTTTTTTCTCCTTGCTCTTTCTCTTTGCTTTGACCCATGAAAATACAACATGTCACGATATCGCGACACTTTTCCCCCCTTCCCTTTCTCTTTGCTTTGGCCCATGAAAATACAACATGTCGCGATATCGCGACACTTTTTTCTCCTTGCTCTTTCTCTTTGCTTTGGCCCACGAAAATACAACATGTCGCGATATCATGACACTTTTTCTCCTTGCTCTTTCTCTTTGCTTTGGCCCATGAAAATACAACATGTCGCGATATCGTGACACTTTTTCTCCTTGCTCTTTTTCTTTGCTTTGACCCACAAAAATCCATGTGATATCACGACACTTTTTTCTTTCTCTTTGCTCTTTTGGCTGCAAAAATGCAACATGTCGCGATATCGCGACACTTTTTTCTCTTTGCTCTTTCGGCCGCGAAAATGCAACATGTCGCGATATCGTGACACTTTTTTCTCCTTGCATTTTCTCTTTGCTTTGGACCGCAAAAATGCAACATGTCGTGATATCGCGACACTTTTTTTCTTTGCGGTGTTTTGCTTTTTCTTTGATCTTTAGCATATGGGCCACTTCGGTCTTCTTGGAAAATATGCAAAAAGGTGGGTAAACATCCTCATAAGCATTTAACATCACTGTACATACTCTGAGTAACCTCTGAACTCCTGTCCACTGCATCAACCGATCTATCTGACTATGTTGACAACAATGACAATATTGTCGTTGCACCTTGCTCAACAATCTCCCCCTTTGGAATTGTTGGCAACACACGTGCAATTTCCTGTAACTCTTCTCCCCCTTTGACAACAATATCAAAGGGCTACTGCAAACTCCCCCTGAGTCCATGCACAACATTCTCAGGCAAAAATTATTACACTTAGCAAAAATCACAAACATGAGCAAAAAGATAAACAAATACACAAATGCTCCCCCTGAGAATGTGGTCCCGATAGCTAGTCAATTCTTGGGAAGCGTGACCACTCCCAATTTATTGTGAAGGTACTCAAAGACTTCCTTGGGCAATGGTTTTGTGAAGATATCCGCTACTTGCTCTGTTGTTGGAACAAAATCCAACTTAACCTCACCTTCCGCAACTTTCTCCTTCAAAAAGTGATACCGGATAGCAATATGTTTTGTGCGAGAATGCATAACTGGATTCTTTGAGATGTTAATGGCACTTGTGTTATCACACTTAACTAAAATTGGCTCACTGAAGTTAATACCAAGATCTTTCAGGGTTTGTTTCATCCATAATACCTGCGTACAACACGTTGTCGCTGCAATATATTCTGCCTCTACTGTGGATAAGGAGACTGACTCTTGTTTCTTACTATGCCACGTGACCAACCTGTCTCCAAGATAGAATGCACCTCCACTGGTACTCTTTCTATCATCTACACATCCTACCCAATCTGCATCTGAATACGCAATAAGGGTGAAGTCCTTACCTTTCGGATACCATAACCCATACTCCATAGTACCCTTGAGGTACCGAAGAATCCTCTTCACTACTGTCACATGAGTCTCCTTGGGACTAGCCTAAAATCATGCTACCATGCATACTGCCTACAAAATATCTAGTCTGGTAGCTGTCAAGTATAGTAAGCTCCCAATCATAGATCTGTACATGGTTTGATCAACATGTGGAGATTTGTCATCCTTGCTCAACTTGCAACCTGTCGTCATGGGAGTGCTAATTGGCTTACAATCCTCCATTGTGAACTTTTTTAGTATCTCTTTCACATATTTAATTTGAGAAATAAATATGCCCTTCTCATTTTGATTAACTTGCAACCTGAGGAAATATGAAAGTTCACCAATCATTGACATTTCAAATTCTTTCTGCATCTTATTTGCTAAATCTTTACACGACTCATCTTTGTTGCTGCCAAATATGATATCATCTACGTATACAACAAGAACAATAAGATGGCCATTTTTTATTTTGACATACAAATTACTATCCACCATACCTTTCTTGAACCCTTGTTGAGTAAGATAGTTGTCTAGCCTTGCATACCATGCTCGGGGTGCCTGTTTTAAGCCATATAATGCTTTCTTCAACTTGCAAACCAAGTTGGGATCATCACCAAGTTGGAAACCATCCGGCTGCTCAATATAAACCTCTTCTTCAAGTTTCCCATTCAAAAATGCTGATTTCACATCCATTTGATAAACTTTGAAATTCTTGTAAACTGCTAAAGCCAGAAACATTCTAATTGCCTCTAGTCTAGCCATAAGTGCAAAGGTTTCCTCAAAGTCAATACCTTCAACTTGTGCATAGCCTTTACATACCAATCTTGCTTTATTCCTGACTACCTGTCCGTCTTCATTCAATTTGTTTTGAAAGATCCATTTAGTACCGATTATATTTTTATTTGCAGGTCTTGGTACTAACTCCCAAGTTTTGTTTTTCTCGATCTGATCTAATTCTTCATTTATTGCCTTCATCCAACTTTCATCTTTGCTTGCGTCAGCAACATTTTTGGGCTCAATGTTGGATAATAGAGAGTAGTTGCTTACTACTCTTCTTCTTGTCTGAACACCAACTGTGGGGTCTCCAATTATTTGCTCTCTAGGATGATCTTTCTACCCAATTCACTGTTTTGAATTTCTTATTTTCTTCCACTTTTGAATCACTGTTTGAATCATCTGAGTCAATTTTTTGTTTCTTTTTCATTTCCTTTTCCTCATCTCCTTCAATAACCTCTTCATAAATTGGGTAGTTCTCTTCATAGCTAATTACTCGTTCCCTACCTTCATCAACTTTAACATCGGCACTATCCACAATTTTCCTTAGCTTCTTGTTGTAGCATTTGTAAGCTTTGCTTTTTGACGAATAGCCAAGAAAAATACCTTCATCCGCTCTATCTTCAAACTTACCAAGGTTTTCTTCAGTTCTTTTGATGTAACACTTGTTGCCAAAAACTTTAAAGTATCTTACTGTTGCCTTTTTACCGAACCACAACTCATAAGGAGTTTTGCTTTCATGCGTCCTCAACATGCACCTATTTTGGATGTATACCGTAGTATGGACTGCCTCTTTCCAAAATCTGTCTGCTACTTTGCTCTCAGTCAACATAGTCCATGCCATTTCCTGCACTGTCCTGTTCTTTCTTTCTACCACACCATTCTGCTGAGGTGTCCTGGCTGCTGAAAACTGTCTTCTAATACCATATTTTTCATAGTACTCTATAAAATCCTCTGAAATGAACTCTCCTCCTCTATCTGATCTTAAACATTTAATCCTTTTTCCTGTTTGATTCTCAACTTGGTTTTTGAAAACCTTGAACATCTCAAAAGCTTCTGATTTATGCTTCAAAAATAGTACCCATGTCATCCTGGAATAGTCATCTATACACAACATAAAATATTTGTCACCATTTATGCTTTGCGTTCTCATGGGTCCACATAAATCAGTATGTATTAGTTCCAAAGGTTTGCTTGTGTAGTACTCTTTTGTTTTAAATGAGACTCTAGTTTGCTTCCCCTTTTGGCATGAAGCACAAATGCTATTTGATGGTTTTCCAATGGTGGGAATATCTCTCACTGCCCTTTTTGAGCTGATTTTTACTAGATTGTCAAAACTGATATGACCGAGCCTCTTGTGCCACAACCAATTTTCTTCTTCCTGTCCAATCAAGCAAGCTCCTTCTGAAGTCTCCGAGAGAGTGTACAGGTTGCCAGATGTCCTCGATCCAATTGCTATCAACTTTCCACTATTTGCTTTTTTGACTTCACAACCCTTGCTTCTTAAAAATCACTTCATGACCTCTATCACAAATCTGACTTACGCTCAACAAGTTATGCTTCAGACCAACCACAAACAAGACTTCTTTTGACTTGATTTTTCCATCACTGATCTTAACTGATCCTTTGCCAACTATCTTAGCTCCATCATTATTTCCAAATTTTACTGAACCACCTTCATATTGTTGTAACTTCTCAAATTTTTGTTTGTCACCTGTCATATGACTCGGAGCATCCACTATCAAGTATCCATGGTGCAGATTTATTCTGTGCTTTAAATGTTGTTTGTACGATCAGGGATTCCTTTTCTTCCTTAGATCGCTCTTTTTCTTTCCACTCTGGTTTGATTACAGTTTTGGGCTCTTGTTTTGACTTTTCTTTTTCAGTAGCTTGTGCATGTTTTTCGAGAAATTTTCTATTTTGTCTCATTCCATTTGGTTGAAATTTTCTTCCCTGAAATTGATTTGATGCAAATGTACTTCGACAATTTCTTGCAATGTGCCCAAAATTATGACAGTTATAACATTCTACTGCATAATCCATCAAAGGTGAAAAAACATTTCTACTGGTAAAATTCCTTGGTCCTACGTTATACTTGCAATCTGAAATCTTATGTCCATAACCATTGCATTTAAAATAGTAACCAGAAAAGAGATGATTGAACCTGGGTGATGGTCTTTGCCATGTTGTCGTAGGAGTCATAAATCTTCTTCTTCTTTGATGTGTGACATTGGTGAATCCATCATTGTCAATTCTCCTTTCGTGCCTTGCATTATTGCTTTCTTTTGCATGAGTCAATTTTTCTTGATCAACCTGTTTCTTATCTTCATTCTTTGATCCATTTGATGATTCTCCTTCGTCAAAGCCCAAACCAAATTTGATGCCTGTAGTCCTTTGGTTATTTATGATCTTATCCAGCTTCATAGAACTTTCTTCACGTTTGTGATAACAACTAATTTTACGATTCATCTCTTCTATCTGCATCCTTAAACCAACAGTCTCTTCTTCTAGCTTGCAGCAATAATCTATTTTCATGGTTATTTGCACTTTGAGATCTTCAGATATTTTCTTGGATTCTTCTATCTGTACTTTCAAACTGGTTATGATTTCATTTGCATCCTCAAGCTTTCTTGAAATTTTCTTATTCTTTTTTCTTTCTATCTTCAATTCATCCAGAGCTGCAATTAGTTCCTCTTCCAAATTTACTTTTGCATCAATTTCTTCTTCATCACATTCCTGTTCTTTTTCTATTTTTTCTTCTTTGAGTGCCATGAAAAGAGCTTCACCTGTTTCCTTTTTAGAATCCTCACCGCAGTTGTCTTCTGATGAACTGACATTCTTGGAGATGAAACTTTTCTTCTTGAAGTTGCCTTTTCTGAAATTTGTTTTTTTCTTCCAGTCACTTCTTTCTTGGTGCGATCCTTCATCACTTTTGTTCTTCTCATTAAGTGGACATTTAGCTGCAAAATGCCCAATGCCTCCATAATTGAAACATTTAAACGGTAACTTTCCTCTCGTATTTTCCTTTTCCCCTTTTTAGTTTTCGAACAAAGTTTGCTTCCATTTCATCTCGATGTCTCTTCTTCCTCGGATTCTTGTTTTGCTTTCATATTTTTATGGGCTTTAAAAGTAGACTTCTCTGTCTGTGGGTTTAGATTTTCCTATTCTCATCTCATATGCAGTCAAAGAACCATGCATCTCATCCATACTAAAAGAATTTAGATCTTTAGCTTCTTCTATAGCTGAAACTTTAGAATCAAATCTTTGGGGAAGAGATCTTAATACCTTTTTCACGATGACAGAATCTTCGATTTCCTCGTCGAGTCCTCTAATCGCATTAATGACTTCATTAACTCTCAGCATATATGCCTCTATGTTCTCATCGTCATTCATCTTTAATACTTCGAACTGAGCTCGATGTGTTTGTAACTTGGCCTCCTTGATCTTAACGTCTCCTTCATGAATGCTCCTCAGTTTGTCCCATATTTCTTTTGCCATTTTACAACTCATAATTTTTACCAGTTCACTGTCCACTAATCCGCACATGATAGCATTCTTTGCTTTTGAGTTATTCTCAAATAGTTTCTTATCGGCAGCATCGGTTGGAGAAGTGGTGGGTATTGTGTATCCACTATCTACTGAATCCCAAATGTCGTATCCCAAAGCACAAAGATATGTCTGCATCCTGAGTCTCCAAAATGCGTAATTAGTTTCATCAAACAATGGTGCTTTGTTTGATGAGAAGCCTTCACCACCTGCCATTGTGTCACTTCCAAGATCACCCTAGCCGGTTAAGCTTGTTCAAGAACCTCGCTCTGATACCAATTGTTAGTCTCACAATGACACTGAGAGGGGGGTGAATCAGTGTAGCTCTTTATAACTTAAATCTTCAACTCTTAAAGCCAAAACAATGAAAACTTAAAACCAAATAAAGCAAGTATAACAAGAGAACATCACACAACACAAGATGTACCGAGGTTCACCGATTTGGCTACTCCTCAAAATGACTGTTTGGACTCCCATCCAAATCCAGCCTTTGCAAAGCACCAACTTTACAATCAATTTACCAAAGCACCCACTGGAAGGAGCATCAACCCCTGATTTACCAGCACCAACTGGAAGGAGCACCAACCCCTGATGCCAAGCACCAACTTGGACTTCAATTTTGAAACTAGAAGATTGACATAAAAATGCCTTCACTTTTACAAGACCCTGACTGGTCTATTGCTTACCCAATGTCTACCACAATTCACAAAACACACACACTCATCGCACTTCACAAAATAAAATCCCCAACTAAAATTCTCCAAGCAACACTCCTTTTATAACTATCCTTTCTCTTTGTAACTCCAATTGTAACTCCTTTCATATTCTCATACGCCACTTGTCAATTGTAACACCTTCTTTCATATTCTCATATGCCACTTGTCAATTGTAACTCCTTCTTTATGTAACTCCTTTTGTATATATTGAGAAGGCATTTCATCAAACACGTCACATGCAAATAATTGACACCATATTCTCCTACCATGACTGTTCATTTTCTCCGTCATGACTGTTCATTTTCTCCTTCGATGACTATTCATTTTCTCCTTCATGACTGTTCATTTTCTCCTTCGATGACTATTCATTTTCTCCTTCATGACTATTCATTTTCTCCTTCATGACTATTCATTTTCTCCTTCCATGACTATTCATTTTCTCTTTGCATGACTGTTCATTTTCTCTTTGCATGACTGTTCATTTTCTCCTTGCATGACTATTCATTTTCTCTTTCCCTTATGCATGCATGTGTTTTGGTTTCCAAAAAAGGCTTTTCATTTCTATTTTGAGGCCCTTCATTTCCTTTTCTCCACATGGGCATGCATCCACTTCTTTCCATGTGTAACGACCATCTTAAATGATTTCAAATCATTAAATATTCCTTATGGGTCCACGTCACTATGCAGTCTTCAATTTCACCATCCTGGTGTTCATCACTAATATTAGATGCACTGTCAACTACTCTGTTCCTTTGGCAAAAATGCAACATGTCGCGATATCGTGACACTTTTGTTTCTCTGTCTACCTACCCTTTTTGAGTCATGAAAATGTGACATGTCGCGATATCGTGACACTTTTGTTTCTCTACCTGCTTGTCCTTTTCGAGTCACAAAAATGTGACATGTCGCGATATCGCGACACTTTTTCTTTCTCTGCTCTTTCTCTTTCTTTGGAGTCACGAAAATGTGACATGTCACGATATCGTGACACTTTTTCTCCTTGCTCTTTCTCTTTGCTTTGGCCTGCAAAAATACAACATGTCGCGATATCGTGACACTTTTTCTCCTTGCTCTTTCTCTTTGCTTTGGCCCATGAAAATACAACATGTCGCGATATCGCGACACTTTTTCTCCTTGCTCTTTCTCTTTGCTTTGGCCCATGAAAATACAACATGTCGCGATATCATGACACTTTTTTCTCCTTGCTCTTTCTCTTTGCTTTGGCCCATAAAAATACAACATGTCATGATATCGCGACACTTTTTTCTCCTTGCTCTTTCTATTTTCTTTGGCCCATGAAAATACAACATGTCGCGATATCGCGACACTTTTTTCTCTTTTCTCTTTCGGCCGCAAAAATGCAACATGTCGCGATATCGCGACACTTTTTTCTCTTTGCTCTTTCGGCCGCGAAAATGCAACATGTCGCGATATCGCGACACTTTTTTCTCCTTGCATTTTCTCTTTTCTTTGGACCACGAAAATGCAACATGTCGCGATATCGCGACACTTTTTTTCTTTGCGGTGTTTTGCTTTTTCTTTGATCTTTAGCATATGGGCCACTTCGGTCTTCTTGGAAAATATGCAAAAAGGTGGGTAAACATCCTCATAAGCATTTAACATCACTGTACATACTCTGAGTAACCTCTCGAACTCCTGTCCACTGCATCAACCGATCTATCTGACTGTGTTGACAACAATGACAATACTGTCGCTGCACCTTGCTCAACATATCGCTATCCATGCAAGTTGTTTGGGTCATTCATGGAGTCCACGTAGTCTCCATCCCATAGGTCAGTCTAGTAGGCTCTCCACATCATCGAAACCAATTTGTCGAAGTCCACGCCTGTCGTGTCGATGTCCTCCCTGCATCAAAGATAAAGACATGTTAAACTAGCATTAAGATGATAAAATAATAAAATGGCACAAAACAAACTGACATGACCATAAGGTCAACTCAAAATGATAACATATAATAAAACTAAAAATAACACCTTATAAAAAAAACCTCTAACGACACAAAACTAAAAAGAAACTTTAAAAATATAAAGAACTATTTAGTAATAAAGGATATACATATATATTTCATATATATATATATATATATATATATATACCTTTATTCAATTTATTTTATTTTATTTTTATTATTATTATTTTAATTTATATAGAATATATATATATATATATATATATAATTATTTTTCATTTTTTTAAATGGATTGGTTAGTTTTAAATGTTCAAACATTAAAAATTAAAAAATCAACAATATAACCCTAATTAATCTTAAACATAAAAATAAAAAATAAAACCTACCAAACCTAACCAATTGTTAGACACTCCAAAAGACACCACCTAACAAAAACCTTGGAATACAAACCGCAAAGTCACAAGAAAGGGTAAACTCAAAATTACAACCCAAATAAGACCAAAATTCCCAATAATACCAAAAATAAAAGGTGGATCCCCAAATTTGAGGCTAGTTGTGGAATGGCCACAACAGGTATAAGCCCTTTAAAATTTTTATTAAGACTTCCTTTCCTTACAAGATTCAACACCTGAGTTGACAAACAAAAACTTTCCACAACACAACAAGTCCTCATAACTTCATCAAGCAACATTAACCTACTAACAATTTTCTATTGGGTGCCAAGAAAACAAGAACAATAACATTGCTACACAAAAGAGGGAACCATGGTAGCTTTGTAGTGTCACCTCAATAACCAAGAGAAACATAGTACACCTAGGTATAATCCAAACAATCACATACAACATCTAAGCAACAAGATATTCAAGAAAGCTACATTCTTCTAAGGAATCCAAACCTCAAAGGGTATTCAACAACAATGAACAAGTAACCATTAATAAAATTTTATTTCCTTACCATGATGAATCTGACAGCCAGGGTATTCCATAAACTTACTTCTAACCCAAAATGGAATACTCACAAAGGACTTATCCATTTCATAAAAATATTACAAATACCCAAAACTAAAAGAGGAAAATTATTTTTCAAATAAACTTGCTTGAACAATATAAGCAAAAAAAACAAGTTTTATTTGGAAAACCCACAAAGGTAAACACAAATATCACTCATATTCATGATACCCACTAACTAGAATGAACTTGAAATACACAAATCTCTTTCCTACATTCATACATAGCACAAAGTATCATTTTATCCAAGATTATTTGTTATTCCTTCAATATAAAGTCCATAGCTTTTAAAATAGTAAGCAAAATGACCTTCCACTCTATGATATGCACAATGTTGACTTACATTATACCAATGAGTTGTAGTATTTTTTATCTTATAGGAGGTAACTCAATGGCATTAAATTCTAAAATTTGTTTCAAAACTACTTCCATAGACACATTTAGTCTTGTAAAATTCCTTCGTGGAGGTTTCTGAAGTACTCTCTTTTGTAGGTTATTAGTAACATTATTAACATGCCTACTATTTTTTCCATTATCACCTCCTATTTGATTATTCTTATGTTGAGACTTAGTAGGTTTTTCTTCTTTGAATTTGAGTTGGCCTCTTATGATAAGGGTATGTTCTACTTTTCTTGCTAAATAAATTGCTTAATCAAAACATGTAATAGGAGTAGTCTCTAGTGCATAAGATAACTTTTCTTGTAAATTATTGATAAATATCTCAAGCATATCCCTTGGAGGTAAAGTATATCTTAAATTTCCAACAAAACTTCTCTAACAAGCCAAGAACTTTGAAAAGCCTTCCTCTTTTCTTTGTTTTAAATTGTAGATATCTTTCATTGTTATTTCCTTTTCAATGTAAGCACCAAATTGTTGAACAAATAATTTTTTTGTTTCTTCAAAGTTATTCAAGGAATAATTAGGTAACCTATAATACCACTCTAATGCCATGTCACCAATACTCTTAGGAAATGTTTTAAGTAACAACATGTCATCATAAATGAGATCATGCCAATATATTCTAAATCTTCTTAGATCCTCTATTGGATATTTTGTACCCTTATAAATAGGTAAAACTAGCATAGGAAAATGCTTAGTATAAGGCCTAGTAGAAAAAATAGGATCCAATGGCTGATTACACATTTCTTTTTAACTGTAAGTAAAACTTGAGGGCTAAATCATCTCAACTTTTGAAACTAATTGTTTTACCATATTTGCTAAATTTTGCATTTTCGGATCACTATTATGGATTATCCCTAAATTACCTGGAGGAGGAGTCTTGGATATATTGATACTGTTTAGGTATGTGGTATATTTTTGAAGAGGATGACTAACATTTGGTGGAATTGAGGGAATAGTGCTGAGTTAAGCAGATTGAGGAGGAAATTGAATGTTTTGAATGGCACTACTAGTTGGAGTGACTTGTAGATTCCCTCCAACATTGGTGGTTATAGTAGTGGCATAAGTTGGATGGTGAACAATATTACCATGATTAAGAGATTTACTCAAGGAGTTATCATGAGATGGTCTAAATTACTCAACTAGGGCTTCTTCCTCTAAAGCTACATCCAATGCTTGCTCATAATATTTATAAAATGTCCACACATGTTCACAGGCTTTAAAAATAAGGTTCCCATCAGGTCCTTTAATAGGATAAAGACTATTGTCAATCTCTTCTTCCTCAAAGTTAGGATTTTCTCTATCAACCATTCTCTTGAAAAATATCATCAAACCCTAAAAGTCTTTTTCCATTCCCAATATTGGAAGCCATTGGAAAAAGAGAGAAAAACTAAAGGCAAAAAAATGAGAGAACTAAGACCCACCAAAAACAAGCACTGAAAATTATGTTCTTAATATTTTATGATCTAAAGACATAGAATTAATGATCTTAATTAAAGTTTTTAAAATAAAATGAGGTGTTTACGTCGGGTTCACCAAAGATGTAGAGGGGTAAAATAGCCCTGTCGCTTACAATTCCCAAAAGATGGATCTGCAAAAGATAAGCCTTTGGGGTGAACCATGGGGGTATGTTGTTCTCTACACTCGGTGCTAGGGGGAAAGGGTTCACCATGAATGGTTTAAGGACTTTCTCCAAGTCCTCTGGTTTTAAAGAATGTTTGATGTATGAGATTCAAGACAAACACCTAGATTTGGCCTTTCTAGATCTATGCTATAAAGATAAAGGACAATGCAAAAATGTAGAATGTAGGAATACAAGCGCTAACCCTAGAATGATTCTTTCCTTTGAATGATTTTATAACCTAGGGTTATGAACAAACAACCTTTAAGCAAGGGCTCAAGAAGAGATGCACAAGCAAAATTAAACCTAAGTGCACACTATATGTTGTTTATCTTTAAATTCCTAGAAATTTATTGAATATATTTCTATAAAATAAAATATAGGGTTTGCAATAGAATTATAAAGCACTTAAAAAACAACATAAAGTATAATCAGAACACTTAGCTTATCTGATGATTTATCCTTGCTTTTACCCTTTATCCAAAGCTATCAACAATTCTTGTTTCTGCAAGGCAATTTAACAAACACTTTAAAAATAATATTAGCACTAGGGGGCCTACTTAGGCAAGTCCCCTAGGTCATTTTAGCTGACATTTGATAAATAGAAGCATAAATTGACCTTTGGAAGAACACAAACATAATAAAATACAATAGAACATAATGATGAAATCACAGAAAAAAATGTGACATCAAGCTCTAAATGCAGCCTAGAATGCAATGATGAAAATTGGGACAGTAGATTACCCCCAAATATTTCTTAGGAGAAGTCACACCTTGTAACATGCAAGTGCGACAATGCATAGGTGAAATCATGTCCAGGAGAAGATCGGGCGCAATTTCACAAAAACTATATGAAAAATAAAATATAGGTGCAACGAGCCAATTACGTCACTCAAAAAATCCAGACATGCATGCAAAAGAACGAATTCACCTAGAAGAGAGTGCAGAAGTAAAACAAAAGGGTTGAGATATCCTGAATGGTTGATCTTTCCTTAGGGTTTCAACACAAATCCATCAAAAGCAAGCAATAGCAATCAACAATCCGATGCAACAAAAATCCAATCAATATTCAAACTCCAAAGTTAAACTTGCTTGTGAATGAATAAAAGGGATGCAAACCAAATAAGAACACTTTACAAGAAATAAGAAATCAAATGTTAGCATGTAAGAATGTTGTATCGTTTTGTGTGTAACTGTGTGTGAAAAGTGAATTCAAACCCTCCTTATATAGTGGATTTGAAGGTGAACAAGGTAGGAAAAACAAGAAGGGCCAACGTAAAACATGCCAAACCCAAAGAATTAGGGTTTTCATGGGCCAAACCCTAAAAAGGTGAAATCGTGCCCTGTTAAGGTTGATCACAATTTTTTCATGTGAAGTCGCACCCCATCAGGGACCGAGCGTAATTTCACATAGAGAGAGAAAATAGGTAAAACAGTGGGGAGAAGCCTTGCCCTTGCCTTAGGCAAGTCAAAGGGGTCTCCTAGAGGGCTCTAGGAATATTTCCCACTAAAGTGGATCAATTTTTTGTGTCTATAGATGGTATATCCTCCCTATCCAATGATGTTGAGGGTGTGATGATAGTGGTGAACAATATGTGACTCTAATTTATGAGGGTTTGAGCTCTTCCCCACCACAATATCATTTCTAGTTAGAACTACATGTAAGAGACTATCACTTTTTATAGAAATATAATGTACTAGCATGTACTTTTATTGAATGGACTAAAATATACCACTTGGAGGATCAAGATAAAATTTTATCATATAACATGGGATTTTTAAAATATGTTAATGAAGAGCTAACTAATAATAAATATATACAAAACAAGGCATTATAAAAGGAAAAATGACATGATTGTTCTTTATGTGGACAAAATATATGATAATCATCTTTCTCATCAAACTAATTCTAAGAAGTTGATAGTTACTTTGCTGGAGTTGTGTGATCATGCTAACTATGCTTATATTAGTCAATTAGAAGCATAGCTTTCTACCTTGAGTACGAAAAATTTGGAAATAGTTGAGGAATATATTAATTTATGGAACCTCATTTATCTCTTTTTGAATACCCTCTATGGTACTTAAAATGGTTTATTGGCATAATGTATGGACCATAATGTCAATGTAATTAACACTTGTTTACTTTTTTTAAGCTATGTACACTTGTTCACTTTATAATGCCCAAACTGATGTGTTATTTATTTCTTGCATTTTGGAATGATTGAGTAGAAACTTGAGCAAGGTTTATGCTATTTGGATACCTTTGGTGTATCAAGCTAGTTTTTTAGGACAAGACAATTCTATCCCTATTCTATTTTAAAGGGTACTCACTATAGCAAATATTTTGTTCTAGTAGAAGCATCTTATAGCTATATGACAAAGCTATTTTAATTACTACAATCACTTTATGGCTATGTAAGGGCACTCATTATATGTAACACCTTGGCTATAGTGACTCATCCCCCACAAAGCAAGGTAGAAGCATGGGTATTTCACTATAGTGTATACCATAATCTACATTGAAATAAAATAAGCTTAGATATCCTTATCTAATCAACAGTAAATGTTTTAAGTAATTCAATGATTTAGATGACAATTTCCAACTACAATTATCACAATTTTTTTTTTTTTGTTGGATAATAAGGGGTTGTACTCGGGTCCCCCATCCTTGACAAATTACATCTTTCTTCTTTAGATCTTGGGATTTTACAAATAGATACACTTCTCATCTCAATTGAGATGCTATAGCTAGAAACCTGTATCATTTTACATAAAATTTCTGAATTCTTGATTTTCATTTTCAGGATCTTTTCAAATTTTTGTATGAATACAATTACTCCAAAATTTAGCATCTTTCTTGACATTTTCTTATAGCAGCCTTCACAATGCCAAAAATTCACCTCTACTATCTATGCCTTACATCTTAGTAGTGTAATATTTCCAAAACATCACACTATCATAGATCAAATCTGGATTGCTAGTTTCCTTCCTAAAACACAAGTGCAACCACAAAAATTATAATAAATAGTCTAAATGAAAATACATTAATGTTACAAAATAAATGACATATTACCAATGGAAAACATTAAAGTAAATCATAATCATTAATTGATTTAGGCAATCAACATTTTTTGTCAGCTTCAACTAAACTTTCTACTTACTCTAACCATGGAAAGGAGAATTTAACTTCATAATCCTCAATCAAAATTCCTCTATTGGCTAGCTTATCTACACATTTGTTTCCTTCCCTTAATATATGTGTAAACCCAATTTCTTCAAACTCTTTAGCAAGATCTTGAATTTCCACAATTATCTCTTGTATGTTCCATGGAGCCTTTGCTTTCCTAAAAATTGCATTTATTACTATGAGAGAATCATCTTCCATCCATACTCTATTACATTTCATTTGTTTACATATTTTTAACCCTTCTAAAGCTGCCCAAGCTTTAACTTCATTATTTGTCTTAAATCCACCATTGAAAGCATAATGAGATAAAATCTCTCCTCTATTATTTCTAATTATTCATCCTCCTCCTGTTGGTCTTGGATTTTCTTTAGATGCTCCATCAAAATTCAATTTAACCTACTTCACATCTGGTGGTTTCCACTTTATATTTTTTGCCTTATTTTTGCTTCTCTTGTACCCAACATCACAATTCCATTTAATGACTTGACTCCAAGACTCTCTGCTTCCAAATTAGGAACTCGGTGAGTTGATAGGGTTGGTTTAGACTCCTCTATGGCTAAACATGTCTTCTTTTTCATTACCTCTAAACTGATTTCCTTTCCTTTAAATATTATTTTATTCCTTTCTAGCCATATAGTCCAAAGTATTGTATCTTTTGATATATCCCATATTGTCTATAAAGCCTCACTTTTATAAGTGCTTTGCTATTTCTTTAACCAATATTCAATTCTACTATTCATCACCATGCATTTACCAAACATATTAAGATCCATTGCCATAAATTCTAGACTATTGAGCAATGTCCTAAGAGATGGTCTATACTCTCCTTCTCCTTATTACAGAAAACACATTGAGAGGGGCCATGAAAACCCCTTTTTATAAGGTAATCCCAAGATAAAATTCTTCTATGACCTACTATCCAAACAAATATTTTTTCTTTAGGAATGCTTGGGCTATCCCAAATATCTCTCCATATTCTAGTGACATTATTATTATGTTGGTGTTGAACATTATATCCACTTCTAGTTGTGTATTATCCTGAGATATTCAACTTCCAAATCAATTTATCCTTAGCACCCCTCGAAATAATCATAGTTGTTATCTTTCTACTCAATTGCCTTCTAGCATCAATGTCTTGTATACTTGTAAAATAATATTCTTTCCACTTGTATCTTCCTTATCGATCCTTGTACAAAATGTTTGAAACCCTATCACCGTATTTATCTTGAAGCAATCTCATCAAAGGTTTCAAAACTAGATCTAAGTTGAGTGGTTTTTTATCACACCAAGTATCCATCCAAATAGAAAATTTTCTCCAGTTCCCACCATCCATCTTAAACCTTTAATCATAAGATCAATAGATTTTTTCAAACCATTCCAAATAGTAGAACCATTTAGAAGAGAGAATGCTATAAATATTAAACTTGGGTCATTGGGATCAACATACTTACCTAGAAGAATTCTTGCCCATTATCTTTTACTCTCTTTGTATAATCTCTAGATAACTTTTCCCCTAAGAGCTAAGTTTGCATCTGTAAGAAATATTAAACCAAGACCTTCCCTTGTTTTATCATCACACAAATTGCTCCATTTCACCAAAGCAAATTTCCTTTTATCATTTAAATTGGACCATAAAAAGGATCGCATAATATAGATTAAAAAAATTTCAACTGATTTTGGCATAGAATACAATGACATATAATATGTTGAAATGGCTTGTAAGACTAACTTAATTAACTACACTCTTCCTGCTAACGATAACCATATACCTTTCCAAGTTGGAAGTTTATTTTGAACTTTACTAATAACTGGATTCCATAAATCTATCCTCATTCTCCCCTCAAATAAATGCATCCCTAGATAAGTTTTTGGGAAATTTGCCTCCTCCATTTGAAGCAACTTGTAAATTCTTGCTTTCATATTAGAAGGAGTGTTAAGGAAGTAAATTTTGGATTTAGTCCCATTAAATTTTTGCCCTAGAGGTCTTTTGTACTCTTTTAAAAATTTATTCAAAGCTCTAGGCTCATTTATCCTTAACATTCCAAAAAGGGTTGTATCATCTACAAACTGTTGTTGGGTGATGTTTTTAATGTTATTACTAACCTTAAGTCCACTTATAAGCCTTATTTAAGTGTCTAATCAAAGCTTCTGCTATAATAATGAACAAATAAGGAGATAGAGGATCTCCTTGTCTAAGGCCTCTCTTGGCCTTAAAATATTATGTCACTAATCTATTGACCAACACTAAACAAAAAACTGTAAAGACACAAGCTTTAATCCATCTAACCCATTTCTTCCCAAAATCAAACTTATCTAAAACTGCAAAAATAAAGTCTCACTTAACCCCATCATAGGATTTACTCATATCATGTTTCAAGATCATAGCTTTCTCTTTTCTTGAAGTTGTTGAATGTATAACTTCATGAACTACTATGATCCCATCCAAAATTTCTCCCTTTCACAAATCCTCCTTTCTCTTCTAAAATTATTTTGTCCAAAAATGGCCTTAATATATTCGCCATCACTTTGGAAATAATATTATAAGCCATATTACATAGGCTTATGGGTCTAAAAGAATCAAACAATTCAACATCTTTCTTTTTTGGAATTAGGGTAAGATAAGTTGCATTAATTTTATAAGGCACATATTGTTTTACCCTAGACTGCTCAACTGCCACCAATAAATAATCCTTTCACTATATCCCAATTATGTTGGTAAAAAGTTGCAGAGAGCCCATTTGGACCTAGGGATTTATCCTTATTAAAAGATAAAAGAGCTAAATGAATTTCTTCTAGAGTAATAGGCTCCATCAGTTTCCTATTGTCTTCATTCATTATAACTGAAGGAATATCTTGAAGAAGTTTATCATTAATAACTTCAGTATCCTATGAACATAGAATATTTTGATAAAATGACTTTAATTTTTTTTTTAATTTCACTTTGATCTTCAATCCAAACCCCTTTTATTGATTTAATTATACTAATTCTAGAAGATGATCCCTGTACTATAGCCATCCTATGAAAAAACTTTGTATTTTTATCTCCTTCTTTTAACCAAGTATGTCTTGATTTTAATCTCTAGAATTTATCTTCCTTACTCAAAATATTATGATATTCACTAAGAAACTTCCTTTCCTCTAAGCTTGAATTATTATCATAACCTTTTTGGAATTTTGAAAGTTTATCTTTTATATATTATTTCTTCTCAAAAATATATTCCAAAGGTGTTCTTGTTCCATTCTTTTAATCTAGATGTCATAGCTTTAATTTGGTTTGGAAAAGCATACAACCCACTATTACCTAAATAATTTCATGTTTGAGCTATCATATCAACAAATTGAGGATAGTCTTCCTACATTTTCTCATATATAAAATATGATAATTTTTTTAATTCACTTACCGCCATTGTAACTCTTACTAGCCAGTGATCTAAACCAATCCTTTTTAAGGTATTAATTTTAGCACAAGTTCCTCCATCTAGCCAATGATATGAGAGAATGCATCTATCTAATTGTTTTGCTATTAGGTTATGGCCTTTCCTGTTGTTGGTCCAAGTATAGTTATCTTCTTCAAACTCAACCTCCCATAGATTATTGTTTTGAATAGAAGCTGAGAAATATTTCATACTTTGGGTCAATTTCCTAATTTCCCCAATTTTTTCACTTAGCTTGGTTACGGTATTAAAATATCCAATAATCAGGAATCAGGTTTCTTGGTCTTTACTTCTCATAAAGGCTTCAATCCCACTCCAAACTTCTAATCTACCTGACTGAGTTGTAGATCCATAGACATTAATAAGGATGAAACAAATATTTGCAGAGTAGCAAGTGATTAAAGAGGCTATCCAATGCCTAGTTTTTATGAATGGTTACACAAGAGGTTCTAGAATGATTCCAACAAGTTAGAATTCCTCCTGTCGCTCCTTCATAATCCATAGCATCCTATTCACATCTTGCACAAACTAATGTCATACTTTTTGAAAGTTCTTTTGTAATTTTAGTTTCCTGGGTATAGAGAATATCAGGTTTATTATAGGTCCCTAATACACATATTCTTTGAGGGGGAATTAGCACCCCTTATATTCCATGAGATGATAATCATGTTTCATAGGGGCTTTTGGTCCCTCCTGTGTATTACCAATATCATTTTGTTGTTTGGTAAAGAGAATTTCAACAACTTAGTTTGTGTTCCTTTCTTTATGTTAGCTTTTGCTTCCCTGGATCTTGCTTGATAATTTGAGGGTTTTCCTCTTTTTGCCTTGCCTATATCAGGAGCAGGTCTAATTATTCTATTCCTCAATTTTCTTTCACAATTTTATTTCTCAACATATTTATCCTCTCTTGGCTCTATTATAGAAACTTTTGACTTGTCTTGCTCATTTTCTGGTATTTCCTTATTAATGGTAGAGGTATTAACTTCTAAAACTATATTTTCTTTACCAATTATTTTTTCCTGAATGGTGCATGGTACTTCAAGAGAGTCTTCAAAATCTAATGAGACACATTCCTTAGCTTCATCGAGAATATCTCTCCTTAAGTTAAGATAATACTGAATAGATAGTTCCTTGCTAATATGTTGAAATTGTTGTATTGTGTCCTCTAAGTTTTGATCTACTTTTTCTTCATAGGCTAAAGCCTCAAAAGAGTTGGTATTTATTCCAATATCCTTCCTTATTGGTCCACATTGTTTATTTCTTCTATTTTTCTAGATCTATTTTTTTGAAGTTGAAAACCATCTTCATCCATAACCATTCGTAAATTTCTCTTGCGATTTTATACAAATGATTTTGTTGGGCTCTTCTTAGGGCATGATCTCTCAATATGCCCCACATTATGACATCTTATACATCTAAAAGATATGTTTTCATAATATATAGTTTGGATCCACATATTATCCCCATACTTAAGAATGATCGATTCTGGTAAAGCTTTACTTATATCAATTATGACCAATATTCAAGGATGAATAGCCAAAAATCCATCTGTTTTTGTATCTGATTTCTCAAGGAATTCTCCTAGAGTGTTTCCTATTGCCTTAAGGTATCTATTTTCTAAAATTCAATGGGAAACCCAAACATCCTAACCCAGATTGGTACTAGGAATAGATTTACATTTTTAGGTGAAAATCCTTCATACCGATGGGTAAGGAAGAGTCCTACTCTTCCCATAAATCAAGGACCCCCTTTTAGGATTCTTTCTCTTTAATCCCTAGAACAAAAATTGGCTAGGAAGAAACTTTTGGGAAGAAATGATAGAATCACTCCTGGAGACTTCCAACTCCTATCAATCCATTTTCTTAGGGCTAAAGCCCTTGACCAATACCCATTAAATTTACCAAAAACTTCCCTATCTTGGAGCAATAAGGATCTCTTTGAGGTGCGCTCACTAACCTCTACCACTAGAGATGATTCTAAGGATTTAACTATAAATCGATCCATGGAGAGGGAAATTAAACCCAAAATCTATTGAAATTTATCTGAAAATCCTATAACAAATATAATATTTAATAAAAACTTATAAATTTTTCATGCACAATTTCTAAGATAAAGAAAGAAAAAAAATTAACTAAAAAATTCTTTTTTCAAATAGAATGTCTTGCCTCACTGGAGTCCTAGCCCTTCGTTGCTCTTTTCGTCATTCGAACCCTAGTTGGCAAATATTTGCAATTTCATTTTTCCCAACTTGAAAAATTGCCACTGCCCTTGTTTTGAATGTTTGACTTCACAGGGTCGTATCTCCCTCAATATTGCTCAAATTTTTGCATATGACCACTTATATTAAATCTATTCAAATTCTGCATAAGTTGGTCCAAGCATGAGCTGAATCGAATGACTCTTAGCGAAGATATGGCTCCTAAAAGATGAGATATTTTTAGGAGAAAACCCTAATCCTTTGCACTTTGCAATTTTGCTTTTCATGACTTGAAAAATCGTCACTGCCATTCTAAATGGTTGAATTCACAGGGTTGTATCTCCCTCAATATTACTTATATTTTTGCATATGACCACTCGTTTTAAAGCTATTCAAATTTTGCACAAGTTGGTCCAAGAATCAACTAAATAAGATATTATCACAATTATTTGACTAAGGCTAAACCTATAACTATCATCGGTCTGAATGCCACTTAACAATTCATTCAAACAAACATTTATGTTAGTATCCAATCTCTTTTTAGACTTCCCTTGTTTAATTGCATCTAACATATCAAATTATATTTTTGTAGTGTGTCCATGGTGGAATTTCTGGCAACTCTAATGCCCATGCATAATGGATAAATTTTATGGTTTGGTGTCATACCATCACTATGTAGTTTGATTGTATTTTATTTAGAATAAGAATTTTCTAAATATAAATTTTCTAACAAGAACATCATAGATATTCAAAAATATCCTAGGAATAGGAATCAATTATGTTTATTGTAATCTAATTATAAAAGGAATTCTAGAAATTATCACATATAACCAATCACTCTATAAGTTACATCTTAAGATATGTGAAGGGGATCACTTCTTTTTAGCTAATTTTTAGTCAAAAGGGGATACATAGATCTGAAAAAGTTTGACTTAAAATAGAGTATTGAAATTAAACTATTATTTTCCTTATAATTGAACTTTTTCTTCTAGTAGTTTAAATATGTGTATGCTTTTTTATAGCTATATTAATTTATTTCAAGTATATGCAATTAGTTCTACAAGTATTTTTAAATTTTAATGAGTTATAGGAGAGCATATTAGAAGTTGTGGCATGCTGAATTTTTTGTTCATAGTGGTTTTCTTAGGAGGATCTCAATTGTAGCTTGGTCATGTTGATATATTAGGTACAATCATTGAGGTTATGTTAATATCCTAGTATGTTAGCCTTCCAATTTAAAGGGTTTGTTATAGCATATTCAAATCACCATAGAAAGTATTATATTGAGATGAAAACCTTCATTCCTCTATACATGAAGATATTTATGGGACTAACCCTTAGTAGGGAGGTTGATTGCTCTAGTACTTGATGATTATGCAAGTTGAGAATATATCATTCAATATGCTTCTTAGATTATATATATAAGGTGCAACCACATAATATAGTGCATAGCAACCATTGCTATACAATCTTGGTGACTTCAGATTAATTTCCAGATACTATCCAGTGTAGGTGACTTCAAAGCTCAAAACCCTAGATTTGATAGATATATAAATAAACCATATTTTTTGATATTTTTTTAAGGTAATATTTAAGTTTATAATCTAGAAAAATTCATAGATAGGCATGTAGGGTGAACAATTGGCATATCATCATAGTTGCCTCTTTATGACAGAGTTCCAAAACAATTGACATTGCATGAATCATAGTAGGGATAGTAAGGATATATGCTTACTAAATTCAACTAAGAATAATGTAGAGAAGGAAAAGAAACTAAGGAAATCCAAAGTTATGAAGGAGGTCCTTAATTTTTCCTAGGGTGTAGGGGCCACTAGTGACAAAGTATATTAGGAAGATCTATAGGGATATAACATGATACAATAATAATTGCTATAACCCATTCAGATGTTGTCTCAATCATAATTGTACCAACCAAGGAAGTTGAGGACATAGTAGAATATACCCTTGTTTTGCCTTGTAGAGAAGAAGCAACCACAATTGCTAGAGCTTATACAAAGGGACTTACTATAGTCACTTCTAAGACAATTTAAAAAATTATGGCAAACAAATTGAAAAAAAATTCTAGATTGTGTTATCTTAGAGATGCAAGGTGGTTTTGGTCATGGTACCTAAAACAAATATTGATGGTTAAATCATTGCATTAGAGGCCACAAGTTATTTTTAATCCAAGAAAAATCCATAGATGCTTATAAAAATAGATATAGACAAACAATATAATATGGTTTTTTGGATTTTTCTAGATGATATTCTTAGTTGTTTTGATCAAGGTTGGTGTGAATGGATTAGATGTATCTATAAAACTCCAAAATATTCTATTTTGATCAATGGATCCCCCATTGCATACTTTGAATGATCTTGTGGACTCCACCAACAAGACCTACCATCTCCTTATCTATTTATTATCCTTTTCAAAGCATTGGAGAGAAGTTTATCAAAGGCAATAATTGGTGGAAAAATAAAAGCTATTCATGTTACAATAAATGAAACCATCAAATATCATTTCCAAACTTTTTATTATACTTTTTTTTGGGTCATTTCTTAGAAAAAAAATCCATGGAGTTTAAATAAATACTATCATGCTATGATAAGTCTACTAGGCAATTGGTTAATACTACAAAATCCAAGGTCTTTTTTTAGTACTAACACTATCCTATATTTACAATTAATTAAATTTAGACAATTGCCTTCAAATTATTTTAATATCATTTTGTCTAACAAAATAAAGAAGGAACTTTAGGACTCAATTTTGGATAGAATGAAATATTGTTTGGAAGGTTGAAAAGGTAAGTCATTAATCATGGCTAGAAGGATACAACTCATAGAGACTACCTTGAAATCTATCCATATATATTACATCTAAATTTGATAAAATTAAAAGAGATATTCTTTGTAATGGATAAGAAAAAGTAAGGTTTTCTTTTTATAAGTTGGATAGGGTTTTCAAAGAAAGAATATTAGAGGGGCATGACTGAAAACTTGTGGACTTATGAGTTTGAAATTAGGTGTAAACTTTATTGGATATTATTCAAAGATCAACCAAAGAGTTGGGAAAGAATATTACTTCAAAAATATATAGTTCTATTGGTGTAATAAAATTATTCAAGAAATGAACCCTACCTAGAGGGAAAACAACATAAAATTTGATAGAATTTATAATACTGTCCATTAATCTCATGAAACATAACATTCACAACAAGCATAAGTAAGATAATATAGAAGTGAAATAGAAATATCTAGAACACAAAATAGGATGGGTGGGTGTTCAAGATGGAACCCAGAATAATAGCTCACACAAGAATATTACACTTCACAAATTGATACAATGGATTAGTGGTTGAGGGGTAAACTAATCCCAAAATTATAATTATAATTACATTAACCAAGTTTGACATAAGACGTAAGCTTAAGTCAATTTTCTAAAACTCTAATTAAAGGTTTAGTTAAGGTTAACCATCAACATAGTTTAATTAAATTTATAAGGAGTGAATAAATAATCATCTAGGTGAATTAACCAATCCTATAAGGAATGAATACAATAATATTTCCCTTTGACTTAGATTAAATATTGCCTATAGGACAACATAATCATCTATTAAAATTGGTTGATAAGGTTAGATTACCATATCTTTCAACATCCCCCTATAATCTAAGCTTAGTACCAAGGAAAGAAGATATTAGAGATGATTTCATCTTCCCCCCACAATGAATGGTCAATTGGGAAAATAAGTACCATAACCACTAAGACTCCTAAATCATTTGGAAGACTATCAAGTTGCTAAGTAATGAGCCTCCATCACCATCTGGAATATTGTGAAGATGTGAATAAGTGAACCTCCCTCTACATATAAAAGACTGTTAAGATTGACCTTCATCTCATATGGAACACTAATAAACTACTTGTAATAAATATACTATCAAGTCAAATATACTCTCTTTATTGATCTCATGGCATTTTGGGCATGATCTAGGTCAACTTTGGCCATTAATTAGGGTATATAAATATTGTTATGTCCTCTTGCAAAAGGTACATGAATTGAATCAATTTCTACTTTGATATGAAGTTGTGACTCCACCTTTGATCAAAGGTATTGGGATTCCTATGATAAGATCTCCAACATGCAATATAGTGACCATAACATGTCCTTTGATCTCAAAAAAGAAAAAAACTGATCATCAAGAAAAGGATATATTTTTGAATAATCAACCCCCATGGTTAGAAAGGGACCCATATGAATAAAGTGTATCTTGTGCTAACAATCCACAATCTACTCCTCTTACATCCAAAAGAACATCTACAAAATATATTCTCAAATGTGACATAAGTGGTCCATAGTGCTCCTATAAAATTACCAAATTTTACTAGTAGAATAGAATAAAGTAAATGTAACCATTGTGAAGAGCTTAAAAAATTATGCATTTTAAAAAAAGGACTCAAAACACTACCACATGCAAAATTTATGGCCTCCAAAATTTTTCTCTTCTTGCATCGATGAAACCACCAAAATTTAAATATTCAAATATAAAAAATTCAAATAAATACATATGATGAATTAAATGGCACCATGTGTCTTAGAACTACATATGTCCTCCATAGTTACTTCTACTAACTGGTACATTAAATAGGCATAAGCAAATCATAATTTTCTAAGTGTTCTCTCCATCTACTTGTGGGGCATGAAATATAAGGAGACTACACATATGTCTGAATTTGGCTAGTTAAATGTTCAAGTACATAAAAAATGTGGTTTTATGCTAATTAGGCACCACGTTAACAATAAATTTAGCCACATCTAAGTTAAAATCAAAATATCACCAATAAGGTTAGACTTTTGAATGTCAAAGGGAGTCCCCAAGGGTTTGAAATTGAGACACCCTTGCATGCCAAACCTCTCATGCAAGGGTGTTATGTAATAACACCATGTATTTTGTGGTTATTAGTATGCTCCTAATAGGTAACACAAGCCAAAGGATCAATTTCTCCAACTAACATAAAATATGGGATTCAAACTCAACATTCCAAAGTTCTAAATCCTCACCAAGGCTCATAATAAATAACTCACCAAAAAACCATCCACTAGTAATGCAAACGGATCGACCCCCAATAGGTTTTGGATTCTAAAACTCCTATGCATGAGCCAAATTCCTTACCAAGGAAGTAAACATTTATAGGATGAAAAACATTTCTAAGCCATAAGTGGAAGAAAACATAATCAATTGCTTCCTGTATGTTTTCCAAGGTGCTAAAATTAGTGGCAATGGATTTGACCCACCATTCAATGAGCACAAACAATCCTCAAGTCCCCTCACTCTAGAAATCATGCAAGTAGTCTATTTTAGTTATTGAACCATATACAACATCCTATAATTATATAGATCATAAACACAATACTACCAAGGTAGACTTCAAAACTGGACTTACCTAGTGTTGATCCTCCATGGAGCAACATCGAAACCAAGTTGCAATGCAAGTATTTGCAACTAAAGGGCCTATAGGTTGCAATAAACATTAACCATTTGTTAAAGTCTCACAAAAGGATATTCATCCAAGACAACAACTCCAAACCCACACCTCTTCACACACAATACCTTGTGAATATTTGCCTAGCCAATACACTAATGAGCACTTTACTAACAAGGAAATTCAAGCCAAATGATACAAATGATGACTATTCTTAATTATTTTATTTTTATTTGATGAATATATTATTGTGTTTGCAAACATTAAATTTAAAGTTATTAATTACGTTGAAATTTTTGGTTTGTTAATATTACTTAGTTGTGAGAGATATTTCTTTCAATTTTGATAAATTTTTTAAATTGCATAAGTGTGTAGGTTGTGAGTTATACATTGTCTAGGTATGAAGTAAGAATTTAAAAGTTAAAGATAATGACATGAATATAAATAGGTATAAATACATGAATTACATTGGTGGAATAAAGTGTTATTCAAGATGCACGAGGACATGGTTTTAGTGTGTTGGTGGTCATCAATTCAGGTGAGGAAATATATTGAATGTGTGGGATTTGGTTTACTATCATTGCTTATCCTTGTTTCAAATCGTGGACAAAATGCCCATAAGGACATATGACCATACTATAGAATAAAGTGAAGTAGTCATGGTGGGTTTACAAACTTGCAAGGAAGGGATACACTTAGCTTGGGTGCTATACATATGACCCTCCATCGGAGGTGTTTAGCGGTAAAACACATATGAGCAATGGATTTATGTGGAGGGGGATTACGCTTGTGCTTGATGATTATTGTGGGGGTGGCACTAACAATATTCACAAAATATGAGCATATGGTTTAACTTGTAATGTTCAAAAAACTGCTTCACCATACACAAATTCAAGAGTATTAAGGGAGATACGACCCTGTGAAGTCAACCATTCAAAACAAAGACAATGAATATTTTTTCAAGTTGTAAAAAATGAAATTATAGATATCTATATTAGTTAGGGTAAGCAAATCAATTGTAGTTTAATTTGTTTTTGAAGAAAATCTATAGAATTATTTTTTTATAGCAAGAAATAGAATAAATTTGAAATTTTTCTTGAAAAAACCTAGTTTTTGAACCTTAGTTGCTTTAGAAATTTTTTTTGGGTTGAGGTCATAGAGTTGCCAATTTTCATTGGAAAGGATGACATTGATGTTCAATAACAATGGATGAAGTTTAGATCTCTATATTATAGTGACCATTTTTGGACATGCCACCTTTACAAATTTTAAGAGAGGAAGCACATGTTTAGAGGGTGAGTTTTGCTAAGGAAAGGAATTATTTTTACACTTGAGACAAAATGAAGCATGCATGCTTGAGTCAGTGGGACCCATATAAAAATATAGCTAGTTTGAAGGCCACCATCAAATGGTATTAGGAAGAAATAAAAAGGTTTAAGAGGAAACTTAATGAAATTAATAAAAAGGATCTAATAGAAGGAAAATTTATTGATGACGATGTGCAAGTTCATGATCGCATTTAGAAGGAAAAACTTAAGAAGCAAGGATCCAAGGAAAAGTATGAAATAATAATTATAGGTGAACAAGTTTAATAACCAATAGAAGACTCAAAAGTTGAATTTATAGTAGCATAGAAGCAACAATAGAGTCCATGGAAGAAGCAACAACAAAGTACAAGGAAGCTCTATCAAAAATGCACAAGGATGCACCAAAAGGACACAAGAGAGAAGATTGTGAAGAAGAATTAAAAAATATAATTGCTAAAGAATCAAAGCAAAAAAAAAAATTAGGTTAAGGTTGTAGTGTATCAACACCCATACCACCCTGAGCGACAAAAATCTTGGAGGTATGGCTTAAGTCATAAATATTATGGATCTACATGGAATAAAAAAACACTAAGTATGATAGTGTTTGGAAAAAATGCATAGTGATTATGGATTTCAAAGGTATGCAACAATATTAGGGAAAAAAATACCAGTCATTCATAATATCATAGCAGAGCAACAGAAACATGGAGCAAAAAAAGTAGTTATGGATATATAAGTGGAACAATGGCAACTTGGCATCATCAAAGACCACCACTAATCAAGATTTCACTTGGATGGATGGATGAACAAGATTGAAAAATATCAAGAAGAAGGATGCTAAATATTTGTATTTACAAAGAAAATTGAAGAAGACCCAAAAAATGAATATCAAGAATTCAAATATTGAATAAGACCTAGAAAATGAATATGGGGAATTTAAACTTTTTTGAAAAAAATGCAGGTATCTAATTATAACATCTCAATTGAGATGATAATTGAATATGTTTGGAAACTCTCAAGCTTTAAAGGAGAGAGTTGTGATTTGCAAGTATGAGGGACCGAGTACAATCCTTTTTCTTAAGAAAAAAATACATGAATTCTGAAGAAGAAGTTTGGATGCATGTTAAAAGCATCTAAGAAAGAGAAACTTCTATTTAGATGAAGGACTAGTAGTTGTAATAACCAGTGAAATATATTTTTTTTATTAGGTAAGTGTTGGAACAAAATCTGCCTTCGGTTAATAGTTTTGCGCCTTACTTTGCCAACATTGAATAGACAGATCTTGCTTAAGATCATCTGTCTAGTCTCCAGAGAAGGCTGGTTCCTTTAAGTTTTTTAGAGAAAAGGGGAATAAGAGATAAGGGAAATATAGCCTAAGCTAGAAAATTTCTCATGGTATAGATTGGACAAGAACAAACATTGATGATGCAGATTACTACTTTCAGAGTTTTCTTTATATATTCTTTATAGAAAACACGAATTCCTGAGTGTGACTTTTAGATGTTCATCTAAAAGCATGTAAATATCTTTTAATTTTCAACTCTAGAAACAAGATTTATACATGCACAGTCCAGATTTCAGAACAGATACATTATAAAACTTAGAATGAATAAAAGTTAAAAAACCAGATACATACACTTGCACATAGAAGTTTCGGAAGCCAGAAGAAGAAATCTTTTATTGCTTGTAATCCAGTACATGTACATCAAGCTTGTAAACGTCCAAGAGCCAACCCTTTTTCTGGAGTCGCTCACCCCTATATATACCCTAAAAGAGTATATTTTTCTAAGTACATCTTACTATTTTACAAGCAATCATCTGCAGTTTCTAATAATACACAAGTCTTCTATGAATTAGATATCTTCTCTGCAGATTAGATTCTAAACGAGCCTGTCACATTTTCAATCATCTGGCGAGCCTGCTCTATCCTAGATTTATGATAATCATATTAGAAATCACTTCTTGGTGTCAGTGCATGCCTTTGATTGCCAAAAATATATTTTATTCCTTTACAGCTGGTGTGTCATGAAATCGTGACATTCTTTCCTTGCTTTGCTCTTTTGTCATCTTCAGTCGCGAAAATGAGACATGTCATGAAATTGCGACACTCTTTCCTTGCTTTGCTCTTCTGTCGCTTCCAACCGTGAAAATGAGACATGTCACGAAATCGTGACATTCGTCTCTTGCTTTGCTCTTCTACCGCTTCTAGCCACGAAAATGAGACATGTGAAATCGCGACATTCTTTCCTTGCTTTGATTTTTTGCCGCTTCCAACCGCAAAAATGAGACATGTCACGAAATCACGACATTCATCTCTTGCTTTGCTCTTTTTCTTTGCTTTTGCTCACAAAAAGGCAACATGTCGCGATATCGCGACACTTCTGCCTCTTTGTTCTCTTTTTTTTCTCTTAGACGCGAAAATGTAACATGTCGTGATATTATGACACTTTTGCCTCCTTGCTCCCTTTTGTTGCTCTTTGTCGCAAAAATGCAACATGTCACGATATCACGACACTTTTGCCTCCTCTCTCTTTCTCTTTGCTTTAGACCACGAAAATGCAACATGTCGCGATATCACGACACTTTTTCCTCCTTGCTTTTTCTCTTCACTTTGGACCACGAAAATGCAACATGTCGCGATATCGCGACACTTTTTCCTCACTCTTTCTCTTCGCTTTGGACCGCGAAAATGCAACATGTCACGATATCGTGACACTTTTTCCTCCTTGCTCTTTCTCTTCACTTTGGACCGCAAAATGCAACATGTTGTGATATCGTGACACTTTTTCCTCCTTGCTCTTTCTCTTCGCTTTGGACCACGAAAATGCAACATGTCGCGATATTGCAACACTTTTTCCTCCTTGCTCTTTCTCTTCGCTTTGGACTGCAAAAATGCAACATGTCGCGATATCGCGACACTTTTTCCTCCTTGCTCTTTCTCTTTGCTTTGGACCGTGAAAATGCAACATGTCGTGATATCGTGACACTTTTTCCTCCTTGCTCTTTCTCTTTGCTTTGGACCGCAAAAATGCAACATGTCGCGATATCGTGACACTTTTTCCTCCTTGCGGTGTTTTGCTTTTTATTTGATCTTTAGCATATGGGCCACTTCGGTCTTCTTGGAAAATATGCAAAAGGTGCATCAGTTGTTTTTCTGTAGTTAGTCACTTTTTGACTAACAATCTTGGCGCCTTCCGAGGGATTTTTTGCTTGCAAAAATTTTGAACCAGGCCTTCAGCCATTGGGAAACGGAGTCAACAACGTAGTTGTAAAAAGAATATTTCAGAGAAATACAAAGAACAAAGGAAAATGCACTTAGATTAAAAGTGAACATTACCTCGTCAAAACTCCCTTTATACCTTAGTATCTCTATTCAAAAAAAAATGTCGACTTCTGATTGGCTGCGACTAAAATTTTTTGTTAAGGCCGAAAAATGGTAATATTTACAAATATTGTCTGAATATACTTATATTATACTATACATATAATTCCTTTTCTTCTTTCTCAATAGAAATATAACTTTAGGTGAAATGCATTCACCATGATGGGAAGAACCAATCCATCTTGATCTTTCAACTGGAAGGCATTGAATTGCTTTTTTGAAACAATTTCGAATAGCCCCTCCCAGAATGCATCAAACTTGTCATGGTGTCCTGGCTTTGCTTTCTTGACATTCCATTTTAATACCAGGTCACCATTTTAAATTTCCTGAAAGTGGTTTTCTTATCGAACCACCCGGTTGTTTTTACCATATGCTTTTGATGATGATCGTAGGCATGTTCCCTAGATTCTTCAAGCTACAGAAGTTGCATCAGTCAAGCATCCATTGGATGACCTTCATCTTCGTTAACTTGGTTTAGCATCCTCAATGTGGGTATCTCCATATGAATCGGTAGAACAACTTCTTTGCCATAAACCAAAGCATATGGCAATGTCTTGATTGATTTTTTGATTGAGATTTTGTTAGCCCACAGGGCTTGATTCAGGAGTGAGTGCTTGATTGGGTATATTATCTTAGCCTGCAGGAGTTTTAACAACTCATGTTTCATTAAGGCTTCAATTTTAGGATTCACAGGACTTTGCATCTACCTAAAATGTTTAGCTCCTTCCTCTAGTTCGATGGTATGTTGAATGACCTCTTTCCTGTACACTTTCAGATCACTATAAGTCCAAGCTATTATATATGGATATTCTCTACATAACTATTTTATTTGTTCTAGTTCTACCACTGTACAATCGGTCCCCACTTTGATCATTTTACCCGGTTCTAGTTCTATTTCTTTATACCGAAATTCATCTACCTTGATCCTTCGACCTACAGCTTTGTCGCTATTGTCAAAAAGGCTCTCCAGGGTGATCAGTCCCCTAGGGATATGATTATTTCTCAGTTGGATAAGGCTCTCTTCGTCCTCTTCTTGTAACGCTCTTTTTGTAGAGCAATTCATCTCATGAATAAGAAAATCCAAGATTTGCTCGTCGTTTTCAAATACCTACCATAAAATGTCCTTGTTGGGCACAGAAGGCCTGTATATAAGTCTAACTATTTTAGAATTCTGAATAACATTGCTGACTGGGCAAAAATTTGATCCTACTGATGCTAACAGGTCTGCATGTGTGTTTTTCTCTCTAGAAATGGATTTCATGTTTAGTGCTTCAAAATTTTCCAATAGATCTAACACTTTGTTTTTTTAAGCTCTTAGGTAATGTTGCTTACAAACGCATTTTCCAGTAACCTATTTAACAATCAGCTCTGAATCTCCATAGATCAGTAGTTGTTTTGCACCCAGTTTTTCAGCTTTCTTGAGTCCAAAACACAAGGCTTCGTATTTAGCTGTGTTATTGGTGCAACTCCATGTCAACCTATATGAAAAGACTTTTTCTTTTCCAGTAGGTGAAATCAGAATGATTCCAGCTCCTGCTTCATTTTTGCACCTTGAACCATCAAAGTACAATTTCCATAACTGGGTGGCTGAATCATCTGTTTTAGGGACAAGAATAGGGAGTTTTTTTGGTTTCTCAATGGAATAGCTTCCCATTTATGTCTTTATCATAGCATTGAAGTATTTCATTGAAAACTGATCCTCATATTGTAGTTCCTCCAGGGTTTCTTCCATTAAATCGATATTTTCTAATTCTTCAGACATCATGTTGATGGTAGCTATTTCCTCCAGTCTTTCTACATGGAAAGTAGATGGATTTTCATTGTAGATCTTGAATCTTTTACCTTTGAAAGGTACCTCCAAATGAGAATAATCTAGAGACATATAACCGCCCATTTTGGCCATGAATTCTCTAGATAAACACATACCGAAATATGGTTCTAAGTCTACAATGACTACTTCTTGTATGATGACTACTTCTGGCATTCTATGGAGTTGAATAGGGATATCTTTGATCACCTTGTTTTTACTGGAGTACCATCTAATTGCAACACACCAGGATGACTTCGAGTATATTCCATCCCCATTATGTCACATACAGCTTTGGCATCACCGTAGTTGCAGCCCCTAAATCAATCATACAATTGTGAACTATCCATCCCTCCATTTACAAGGATAGATAAAATGGTGGCGGTCTATTTTTCCCAGAGGTTGACATAACATTTGAGGAATAGGTATCATTCTTTAAATTTAGGGATTCTTGGAGGAGGTCGATCTGACCAAGAATTTACAGCGCATCATACATGCTTATTTTGGAAGGAGTCCTCTTCATTTCTTCTGCAATGTTGAATGAAAGGGTTGCAGCTGGATACCTCAACACTCTTTTCCCTTCCACTAGTAGATGTGTCGTATCTGTCTCTATAGACTTGCATGGCTTCTATTCTTTGCCTTTTTTTCAATGAAGGAAATTTGAGTCTTTCCTTCGCTTGCTCTTGAGCCTCGCTCCCTTTTTTAAGGGGAAATTCTTGTTGGCAATTTTGGGTACCTTGAGTACATTGCTTTTGGCTAAGTTTAGTTGTTGTCATTGATGTCAAAGAGTTATTGGTAGATGTTGTTTTTGATGTCAAGGAACCTTTGGAGCAACTTGTTTTTATGTCCAAGGATGTGTTTTTGTTGAAGGTTTTAGTTGGTCAGTAAGTCTCCAAGAAAATCAGAGTAGCCCAGTTGCCAAAAATCCAGAAAAAGATTAAGTAGAATAAGTTTGTAGGCTGCTGGAAAAACTGTCGCGATTTCGCGACATGTTTGAGGAGAGAGAAAGTCACGATTTCATGACATGTTTGAGGAGAGAGAAAGTTTGGCCAAAACTGTCACGATTTCGCGACATGCAGGAAGGCAGAGGCAAAGCGGGAAAAAGTGTCACGATTTCGTGACATGTTTGAGGAGAGAGAAAGTTTGGCCAAAATTGTCACGATTTCGTGACATGCAGAAAGGCAAAAGCACAGTGAGCAAAAAGTGTCACGATTTTGCGACAAGTTTCAAAGAAGTACGGATGCATAAAGTGTCATGAGCAAGTTGAGGGTTGGGAAGAGAAAAGTGGAGAAGGCGAGAGGAGATTGGAGGTGCGATTTCGTGACAAGTTTCGAAGAAGTCGTACGGATGTAGAAAGTGTCGCGATTTCGCGACATGTTCCAGTTTCACGAGCAGTTGGCAAGAAATATCCCAAGGCAGCGAAAGCATCGCGATTTCATGACATGTTTCATTTTCGCTAGTGCAAACCAAGAAAAGGACGAAGAAGCAAAAGGTGTCACGATTTCGCGATAGAGTTGCTGATGACGTCAGCAAAAGGCAAAGGTGTCACGATTTCATGATAGTTGCGGAGAAGAAGGCGGTGAAGTCCAGAGCGTCGCGATTTCGCGACCAAAATCATGATGACGTCAGCAAGAGGCAAAGGTGTCACGATTTCATGACAGTTGTGGAGAAGAAGGCAGTGAAGTCTAGAGCATCGCGATTTTGCGACAAGATTCATGATGACGTCAGCAAAAGGCTGTAGCGTCGCGATTTCGTGACGATAGCGAAGAAGAAGGGTGTGAAGTCTAGAGCGTCACGATTTTGTGACAAGATTCATGATGACGTCAGCAAAGGCTGTAGTGTAGCGATTTCATGACAACAAATCAAAGAAGGCGCTCGACAGGAGTAGTGTCACGATTTCGTGATAGCGTGTAATACAAGGTGTACGACAGACCAAGGCGTAGCGATATCGTGACATATTTGAGTGTCGTACGAGAAAAGCCACAGAACAGCAGAAGCGTTTGAAGCCGACGAAGTTAACCTTTGTCGACAAAGTATAAAGTCTTACAGCCGACGTGGTAGAAGATTGAACAGTCGACTAAAGATCAAAGATTTCATCTTGAGATTGTGAGTATTAAAGGAAGACTATTTGAGCATTTTTTGTGTGTGATCGAAGTGTGCGTTCGTAATGCGATCTGCGCAAGTAAAGTGCGGGGGATAAGTTTGATCGTCAAGAAGTTGAGTGTGCAAAGTCTTGCTGCTGTGGTTGCACAAAGGGTGAAGACAGTACTACGATGGATGCGCAAAGGAGTAGAAAGTGTTGGTGTTGTGACATTCGAAGACAGTGCACAAAAGTGAAGGGTTCGACAGTCGAAGTGTTGTGTACTATTGTGTGCTGTTGTGGTTGCACAAAAAACAAAAAACACAAAGAAACAAAAGGTTCTTGTGTCTGTTGTGGTTGTACAGAGAGGGAAGACAGTACTACGATGGATGCGCAAAGGAGCAGAAGGTGTTGTTGTTGCAACATTCAAAGACAGCACATAGAAGTGAAGGGTTCAACAGCCGAAGTGTTGTGTACTGCTGTAACTGCGTAGAACTGTGCGAGAGTTGGTTTCGACCAAACACGATTGTAACAGAACATTAAAGACTTGGAGGTAGCTTTGAGCAAGCATTTGAAGAGCTTGTGAACCGTTCTTCTTTCACCAGTTTGAGGACCAGATTGAGGACAAAATTTGAGGCAGAAAGAGGACATTTGTGCTAGACCGAAGGACTACGTTTAGTGCAAGTTTGAGGACCAGTTTTGCAGTGACAGAGTTGAGGACAGAGATCTCCAACCAGAGCAGGGAAGACAGGTGTCTTCTGTGGGAAGAGTTCCACTTGCTAAGGGTAGAGGAGATAGAGGTCCTCTAGAGGATCACTAGCAAAGTTGAATTAGGGGAAGGTGTCTCCTTTGAGCTGAGGCTCATAAACATTGTAATCGGGGAGGTTTCCCAGAGGTTTTGATATAACTTTTAGAAGAAAAGTTTATATCCGTGGATTAATTTGCTGTGTCTCATTACGGATTGCTTCTTGTGCACTGTTTTATTGCTGTCATTACTGCTATCTTATTCTGCTTGTTAATGATTTGAAAAGTCGTAGTGATAAATCAAGTTAAAAAGGGTCTTATACTATTCACCCCCCCTCTCAGTATAAGCTTGTGTTCTTCAATTGGTATCAGAGCCGGTGCCTTCGAAAAGTTTAACAGCTTGAAGGAAAAGTTTACAAAGAACACAATGGACTACTCGAGTAGCAATGCAGCACCTATTCTTGACGGATCAGATTTTGGTCTATGGAGTGCAAGAATGAAAGTCTATCTAATGGCTCTCGGTAATGAGGTATGGGAAGTTGTTGAAGATGGATATACCATTCCTACAAATGGTCCTTACACTAAAGAAGACAGGACTTCTACATCACGGCAATTCAAAAGCCATGAATGCAATCTTGAAGGGTTTACAAAAGGCAGATCTCACTAAAGTTATTCATCTGCAAGACAACCGGTGAAATGTGGAATCAATTGCAGGTTGTTCATACAGGTGATGCAAATGTTCGAAAGGCCAAGTTAAGACATTTTAAAGGTATGTTTGAACAACTCAAGATGAATGATGATGAAAATATTAGTGACTACATGCTCCGGATGGATGAAGTTGTTAATTCTATGAAAGACTTAGGTCTTGAACTTGCTGAAAATGATGTGTGTGATAAGATTTTAAGATCTCTTCCAAATAGATTTAGCGAAAATATTTTTGCTATTGAGGAAGCCAAAGATTTAGATAAATTGAAAAAGGATGAGCTCCATAGTATTCTTGCGAGCATTTGAATTGAGGACACAAGTGAAAGTTGATGTAAAGAAAGAGGCGACTTTCAAAGCTATCAAGAAATCGAAGGGCAAACAGATTCAAGAAAGTGATGAGTCTTCTAGTGAGGAAGAGGCATATTACAGTAGGAAAGGCAAGTTTTCTAGAAAGCACAAAAGCAAGAAAAATATAAGATGTTTCAACTACGGGAAATTTGGTCATTATGCTACTGACTGTACTATTTCTAAATATGAAAGTGATGAAGATATACAGGATGTTAAAAGCAAGGATTCTAAAAAGCACAGGTATTACAGAAACAGCAAAAATGAGTACAACAATCACCAGAAAAGCAAAGATGAGTACAGCAATCATGGAAAGAGGCATTCTCACAAGAATAAGAAGAGCTTCTACTTGGACAAAGCAAGTAAGTGTTCTAGCAGTGAAAGTGACAGTTCTTCTAGTGATGATGAAAATGAGATCTTGTTCATTTCAGAAAAAGAGGAAGAACCGAAACACAAATTCATTATCATGAAATGTTTTAGATGTGGAAATTTTGGGCACCTTGAGGATGGTTGCAAAAATGATGATTTGGTTGCTAGTATGTATGAGGATGTTTCAAAAAACCCCAATGAAGATGCATGTATGGTTTTTGAAAAAGGTAGCACCTCTAGTGATAAGAAATCTGAAAAAAGGCTGTGATGATTCAAAGCGCCATCAAATAGAGGATCTTGAATGCGAACTCAATAATGCTCTTAGTGTTTTGAAAAAGGAAAGAAAGAAGAATGATAGACTCAAGATTAAGGTAGATGAATGCTATATGGAGATAGATGAACTTGTAGAAAATCTTGAAGTATCTATGGCTAAGACACAAGAACTCAAGAATGAGTTAGAATCTAAAATTTTGGAGTATAGTGAGTTAGAACAGGAAATAGCTTCTTTGAAAGAAGAAAATAAAGAGTACAAGGATAAGCTCTCTGATTTCAGGATAGATCCAAGAAGGTTAAATTTCTCATCGAAGGACGGAGAAAATCAACAGATAAAACAGGTCTCGGTTTTGTTAAGCCGCACAAGGAACAGGTTGGGGAATCTAGCAAAATATTTCAAAAGAAAGAGAGTCCTATTGAAAAAAATACTTCAGATCATGAGTCCGTAAGTGATGAATACGCAGAAATAGAAAACGATATTCAGACTGAGAAGAAGAAGTTTTCGGGACCCATGAAGTCGAACAAAAGAAAATTTCATGGTAGATGTTATGTGTGTCACAGATTTGGTCACATGGTTGTACAGTGCATGACTCAAATGAAGAGAGTAAATGACAGTTTCAGGAGACGTAATTTCTTTCAAGGGTATTGCTACTCTTGTCAACAATTCGGGCACAAGGCAATTTTTTGCAAGACAAATAACACGAATTGGGTTAGTCAGAACAGGCGAATTCAAAGAACAACCATGACTAATTTTGTTACCTGCTATAAATGCAACAATGAAGGACACCTAGCTAGACAGTGTAGAGCTGATCTTCTGAGATACAGGAATAGAAACAGCAGCATGAACAAGTTCAAGAATCAAGGCATGGATAAAAATAGGAATGATAACAAAAATAGGAAAAATGACATGAACAGGTCCAAGGATCAAGGTACGGATAAGAACAGAAAAGATAAAAGAAACAGGAAAAGTAGTATTAACAGGTCCGAGGATCAGAACAGTGACAAGAACAAAAATACAGGAAAAGAATTCAAGAGAAGGCCCGACAAAGAAATCTTGGACACTAATGATGATGAGTGTTTAATGGGAGTGTCACTCCCAACCCTATTTTAATCATCTCATCAGGAGATGGGGGAGGGACTAAGCTAAGAGGCTCATTCTTAGTCCCAAGCCCCAAAGGTGACCCTTTGCCATTGATGACAAAGGGGGAGAGATTTAAGTAAGGGGGAGAGTTTTCAAGAGAAGAGGAAAGCTTCAATTCAGGGGGAGCAAAACTTGAAGAGATTGAATTCAGTTTTGACTCTTGAAAGATGTGTTTTAGATAAGGGTTGCCATCAATGACAAAGGGGGAGATTGTTGGCAATTTTGGGTACCTTGAGTACATTGCTTTTGGCTAAGTTTAGTTGTTGTCATTGATGTCAAAGAGTTATTGGTAGATGTTGTTTTTGATGTCGAGGAACCTTTGGAGCAACTTGTTTTTATGTCCAAGGATGTGTTTTTGTTGAAGGTTTTAGTTGGTCAGTAAGTCTCCAAGAAAATCAGAGTAGCCCAGTTGCCAAAAATCCAAAAAAATATTAAGTAGAATAAGTTTGCAGGCTGCTGGAAAAACTGTCACGATTTCGCGACATGTTTGAGGAGAGAGAAAGTCACGATTTCGCGACATGTTTGAGGAGAGAGAAAGTTCGGCCAAAACTATCACGATTTCGCGACATGCAGGAAGGCAGAGGCAAAGCGGGCAAAAGTGTCACGATTTCGCGACATGTTTGAGGAGAGAGAAAGTTTGGCCAAAACTGTCGCGATTTCGCGACATGCAGGAAGGCAGAAGCACAGCGGGCAAAAAGTGTCGCGATTTCGTGACAAGTTTCGAAGAAGTTGTACGGATGCAGAAAGTGTCACAATGGAAAAGAATAAGAAGAAAGAGATTAAAGAGTGAGAGAGGTCACGATGACAAGTTTCGAAGAAGTCGTACGGATGTAGAAAATGTTGCGATTTCGTGACATGTTCCAGTTTTGCGAGCAGTTGGCAAGAAAGATCCTAAGGCAACGAAAGCGTCACGATTTTGTGACATGTTTCATTTTCGCTAGTGCAAACCAAGAAAAGGATGAAGAAGCAAGAGGTGTCACGATTTCGTGACAGAGTTGCTGATGACGTCAGCAAAAGGCAAAGGTGTCACGATTTCATGACAGTTGCGGAGAAGAAGGCAGTGAAGTCTAGAGCGTCATGATTTCATGACCAAAATCATGATGACATCAGCAAGAGGCAAAGGTGTCACGATTTCGTGACAGTTGTGGAGAAGAAGGCAGTGAAGTCTAGAGCATCGCGATTTCGCGACAAGATTCATGATGATGTCAGCAAAAGTTGTAGCGTCGCGATTTCGTGACGATAGCGAAGAAGAAGGGAGTGAAGTCCAGAACGTCACGATTTCGTGACAAGATTCATGGTGACGTCAGCAAAGGCTGTAGTGTAGCGATTTCACGACAGCAAATCAAAGAAGGCGCTCGACAGGAGTAGTGTCACGATTTCGTGACAGCGTGTAATACAAGGTGTACGACAGACCAAGGCGTAGCGATATCGCGACATATTTGAGCTTTGCACGAGAAAAGGTACAGGACAGCAGAGGCGGTTGAAGCCGACGTAGTTAACCTTGGCCGACGAAGGATAAGGTTTTACAGCCGACGTGGTAGAAGATTGAACAGCCGACTAAAGATCAAAGATTTCATCTTGAGATTGTGAGTATTAAAGGAAGACTATTTGAGCATTTTTGTGTGTGATCGAAGTGTGCGTTCGTAATGCGATCTGTGCAAGTAAAGTGTGGGGGATAAGTTTGATCATCAAGAAGTTGAGTGTGCAAAGTCTTGCTGCTGTGGTTGCACAGAGGGTGAAGACAGTACTACGGTGGATGCGCAAAGGAGTAGAAAGTGTTGGTGTTGTGACATTCGAAGACAATGCACAAAAGTGAAGGGTTCGACAGTCGAAGTGCTGTGTACTGCTATGTGCTGTTGTGGTTGCACAGAGAGGGAAGACAGTACTACGGTGGATGCGCAAAGGAGCAGAAGGTGTTGTTGTTGCAACATTCAAAGACAACACGTAGAAGTGAAGGGTTCGATAGCCGAAGTGTTGTGTATAGCTGTGTGTTGCTGTGGTTGGACAGAGAGGGAAGGCAGTACTACAGTGGATGTGCAAAATGAGCAGAAGGTGTTGTTGTTGCAACATTCAAAGACAGCACGTAGAAGTGAAGGGTTCAACAGTCGAAGTGTTGTGTACTGCTATAACTGCGTAGAACTGTGCGAGAGTTGGTTTCGACCAAACACGATTGTAATAGAACAGTAAAGACTTGGAGGTAGCTTTGAGCAAGCATTTGAAGAGCTTGTGAACCGTTCTTCTTTCACCAGTTTGAGGACCAAATTGAGGACAAAATTTGAGGTAGAAAGAGGACATTTGTGCTAGATCGAAGGACTACATTTAGTGCAAATTTGAGGACCAGTTTTGCAGTGACAGAGTTGAGGACAGAGATCTCCAGCCAGAGCAAGGAAGACAGGTGTCTTTTGTGGGAAGAGTTTGTTGTACTTAGTATGGCACTGAGAGGGGGGGTGAATCAGTGTAGCATTCCAAGATATGAATTAATAGCTCTAAAAACCACATCAGTTAAAACTTATAAACAAATATAATAAGTACAGCAAGAGAACATCACACAACACAGATTTTTAACGAGGTTCACCAAAATGGCTACTCCTCAAAAAGAATGGCTGCTTGGACTACCATCGAAATCCAGCCTCTTGCAAAGCACCAACTTTACAATTTGTTTACCAGCACCAACTGGAAGGAGCACCAACCCCTTATTTATCTGCACCAACAGAAAGGAGCACCGACCCCTAATTTGCCAGCACCAACTGGACTTCAATTTAGAATAAAAATGTTTGATAGATACCTTTGTTATTGCAAGACTCTAACTGGTCTACTTCACCTTTGCAATCTCTGCTTACTCTGCTCTCTTTCTTGCACAATCACTTCACACAATCTACTGCACTGCTACAGCCAAACTTTGCAATCAACTTTGCCCTTCACACTCTCTGCACACTCCGCTTTCTTTACGCATACGCTTCACACACTTTGTGTTCCTCCATACTCTGCTCTCTATTTGCATTCACAATCACACTTCAAACAACTCTACACGACTAGCTCACATTACGCACTTCATTATCATCTTGTCGGTTCTGCGCTATCTGCCCTTTTACGACTGCATATCGCACGATCATATTCGCTCTGATCGATATATCTAAAACTCTGAACAGCCCTCCTTTTATAGATGAAATTTTAGGATCAAACCCTAAAGAATGTCAGCTGAGAAACCCTAGAAAATGTTAGCTGCAAAACCCTAGAAATTATCGACTGCAAAACCCTAACATTCGTCGGCCCAGATTTAACTTTGTCAGCCTCAAACGCCTCTGCCACCTTTGTCACCTTCCTGTAGCTTATTGCCGCAAAATAATAACATGTCGTGATATCGTGACAATTTTTGTAGCCATACGCCTTCTTGTCCTTGCTGTCATGAAATTGTGACCCTTTTGGCTGTTGAAAGCTTTGCCACCGTTCTTGTCGCAAAATCGTGACACTTCAAACTTTTGCTAACATCATCCTCATCCTTGTAAAATCATGACGCTTTTGGCTACCAGAGGCTTTTCTTACAATCTGTCATGAAATCGTGACACTTTTTGCTTTTGCAGACGTCATCCTCATTCTTGTCATGAAATCATGAAACTTTCGGCTTCCAAAGGCTTTTCTTGCAACCTGTCATGAAATCACAACACTTTCAGCTTTCGCTGACGTCATCCTCATTCTTGTCGCGAATTCGTGACACTTTCGGCTTCCACAGGCTTTTCTTGCAACCTGTAGCAAAATCATGACACTTTCAGCTTTCGCTGACGTCATCCTCATTCTTGTCACGAAATTGTGACACTTTCGGATTTCGTACATTCCTTGCTTCATGTAGTAGCGAAATCATTACAACTTTGTGCCTTGTGCTTCCAACTTTGCTTCTACCCGTGAGATTTTGACTTGTAGCGAAATTGCTACACTTTTGTGCCTTGCACTTTCGACTTGTAGCGAAATCGCTACACCTTTGAGTTCTGCACTTTTGACTTGTAGCGAAATCACTACACCTTCATGTTGTGCACTTTTGACTTGTAGCAAAATTGCTACACCTTCATGTTATGCTTTTTCAACTCGTAGCAAAATCGCTACACCTTTTTTTTGTGCAAATTTGATTCGTAGCAAAATCGCTACAACTTTTCACTTAACACTTTCTCCCTGCTTCGACCAGCGAAAATCCAACATGTAGCAAAATCTCTACAGTTTCTCGACTTAGCTTCTTGGCCTCCAACATGTCGCAAAATCGTGACAGTTTGCCTTGCATCTTCTCTCTCCTCATTTTTGTCACGAAATCGTGACATTTTTGGCTGTGCCTTCTCTCTCCTCACTTTTGTCACGAAATCATGACATTTTCGACTGTGCCTTCTCTCTCCTCATTTTCATCGTGAAATCGTGACATTTTTGGCTACGTCTTCTCTTCTCATTTTCGTCATGAAATCGCGACATTTTTGACTGTGCTTTCTCTCCTCTGACCTGTCGCGATATCGTGACAGTTTTCTAACTTGTCTTTTTCTTTGAATTTTTGAAACTGGGTCACTTCTATTTTCTTGGAATTGCACTTCTTTACATAATATGACTATCCTTTGAATTTCTGTCCTCTGCATCTGAATGGCTCCTGAACTATCTATCCACTGCATCATTAGATCTAACTGACTGTATTGACAATAATGACAATACTCCTGCAACACCTTGCTCAACACTGAACTCCTATCCATTGTACTTTGGTTGCACCTTGCTGTTCAATAAACTCTTGTCCATTGCATCAATAAATCTATCTAACTGTGTTGACAACAATGACAATATTGTTTGTTGCACCTAGCTCAACAATCTCCCCCTTTGGAATTGTTGGCAACACATGTGCAATTTTCCTGTAAATCTTCTCCCCCTTTGACAATAATACCAAAGGGCTGTTGTAGACTCCCCCCGAGTCTATGCACAACATTCTTTAGACAAAAATTATTACAATTAGCAAATATTCCAAGCATGAACAAGAAGAAAAACAAATACACAAAGGCTCCCCCTGAGAATGTGATCCCAAGCTAGTCACTTCTTGGGAATTTTAACCACTCAACCAATCTGCATCTTTAGGATACCATAACCCATACTCCATAGTACCCTTGTAATATTATAGAAGACTCTGTCTCTTTGCTGCACTAACTGGTGGACCTCTTCTTCACTTGAAGAATCCTAACTCTGATCTAACTTCAGCTGTGTTGGATGCCAGAATTTCTATCCATTGAAACTCTGTATTCTGTACTCTGTCACCTTCAATGCTCAGTCAATAGGCTCACAAAGAACCTGCTCAACAGGCTCACATAGAACCTGCTTAACAAGCTCACCAAGGAACTTGCCCAAATCTGCTCTTGCCAAGCTCTCTAAAAACTTGTCCAAAACTTCTCTAGCAATTTGTCCCAACATTGTCCTCAAAAAGTTTCCCAAAGACCTTCTTCAAAGGCTCAATCAAACATGCTCAAGTGGTACTCAAGATAAGCTCAACAAAGAATGATAGTCTGAAATTAAATCCACTTCATAGAAGCATACAAAATATTGTTAGAGACTTAATATCTTCTATTCTCAAATCTCAATCTCAACTCAAATAAAGAAAAGTTTATTTTATGGGACTTGAACAACCACATGCAATCAATCACTTGACTAAGCTTAATTATCTTTACTCAACCAATCATCTCTCACACAACCCTAGTCCAAGAATGTATCAACCAACTCTTGTTCAAGATCTATACCAACACCGCAGATATGCATCGACTCCGTGCATGCATAAAATACTGTACCTCAACACAAATCAGATCCGTTTTTACATTTGTAGCTTTGTCTAAGTTTTTTGCAGTCAATGCTGGTCACCCCTTACTTTCAACTGTGCAAATCTGGAGAAGACATTCTATCAAACACTTCATGACCAACCATTTATCTCTTTACTCAGCCTTATACTTCTTAGCCTCGGATTGGCATTTTATTAACAGTTAAAACAAAATTGTCTGAGAATTAAATAATTCCACCAAGGCACCATGAAAGTTCTAACAATCTTTACATCAATGAATGGAACAGATACACGCTTCTTTTATCGAAACATAAATACGTAGCTAGAGCAAAAATTCTTCCACTAATCAAATTATCTAAACTGTTACATTTCATGGCTTCAAACAGTTATAGTAAGAACCATCAATAGTACAGCAATGACATACAACAATACTAGAAATGGTGGCGACTCTCCATTTAATCTCCAACCTTCATGGCACTTCCACAAACAACTATATGAACTAAAATAAATTTAAACAACTATAGTGCAACTCCTCCTTACTGCTTGCCTTTCATCCTCAGGTTAACCCAACAAACATATAGGAGCAATAAAATAAAACCTTTTTCAAAATGCTCCCCCTAAGGATGTGTTACCTGGAGTTGCTTAGTGTAGTAGAAGAGCAGTCTCCTTTAGTTCAAGGAGACACGATTTCCTCTCTTCTTTCTTTCTCCAGACTTTCTTGACCTCGGGCTTGGATTTTTCACCTGCGTCCCTATTTTGCATCATTGCATGAACTTGAATATCTCTCTGGTGTGATTGTCTCTTATGCATCCATGATGAATGATTATTTTCCTTTCTTCTATGAACCTGATTTATTCCCTGTCTGTGTTGTGTTCTTTGTGTCTTATGAAATCTACTGTTTTGCCTTAGATTTGATACAGAAGTGCTTGGACAAAACCTTGCTATGTGCCCATGACCATTGCATTGAAAACATTGTCCAAAGTGTTCACTTAGATATGCAGATGTATTTCGACTAGCATAACTCTTTGATTTATTATTTAATCCACAATAAGTTGCCTTGTGACCATACTGGTTACATCTGAAACAATAGCCATTAAAAGTGTTAGCATGAAAAGAGTGAGAGTGGTAGAACCTCTTTTGTTGTGGCTGCTTTGCTGTAAATCTCCTTTGATATTTTCTTTCTTTTGAAGATACAGCTTTAACCTTTTCTTGCTTGGACCCTTCAACATTGAACTTCTTCTTCTCTGTAGAATTGGAAGATAAAGGTTGTTCAGCTTCATATCCAAGACCATGCTTAACCGTGGTGCTTTTTTGATGACTTATCATTTTATCTAGCAATTTTGTGCTCTTCTCAAATTTAAGATTTGTATTGGACTCTTCTAGTTGTTTCTTCAATGAAACAATCTCTTCTTCTTGTTTGCGACAAATAATCTCTTTCTCATTGATCTGCGACTTGAGAGTTTCCTCAATCCTTTTAGACTCTTCTACTTGCAGCTTTAGATTACTAACTACTTTGTTAGAATCCTCTTCATGTTTGTTACACACATTGACTTTATCATTCAGCTGTGACTTCAAGTCTTCTTCTATTTTCTTGGCCTTTTGGAATTGTAAGAACAGATTTTCAATATCATCCCCATATTCTTCCAATTTCTTGGACAGTCTTTTGTTCTTTTTATTTTCTATACTCAACTCTTCAAGAGCAAAGATCAACTCACCTTCCCAGTCTACTTCAGCATTGAGGTTTTTATTATCTGCTTCAGTGTTCACTCCTTCTGCCTTTTCTGGTTCAATTTCCTCTACCATAGAAACTGAAACTGGTTGAGATGTCTTTTTAAAGGAGGTTCTATTCTTCTTACGAGCTATAATTTGATCTTCATTCTAATTTGCTTATGCATTCATTTCTTCTTTATTACATTCCTATTCTGATTCTATTTCTTCTTCATCTTCACTACTACTAAACCCATAACACTGACGTTCATTATGCTTGAGTTGATCAAAACATTCTGAACCTTGAGAACCTATATTATGACCGAGTTGACTCTTGGCCTTTTCTCCATTGTTTGATTCATCTCTTGAATCTATAGCAATAATGAATTTATCTTTATTTTCTTTTATGACCCTATGTGATCTTTTCTTCTTGTGTCTCATGGTTCCATTCTTGCATTTCTTTGCCATTAGAGTATTAATCCAAGATCAACCCTAACTTATTTAGCCTTTAAAGGGAACTTGGCTCTGATACCAATTGTTGTACTTAGTATGGCACTGAGAGGGGGGGTGAATCAGTGTAGCATTCCAAGACATGAATTAATAGCTCTAAAAACCATAGCAGTTAAAACTTATAAACAAATATAATAAGTACAGCAAGAGAACATCACACAACACAGATTTTTAACGAGGTTCACCAAAATGGCTACTCCTCAAAAAGAACGGCTGCTTAGACTACCATCGAAATCTAGCCTCTTGCAAAGCACCAACTTTACAATTTGTTTACCAGCACCAACTGGAAGGAGCACCAACCCCTTATTTATCTGCACCAACAAAAAGGAGCACCGACCCCTAATTTTCTAGCACCAACTAGACTTCAATTTAGAATAAAAATGTTTGATAGATACCTTTGTTATTGCAAGACTCTAACTGGTCTACTTCACCTTTGCAATCTCTGCTTACTCTGCTCTCTTTCTTGCACAATCACATCACACAATCTGCTGCACTGCTACAGCCAAATTTTGCAATCAACTTTGCCCTTCGCGCTCTCTGCACACTCTGATTTCTTTACGCATACGCTTCGCACACTTTATGTTATTCCATACTCTGCTCTCTATGTGAATTTGCAATCACACTTCAAACAACTCTACATGACTAGCTCACATTACGCACTTCGTTATCATCTCGCCAGTTTTGCGCTATCTGCCCTTTTACGACTGCATATCACACGATCATATTCGCTCTGATCAATATATCTAAAATTCAGAATAGCCCTCCTTTTATAGATGAAATTTTAGGATCAAACCCTAAAGAACGTAGGCTGAGAAACCCTAGAAAATGTCAGCTGCCAAACCCTAGAATCCGTCGACTGTAACCCTAAGAATGTCGGCTGCAAAACCCTATAAATTGTCGACTGCAAAACCCTAACATCCGTCGGCCCATATTTAACTTTGTTGGCCTCAAACGCCTCTACCACCTTTGTCACCTTCCTGTAGCTTATTGTCACAAAATAATAACATGTCGCGATATCGCGACACTTTTTGTAGCCGTACGCCTTCTTGTCCTTGCTATCGCAAAATCATGATCCTTTTGGTTGTTGAAAGCTTTGCCACCGTTCTTGTCACGAAATCGTGACACTTTGAACTTTTACTGACGTCATCCTCATCCTTGTCATGAAATCATGACGCTTTTGGCTACCAGAGGCTTTTCTTACAATCTGTCACGAAATCATGACACTTTCCACTTTTGTAGACGCCATCCTCATTCTTGTCACAAAATCGCGACACTTTCAGCTTCCAGAGGCTTTTCTTGCAACCTGTCGCAAAATCATGACACTTTCAGCTTTTGCTGATGTCATCCTCATTCTTGTTGTGAAATCGTGACACTTTCGGCTTCCACAGGCTTTTCTTGCAACCTGTCGCAAAATCACAACACTTTCAGCTTTCGCTGACATCATCCTCATTCTTGTCGTGAAATCGCGATGCTTTCGGCTTTCGTACATTCCTTGCTTCATGTAGTAGCGAAATCGTTACAACTTTGTGCCTTGTGCTCCCATCTTTGCTTCTGCCCGTGAGATTTTGACTTGTAGCGAAATCGCTACACTTTTGTGCCTTGCACTTTCGACTTGTAGCGAAATCGCTACACCTTTGAGTTCTGCACTTTTGACTTGTAGCGAAATCGCTACACCTTCGTGTTGTGCACTTTTGACTTGTAGCGAAATCGCTACACCTTCGTGTTATGCTTTTTCAACTCATAGCGAAATCGCTACACCTTTGTTTTGTGCAAATTTGATTCGTAGCGAAATCGCTACAACTTTTCACTTAACACTTTCTCCCTGCTTCGGCCAGCGAAAATCCAACATGTAGCGAAATCGCTACAGTTTCTCGACTTAGCTTCTTGGCCTCGAACATGTCACAAAATCGTGACAGTTTGCCTTGCGTCTTCTCTCTCCTCATTTTTGTCACGAAATCATGACATTTTCGGCTGTGCCTTCTCTCTCCTCACTTTTATCGTGAAATCATGACATTTTTGGCTGCACCTTCTCTCTCCTCATTTTCGTCGCGAAATCGTGACATTTTCGGCTACGCCTTCTCTCTCCTCATTTTCGTCACAAAATCGTGACATTTCTGGCTGCGCTTTCTCTCTCCTCCGACTTGTCACGAAATCACGACAGAAAACATGTCGCGATATCGTGACAATTTTCTAACTTGTCTTTTTCTTCGAATTTTTGAAACTGGGTCACTTCTGTTTTCCTGGAATTGCACTTTACATAATCTGACTATCCTTTGAATTTTTGTCCTCTGCATCTGAATGGCTCCTGAACTATCTATCCACTGCATCATTAGATCTAACTGACTGTATTGACAATAATGACAATACTCCTGCAACACCTTGCTCAACACTAAACTCCTATCCATTGTACTTTGGTTGCACCTTGCTGTTCAATAAACTCTTGTCCATTGCATCAATAAATCTGTCTGACTGTGTTGACAACAATGACAATATTGTTTGTTGCACCTTGCTCAACAGAGTTCCACTTGCTAAGGGGAGAGGAGATAGAGGTCCTCTAGAGGATCACTAGAAAAGTTGACTTAGGGGAAGGTGTCTCCTTTGAGCTGAGGCTCATAAACATTGTAATAGGGAGGTTTCCCAGAGGTTTTGTTATAACTTTTAGAAGAAAATTTTATATCCGTGGATTAATTTGCTGTGTCTTATTGCAGATTGCTTCTTGTGCACTATTTTATTGTTGTCATTACTGCTATCTTATTCTGCTTGTTAATGATTTGAAAGCTATAGTGATAGATCAAGTTAAAAAATGTCTTATACTGTTCACCCCCCCCTCTCAGTATAAGCTTGTGTTCTTCAATTCTTTTCTTGGTGTAGTCGCAGAAGTCTGAGGAGGGTCAAAACGTATTTTCTCATTGGACTGGTTCTTCTATGGAGTTGCCCTGGGGGTAGGAGGAAAACCTAGTGGTTGGAGTTCCTTAGGGTCAACTTGTAATGACTTTTTTCCCGATCTTGTCAAGACCGATACTTGTTCCATTGATGGCATTGCCAAATTGTGGTGCACCTCTCTGATTATGTTCACCCGTCCCTTGCCAGTTTCTTTGGCTCTTTCATTAATAATCGCTTGCACATGATGTTGATGAATCATGCATGAATCTTCTCCATGAGGATCGTTGCAAGTGGTACACCAGTAATCAAAATTAGCGGGTTCTCCATTATCCCCTTTCTCATTTGCATACACCACATTTTTTCTCTCTTGTACCCTTCCACTTTTCGAAGCACATTCCTTTTGTATCTGTGGAAATCTTCTTGCTTGGATATTCCGTTAAGCCTCTCTCTTTTTCATGGATGCCATTTCATTTGACAATGTCTTCATTGTATCAATTATGGTCGTGTATTGATCATTGGGGTGAGCTGATGCAAGGGGTGTAGCTGGTAATGCAAGGAATGTAGGAGGTGCGACTATAGATGGGAGAGCTTGTGTTGATGGGAGTATAGGTAGTTTAGAAATTGACGCTTGGGAAAGCTCTGGTACAATTGGCAATAGACTCTTTGATGGATATCTTTTTGTAGCGATGAGATCAGCTTCGCCCTTTGCTGCCTCTAAATAGATCCCAAGAAAGGTGGTTAAACGAGATTGTCTTATTATCATACTGAGATCTGAATCAAAAGCCCTTAAGTAATAGCATATAGCTTTTTCTTTCATGGGTTTTAGGCCCTACAGTACTCTACCACAAGTTCTGGTAAATCTGATGTTGAAATCTTGGATTTCTTCTTGTGGATGCCTCTCAATGATAGTGAATTGATTCAACAATGTGAAAGGATCTGCAGGTATATTAAATTCATCTACCATACGGCCGACAAGTACTGCCCAAGAAGTAATGGATCCAATGGGGAGCACTCTGTACCAATAGAGCATCTTTCCTTTCAAAGATATAACCAACAATCTGACCATTACATCTTCCTGAGTGATGTTGTAAACAGATGCTAGCGATGATACATCTAAACAGTGCTCATCTACTATTTTGCCTATTTCGTCAAAGGTCGGTAATGCTTTTAGTGTAGCTTGTGGAATTTGGTGGTGTGCTCCCAAGTTCAAAGGGCCAGTTTGATTCCACACAAGATGGGCTAGGGCAGGGGCGGTTGCCATGATTGCTAAAGGAGTTACAACTACTATAGGATTGCTTGCAGATGCTCCTACAACGGGTGTTAAAGAGGTGCTAATGGTGCTAGGAATATTTGATCGTGCGGCTAGCACAGGGTGTGCTTTTAGGCTTTCAAGATGTAGTTCAAAGAACTTGATAGGTTCTTCAGAGTTTCTAGCTTAGGATCTGGTTATCATATGGCTATATAACCAGAAGGTTTCTAGACAAGGTCTTTCTTTTATGGTCTAAATTGCAACAGAGTCGCCAGGTGGTTATTCTTGAGATTTTCAAACAAAAAGGCTCTTAAGGTAAAACACCAAAACTTATACAATAATCTGGGATTGCTGGTCCCACTGGGTGTGCCAAAAACTGTTGGAACAAAATTTTCCTTTAGTTAATAGTGTTGCACCTTAGACTTTGCCAACATTGAATAGACAGATCTTTCTTGAGATCATCTGTCTAGTCTCCAGAGAAGGCTGGTTCTTTTAAGTTTTTTAGAGAAAATGGGAACAAGAGATAAGGGAAATATAGCCTAAGCTAGAACTTTTCTCACGGTACAGATTGGACAACAACAAACATTGACGATGCAGATTACTACTTTCAGAGTTTTCTTTATATCTTCTTTATAGAAAACATGAATTCCTGAGTGTGACTTTTAGATGTTCGTCTAAATGCATGTAAATATCTTTTAATGTTCAACTCTAGAAACAAGACTTATACGTGCACAGTCCAGATTTCAGAATAGATACATTATAAAACTTAGAATGAATAAAAGTTAAAACACCAAACACATACACTTGCACACAGAAGTTTAGAAAGCCAGAAGAAGAAATATTTTATTGCTTGTAATCCAGTACATGTACATCAAGCTTGTAAACGTCCAAGAGCCGACCCTTTTTCTAGAGTCGCTCACCCCTATATATACCCTAAAAGAGTATCTTTTTCTAAGTACATCTTACTATTTTACAAGCAATCATCTACAGTTTCTAATAATACACAAGTCTTCTATGAATTAGATATCTTCTCTGCAGATTAGATTCTAAACGAGCCTGTCACATTTTCAATCATCTGGCGAGCCTGCTCTATCCTATATTTCTGATAATCATGTCAGAAATAACTTCTTGGTGTCAATGCATGCCTTTGATTGCCAAAAATACATTTTATTCCTTTATAGCTGGCGTGTCATGAAATCGTGACATTCTTTCCTTGCTTTGCTCTTTTGCCATCTCCAGCCGTGAAAATGAGACATGTCACAAAATCATGACATTCTTTCCTTGCTTTGCTCTCCTGCCACTTCCAGCTACAAAAATGAGACATGTCATGAAATCACAACATTCGTCTCTTGCTTTGCTCTTTTGCCGCTTCCAACCGTGAAAATGAGACATGTCACGAAATCGCGACATTCTTTCCTTACTTTGGTTTTGTGCCGCTTCCAGTCGCAAAAATGAGACATGTCACGAAATCATGATATTCGTCTCTTGCTTTGCTCTTTTGCTTTGCTTTTTCCCGTGAAAAGGCAACATGTCGCGATATCGTGACACTTCTGCCTCTTTGTTCTCTTTTGTTGCTCTTGGCCGCGAAAATGCAACATGTCGCAATATCGTGACACTTTTGCCTCCTTGCTCCCTTTTTTTGCTCTTAGCCATGAAAATGCAACATGTCGCGATATCGTGACACTTTTGCCTCCTTGTTCTTTCTCTTTGCTTTGGACCGCGAAAATGCAACATGTCGCAATATCGCGACACTTTTTCCTCCTTGCTCTTTCTCTTCGCTTTGGACCGAAAAAATGCAACATGTCGTGATATCACGATACTTTTTCCTCCTTGCTCTTCTCTTTGCTTTGGACCACGAAAATGCAACATGTCACGATATCACGACACTTTTTCCTCCTTGCTCTTTCTCTTTTATTTGGACCATGAAAATACAACATGTCGCAATATCGCGACACTTTTTCCTCCTTGCTCTTTCTCTTCGTTTTGGACCGCAAAAATTCAACATGTCGCGATATCGTGACACTTTTTCCTCCTTGCTCTTTCTCTTTGCTTTGGACAGTGAAAATGCAACATGTCACAATATCGCGACACTTTTTCCTCCTTGCTCTTTCTCTTCGCTTTGGACCGTGAAAATGCAACATGTCGCGATATCACGACACTTTTTCCTTCTTGCTCTTCCTCTTTGCTTTGGATCGCAAAAATGCAACATGTCACGATATCGTGAAACTTTTTCCTCCTTGCGGTGTTTTTCTTTTTTTTTGATCTTTAGCATATGGGCCACTTCGGTCTTCTTGGAAAATATGCAAAAAGGTGCATCAATTGTTTTTCTGTAGTTAGTCACTTTTTGACTAACAGTAAGATAAGGGGTTTTAAAGGATCCCCAAACCTAATACATATGGGACTGAGAAAGAGGAAGAGATAATGCATCATTATTAGAGAAAACAATCTTTAAGTAAATGAACATATTTATATATAAAACCAGTACCAAACTCCCCAAAAGAAAAATAAATTGGAAAAAAAACTGACTGCAATACCCAAAGGGAGATCACAAGATACAACAAAGAATCTCGCTACCCTCTAGGGAGACCCCACACACTAAAGGAACACCTCCACATATGCCACCAAAAAAGAGCATGATACCTGGAGAAGATAAGATTCCCAATAAACTGGCACCCACTATACATGAGGCACCTATAGATGGCACCAAATCCCTACCAACAAGAAAACATTGAAGAATAAGAGGCTCCAAAAAGTATAGGAAATCTCCCCTTGGCTTCCTAAAATGGTTAACCAGAACCCACAACTAACCATGATCATCCATAATTAAATTCTAAAGACTCCGAGGAAAGTTTATCATCCAAACTGTAATGCCTTGTTGCGATATCCCAATATTCATCAAAAGGTCCGTCGCTTTGTTTCCTTCATGAAAAATATGCTTAATTTGAGGCTTTGATATCGAACAAAAAATTTTGACTACTTTTGTCATGATATTTGTTATATTCCAGTGCAAGGTGCAAGACTTCTTGACTAGATTAATAATATTTAACGAATCTCCCTCCACTATAACTTTATTAAAACCCGAGGATTCTACCAATAAGAGGACTTGAAGGAGTGCTCTGTCTTTTGCAAAATAGGAGGTTTGGATTGAAAGGTTTTGACAAAGGCACTTAGCATATCCCCTTTATCATTTCTAAGTACACCACCTACCGCAACAAGACCCAAGTTCCCCTTAGAAGCACCATCTAAGTTGAGTTTAACCCAACCCGTAGGAGGAGGGGACCAAAAAAGGAAGGATCTCAAAGAGGGAGGAGGCAGGTCATTAGACATAATTTGTTGAGGAAAACCAAGCTTGAGTTGTATCAAGGCTTCATCAAGGAGCCCACCATGCAGATCTAGGAAACAAGAGGTCATATTCTCCACAGACGTCTCAATCACTCTACTAAAAATATATTTAGGATCATGCTTTGAATTTTTGAATGCTCTTTGATTACACTCCCACCAAATTCTCCAAATAAATGGGGGAGTAAGAAGATCCAGAATTTGATCAAGCGAGGAGATTTAAAAGGTGAAGTCCATTGCAAACAAACCTCTAAAATAGAATTTGGCAAGACTCAATGAACTCTTAGGTATAAAAAACATGGGCTACCATTGTAGCAGAGAAGGGATAGTGGAAAAATATATGGAGGTATGATTATTCAGCATCCTCGCAGAGATAACACCTATTGGGTAAACACATACCCCTCCTAGGGAGATTCTCAAGAGTGAGATATCTATTCTGTATTGCTAGCCAATAAAATACATTTACTTTAGGGGTCATATTCTTCATCTAAAATTTACCAGGTAGATACCATTGAGGAGAATTAGAGTCGATGTAGAGGTAGGCTGATTTGACCAAAAATGAACCCTCACCTCTCCTTTCCAAATGAGAGAATCCTTGATTTCATGAGTTTCCAAAACCTGGAGCTTGAGTAAATTTGATATGGCGACCCAAGCATTAGCTTCCTCATTACTGCAGTTAGAGGTGGGGACTAATTTTTAGATTCTCCTTCCTCCCACACTTGTAATAAAAGCCTCTACTTTAGACCATCTAAGTCTACGGGTAAGATGTTATACCAATGATAGGTTGGTATCCTAGATTAGCGGGTGCTCAAGGAGCCATGAATCCTGCTAGAATTCAATGGATTTACCATTTGCCACGATCCACAGAGCACCAAGAGCTAAATATGATCTTAATTTACTCACGCTCTACCAGAATCCAGAAGGTGGGCCCTTCTTGGGGAAGGGGATCAGTGAGCAAAATATTTGAGTGGATCAATTACTTAGCTATGATAAGTTTTACCCAGTCAAAATTATGATTTATTAGAATTTTCCAGCCTTGCTTAAGGATTAGGGCTTCATTAATCAAACAAATGTTACGCAAGCCTAACCCACCTTTTTCTTTCCTTGTACAAGCTTGGTTACAAGAGACCAAGTGGAACTTCTTGTGATCTTGAGGTCCCTTCCATAGAAAGGTCTTTTGAATCCTCTCTAATTTGGTCAAAAATTTCACATGCAATTTACAAATAGACATAAAATATACCGAAATGTGTTGTAAGACAGTTTCAACCAAATTAATTTTACCTGCGTGGATGAGTAAAGCCCTTTGCTAACTAGCAAGCATCGCTATATCTGTTCGATCACCGGGTCCCATAAACACTCCATTTTTTCCAATGAAAAGAGGTAAGCCCAAATAGGTGGTAGGAAAGTCAACAACTCTACAACCAAGGATATCTACAATATTTTTTTGTTGATCTTGGGCGTATTTAGAAAAAATAGTAGGTTTTTAGAAATATTGATTCTTTGACCAACCACATTTAAATAGGCAAAAAAAATGGACTTCACATCTCTGGCTTGGACAATAGAGGTAATGAGTGACAAGAGTGTGTCATCCGTGAACTAGTGGTGGCAGAGCGAGTCCAAGGGAATGGTTGGATTGATACCTTTAATCAGAAGATTATGAGAAAAGGTTCTCCCCAATACCTCAGCCATGAGAATAAAGAGGTAAGGGGAGAGTGGGTCACTTTGGCAAAGCCCCCTAAGGCTTTGGAAGTACCCAGCTAGGGCCCCATTGACCAACACTAAATATTTTACTAATGAGACATAGGTCTTAATAAACTTGATCCAACTCTGGCTAAAACTGAATTTGTCGAGCACCACAAATAGGAAATCCCAAGATACACGATTGTAAGCTTTGTTCATATCTAACTTGAGAAACATTCCCGACCTTCCACTTTTTTGTGCTGAATGGAGGATTTCATGCACGACCACAACCCCATCAAAAATCTATCTACTTGGTATGAAACTAATCTGAGCTTTGTCAATCAACAAGGGTATGCATATCTTTAGCCTATTAGCCAAGGATTTGGAGAAAAGTTTGTAAATAGTGTTGTAGAGGCTGATAGGCTAGAACTTTCCAAAGTTGCTGGCTTTAGCAAATTTAGGTATGAGAACCAAAAATGTGGAGCTCACCCCATACGACAATGAATTAGAACACTGAGCTTCCCTCATCGTATCACAAAATTCCTTCCCAACTATATGCCAAAATTTCTAGAAAAATAGTGGAGGGAAACCATCAGGACTTGATGCTTTTAGCGCACCCATAGAAAATGTGGTATTTCTTATTTCTTTATATTTGAAGGGTGCTTCAAGGAACTCATTCATTTCATAATTTACAAGCCTGGGATTAGCTTGAAGCAATTTTTTTTTAGCCCTAATGTCTCTTCTATCTTTAGAACCTAATAATGAATTGAAGTATGAAGTTACCTCGGTTCTGATATCTAGTATATCCATAGCTTTGGTCCCATCCTCCCTATCTATCTCACGTATATTATTTGCACTCATGTACCTCAAAGTTGAGACGTGAAATAATTTGGTATTTTCATCGCCTTCTTTAAGCTAGAGGGCACAAGATTTGTGTCTCCATAAATTTTCCTCCTTTACAAGGGTGTTATGAAGTTCTAAAAGCATCTTATTCTGATTAGATCTTATCTCACTCGAAAAACCCCCATTTCCAATTTCCATATTCAGGTCTGCGAGTTGATTTTTTTAATATTGCTTCTTCACAAATATATCTCCAAAAACCTCTTTGTTCTAACATTTAAGTCTCCCTTTTACCAACTTGAGTTTGTTTGCTATTTTCACCAGTCCAACCCCTAGGATAGATTCTGCCCAGCAATCTTTGATCTTTGTTTCTAAACCTGAGTGGGAGCACCACATAGCTTCAAAGTGAAATGGTCTAGGGAAGAACTTTCATTGTTGAGGGGATTCCATCCATAAGGGATTGTGATAAGACCCTATCTTCTAAAAATCATTCAAAATGGCATCAAAAAAAAATGAGAGGCTCTGCTTTGCTCTATCCAACTTGGTCAAAATGAGATGCTCCCTAATTCGACGGTTGTTCTAGGTGAAGTGAGCACCTTTCAAGTCTAGATCCACCAATTATCCTTAGCTAACAAAATCTGCAAAGTCCTCCATGCTTCCTTCATAAGGGAAATTACCCCCTTTTTTATCGAATAGGAATAGAGGCGAATTGAAGTCACCTGCTAAAATCCAAGCCTCCTCTTTGAATCCTTCTCTCATTTGTAGAAGTGAGGACCAAAATATTTTCCTGCTAGGGCCAAAGTTCGGAGCATAAATATTTGACATGACCCATATTTGGTTAGTCGACTTGCAAAAAAATAATAAATTGATAACTCGCTCAGAAGAGGAGATCACATATTCCTCAACCTTTGATAGGTACCAAAAATAAAATAGACATCTAGAAGATCCATCAGCTGGGCTTGCAGTAAATCCAACATTCTTCTAGATGGAATTTCTTACTGAATCAATGTTTTTACTCTCAATCTTGGATTCTTGTATGAAAAATATGTTTGGAGATTAGTCCTTTTAGAGAGAGGTTAGTAACCATATTTTTGAGGATCCATTCAATCCTATGATGTTCTAGCAAAGGAACTTCATTTACCGTTTGTAGATTTATTTTTAGCCATGAGTGGCTATGAGGATCGACTGAAGGCTTCTAGCTTCAATTGTTTTCCTCTCAAGTCAATGCTATTATCAACCTTTAGTTGTGTCTGAGAACTATTGGCTATTTCAAAATATACTTCCCTTTTCCTTAAATATTTATTCAATGGTTTACCCACCTTTTTCTCAACCCCAACATCCACTTTTTTATGGTGGATCCTGGTTTTGGGGCCATGATAACTATTCATGATGGGATTGGAAGAGGGGGGTTTCTTCAAAATAAAGAGTAAAATTTATTGCAATATTGGCTCTTCCATATGTAAACTTTCAAAGGAATTGAAAAAAACCAGATCTTTATGGCTTACTTCCTCTAGAGAAGGCCCTAGGAAACGATTGGTACTCATGTTAGGAGTCCTGGTTCCCTCCTCTTGAATCAGTTCCAAAGCTGAACTCTGCAAAACCTCCTTAGGACTACCCCTTAAGTCTATTGCAAGACTTAGTGGGGAGAGTGGGGGAGGTTCCCCATCCTTGACCTAGCCAGTCTCCTCTTGATGGGGCTCCCCATCCTTAGCATGGTTCATCTCCGCTTGAAGATACTTCCTGACTTCAGTTTGTCCAAACACCATATGAGGAGGTTCCCTATATTTATACAGATTTGCCATCGCTTGGGGTGACTCCTTATTTTCACCCAAGCCTACCTCTATCAAAGGGTCGATCTTCACACATAAGCCTAGGGTAAGGACATACCCGAAGGAGAAAGGGGAGCTTTCTCACCTTCTAATACAGGGGGATGAGGGTTAACTTCTACTCTTTTCTCCAAAGAGGGTTTTTTTATCCAAAATTCCTTACCCTTTATTTTCCTTCTAGGAGTAGTCGGGACCTTCTAGGAAGGACAATGTAACATCCCCTCTCTAGTAAGCTAGCTTTATTTATTGGGATTAGCCTACTCACAGGTTCTCATAGGCTAAGTTTGATGTGTGGGAGCCCATTGGAGGTTGTGGAGTCTTCTTCAGGTCATCGAGAGCCTTCAGTTGCCATTTTTTCAAAGTCTTTTGGAGCATTGGAGAGCATACTTACTATTTATAGTAAGTTTTTAGGGTTTCTATCAGAATGAACGGTATGATGTGATTCATCTTCAAAATGAGTGTCCATTTATATCTTTAATTGCCAGGTTGTTCGATCGAGGTCCAAGATTTTAATGTGCAACAGTTTAATTATATAAGTTAAATTAATTATTTAATTCTATATAGTTATAACATTATGTTATAAAAATGGGACATAAGGGGTTAAGATGTCACTTAGGAAAAATAACTTATTTTATAAAAGTGACTTATGAGGACCTCAATATGGGACGTCACATTTTAAAAGTGATATTTTGATTATTTTATAATGTTTTAAAATGTTATTGAGCAACTCGAGGAGAATAAAAGGCTTTTTGAGGAGCTCATTTGTTATGCTTGGTTTATTATTTATTTTGGCAATTTGAAGAGAAGACTTGCACCTGAACTTGCACGATTTCTAGAGCTTATTAGGGGTGAAAACCTCCAATAAGAACATCATATTTGGGTGTGAAAAATCACCCTTGGCTGATCATTGATATTTCCATCTCAGGGAATGCATTGGAGCTTCATTATGGATATTTATTGTAGAGATTCAGAGTAATATTCAAGGGTTTTCAGAGTATTTCATTACTGGGTTGAATTGTTGATCATCTTCAATAGGCCATACCATTTTGGCTTGTTTTTGGGTGATTTAGAGTGAATAATGGAGCTAGGGTTTATACCAAAGTTGGTGCCATCATTTTGTAATCCTAGTAATTGGTCTTTCATGATTTTGAAGTGTTTCCAGGTAGATTTTGAAGTGTTTCATCTGGTAGGTCATACACCTGTACCTGGCCGTATAGTATCCATCTTGGTGTGAGGCCCTGAGGTTTGGGTGATTATATTTTAGAGCTTATTCTTCCTTCTCCTTGGGCACCTAGGGTCTAAGGACATCTTGTATTCATTTGCACTTAGAAGAAGCATCAATTTGTGGAGTTTTAATTGAAATTAGTCTTCCTGGTTGCTGATCAATGTATTATTTTACAAATTCTAGGTTTTCATAACTCTCTAGTACTTTTATTTTTGGTGAATTCCTTTAATAGGTTTGTAGTTTAAAATAATTATTATCTATTTCCAAAATTTCATGCATTTTTGTTAAGTAGAATAGAATTTATGCATGATGTAATATTGGTGCACTAAATTTTTTGAGCATTCAAAAACCTTAAAACACCAAAAAATTAGATATTTCAAAAAACAAAAAACACAGATCTGGGTAGAACATTACATGGTATCAAAGCTAGGTTCAACACTACCATATTATGGTTAAGTTGAACATTTCATGAGAGAAAGAGACAAAAGATTAGCAGAAAGGGAAAGAAGAAAACAAAGCAAGCTTACATAGGGGGATACAAAGATAAAAAAACAATGGTCCAAAGAGGATTCATATCCAAAACAAAGTACTTAGACATCAACTTTAGTAGCAGGACCTCACCTTCAACATCCACTAGAGACAGAATCTAATATCAAAATGGGTAAAGAAGTGCCAATGAGCAGAGTTTCTGTGATATATTGAATTCATTAGCAAGAGGTCAGTGTGATATGCCAAATGAACAATGAGCAATGTAGAATGATTTGCAACAATCATAGAGGGAGATAGCTAGAATTTGGAGGGAGGTGTACATTTCATTACAAAGTATCAACATGGGCGGTAATAATCAGGATGCTAGCACTTCCAACCGTTCAAATTTTACTAGGTGTAGCAATAATACTACTAGGCATACACAACCTACTTTCATTCCTAGATAGGAGCAACCTATTCAGAGGAGACATGAGACCCACCCATAGATAATGTAGCTGAAATATGGGTTGAATATCGATCATTTCTAGATGATCTCGAGGATGTTTGGTCATTTGAAAATTTTATGAATAAGAAGAGGACTTGTATGAATATGGGAGGATATCAACATGAGAAGAGGAGACAACCAACACAATGAGACCTTCAACATGCAGTTTCTAGTGAGCAAGATAACCATTCCTCATTTCTATGGTAGTGGAAAAAGCACAACTAGAGCTTGGGTAGAAAAGTTGGATAACTACTTGGCTCTTAGACATATGTCGAAGGATGAGGTAATTAAATTTACCACACTTCACCTAGATGGCATTGCTCATGATTGGTGGTTTCATGGTATCATCACTTTGGGACATGGGCTGATTACTTCCTATGATGAGTTCATAAACAAACTCATTGATTGTTTTGATAAGGACCCGAAGTTATATTTTAGAGAGTTGGCACAATTGAGGTAGACAGGTTTCGTAGACTCATATATTTTAGAATTTCAAAGACTTTCAGTCATGGTGCGTGACATTTCAGAGAGGAGACTTACAATTTTATTTAGTGAAGGATTAATAGAGCCACTCTGTGGATGGATCAAGGCCTTCGAACCACCCTCACTTTAGGAGGCTATGAAAAAACTCGAAATATGGAGTTTACTTCTCCAAAAAGCAAATCATATTTTAAACCATTCTAGGATAGCAAAGACAAAGATAAAAAGAATTTTCAAAAGAGTTATCCTCAAAAAAAATCAGAGTCAAAGAAGTTAGGGGATTATGAACTCAATGAGCTAAGGAAGAAGAAACTATGTTTTCAATGTAGGGAACCTTGGGATTTATCTCATAAGTGTCCACTCAAGGCTCAAATGAAGCAAATGGAGCAGAAAGAATACTTTGAAGTTGAGGATACAGGGTTTGAAAAATTAGAGCAACAATTTGATTCAAATAAAAGTGAAGAAAAAAAAGTAGAAGGAGAGCCCGAACAAGATTCCAAACATGGTGATACAGTAGCCCAACTCTATAGTTTCTAGAAGGAAGGTTCATTCAAAGTTTGGGGGATAATTAATGGACAAAAAGTAGTGACTCTCATAGACACTAGCGCTACACATAACTTCATAGATGAGGGACTGGTCGCTAAGCAGGGAATCAAAACTGAGAAGTTTGAGAGATTTCAGGTGATGGTTTTAGATTGTTCTTCCATTCATTGTACCTGTAGGATTCCTAAATTGTGCATCTAGTTGGAATAGTATGAGCTTAATGATGAATTTTATGTGGTAGATATAGGTAACACACATGTGGTTCTTGGTATGCAATGGATGCGTACTATAGGTGAATTCACAATAAATTTATGTAATATGGAGATGAAATTTGAGGCAATAAGAAAGAGGATTGTTATGAGAGATATGTCTGATGGAGGGGCTAGAGTTGTTTTCCTTAGGAGAATGAAGAGGTTGTTTCGACATGATTAAATGGAATGTATGACATAATGTCTCATCATGCCTACAGTTACAGAGCAATAGAAGGTTGATTATCATCCAAAGATTTAGAAACTTCTGACTAAGCATTCCAAAGTATTCAGTGATATACCTCCTGGGAGACCTCCAAAATGGAGTACTGAGCATATTATAGAGTTAGAGGATGGTGCCAAGACCATCATATCCACTCCCTACAGACACCACAAATGACACAAGGATGAAATTGAGAAGGTGATTTAGGAGTTATTAGATATGGGTCACATACGTCCCATTAGAGTCCTTTTACCTTTGTAGTGGTATTGGTGAAGAAAAAATATGGAACTTGGAGGATGTGTGTTGACTACTAAGATTTGAATAAGAAAACCATCAAAAATAGGTACCCTATTCCTTGCATTGATGAAATCATTGATGAGTTGCATGACGCTTGTTATTTCTCCAAAATTAACTTGAGGTTCGGGTACCATCAGATCAGGATGAGAGAGTAGGACATTGAGAAGACTACATTCAGATTCCATTTTGGTCATTTTGAGTTTATGGTTATGCCCTTCGAGTTAACCAACGTCTTGCCACTTTCCAATCCTACATGAATAGGATATTCAGTAGACAACTCAAGAGATTCTTCTTGATATTTTTTGATGACATTCTGGTATACAACCGGTCATGGGAGGAGCACCTACAACATCTAGAGGAGGTATTGAGTATATTGGAGCAGAAGTCCTTTTATGATAAAGAGTCCAAGTGTGATTTTGGGATGACATAATTACTTTACTTGGGACACATCATTAACGCAAAGGGAATGCATGTTGATCCAGAGAAAATTAAGGCTATATAGAATGACCTACTCCTACAAACCTCATGCAACTTAAGGGGTTATTCAGCTTATGTGGGTTATATAGGAGGTTTGTTAAGGGGTTCTCTCAAACCGCTGCCCCACTTATTAATTTGATAAAGAAAGGGGTGTTTTCTTGGTCTGATACTACTTAGAGGTATTTTTATCACTTCAAATAGGTTATGTGTTCTTGTCCAATGCTTGCTATACCTGATTTCTCTCAGTCGTTTGAATTGTATTGTGATGCTTTTGGTGAGAGAATAGGAGCAATCTTGATGCAAAATAAGCATCCTATAGAATTTGACAGCAGGAAGTTTAAGGATGCAGAGCGTAGATAATCGATATATGATAAGGAGATATTGACCATCATGCATGCTTTGGCCAAATTTATGCAGTATTTGGTTGGGAGAAAGTTCATGGTGAAGACTGATCATAATAGCCTTCGATATTTCCTCAATCAGAGAGACCTCAATGAGAGGCAACACAAGTGGGTGAGTAAGCTGCAAGATTATGATTTTGACATCATTTATGTTAAGGGTAAGAAGAATTTTGTAACTAACACATTATCCAAAAGACCATATCTATGTGCTATAACATGTGTTTTTGCATATTAGAGGGATGAGATTATATTTGAGTATGCTAAGGATTCGTGGGCTTCCAGTTTGATTGATGGCACTTTGCAAGATGACAGGTATTCAATAGTGCATGGGCTGATTTTGTATAAGGACCACATCCTCTTGCATCCAAATTATGAATTCAAGAAGAAAGTCTGATGTTTTCATGATGATCCCACAACTAGTCATTCAAGATTTTTAAAAACATACAAGATCACTAGAGAGTGGTTTACTTGGAAGGGTCTTAAGAATAAGGTCCTTCAATATATCTGGGATTGCACCATATGTCAACAGAACAAGGATGAACACACCTATCCAATTGGTTTATTGCAGCCCTTACCAATTCCTAACTAGAATTTGGAAGGAATCTCAATGGATTTCATTACTGGATTGCCTATGACTCAAGGCAAATACTGCATATATGTGGTGGTGGATAGGATAACTAAATTTGCTCACTTTTTTTCTATTTCATCAACTTCTACAATAGCTCAAGTGGTAGATTTTTTTTTTAAGGAAGTGTTCAAGTTGCATGGGATGCCCAAGACCATCGTTAATTATAGGGATAGTAGATTCATGAGTATGTTTTGGTAAGAGCTCTTCAGACTAGGAGGAACTAAGCTTACTCTTAGTACCAGTTACCACCCATAGATAGATGTAAAGATAGAGATAGTCAATAAATGGGTGGAAGTATATCTTTGGAATTATGTTTTAAGGTAGCAGAAGGTATGGATTAGATGGCTACACCTAAGTGAGTTCTGCTACAAAACTACACATCACATGTCTATTGGGATGAATCCTTTCATGGCATTGTATGGGTATGGAGCTCCCAGATTCGTTGATTTGTTTCTTAGTGATAGCAGAGTGCCTAGAGGCAAGGATTTTCTATAGGATTGTCAAGATATCATGAGAGCTTTGAAGGATAACATTCAATAGGATCAAAATTGGTAGAAGATGTATGCTGATCATCATAGGGTGGAGCACAGTTTTGAGGTTGGTGACTTGGGTTACCTCAGATTGTAGCCTTACATACAATCCACTCTCAAGAAGAGTGTAAAGGATAAACTTAAGCCATAGTTTTATAAACCCTTTAGGGTAGTCAAGAGAGTTGGAGTTACCTGCTGACAATAGAGTTCATAATGTCTTCCACGTATCTCACCTTAACAAGGCATTTTTCCATAATGTAGTACCTTTAGATTTACCACCATTGGATAAGGAGGGAAAACTTATTATTATTTAGGAAGTCATCATTGATTCTTGGGATAAGACTCTTAGGAAGAGGGTGATAAGAGAATATCTCATTAAGTGGAAGAATCTACCAGTAGAGGATGCTACTTGGGAGAATGAACAAATATTACAATATTCAAAGTTGAAATTCCTTGGGGACAAGCAATTTTGGGGAGGGCGGACTGTAATGTGCCCTCTCTAGTTAGCTAGATTTATTTGTTGGGATTAGCCTACTCACGGGTTCCTATAGGCTAAATTTGATGTGTGGGAGCCCATTGAAGGTTGTGGAGTCTTCTTCAGGTCGCCAAGAGCCTTCAGTTGCCATTTTTTTGGAGTCTTTTGGAGCATTGGAGAGCATACTTACTATTTATAGTAAGTCAATTTTTTGGGTTTCTGTCAAAACGAATGGTATGGTGTGATTCATATATGAAATGGAAATTCATTTCTATATTCAATTGCCAAGTTGTTCGATCGAGGTCCAAGATTTTAATGTGCAATGGTTTAATTATATAAGTTAAATTAATTATTTAATTTTATTTTCATTAAAATCCTAAAATTAGACATAGATTTGATAGGAAAGAGTTTTAGATAAACCTACTTGATTATCTCAGCAAAATAAACACAACCGTATAGGTCAACGTCCCCAAACCTCCATGAAATCAACCAACAAACTCTCTCTCCTCAAGTCTCAATGTTGCAACCTTTTTAAATAAATAAATCTCCACCCAAGAAAGAAAAACATCTAAATACTAAAACCATAAAAATAGGGAGTGTCATCCAGGTAAATCAAAGTGGCAACCCCCATTTTTTCTACTTTCTATTCACCGTAAGTCACCATTCATAAAATACTTACAAGGATAAAGCAAAAATAACAAAAATGATGAATTTCTAAAGTTGGTTCAAGACTATAATTGATAAAGCAAGTCCTTAGCCTTAATGAATTGCTCTATATTAGCTTATAAAAATATAGGAAACTTAGAATGAATCACTTGCAGTTTGGAGTGCAAAAATAGACACAAGCAATTTTTAAGGTGACCTATTTAAATAGAGAAAAATATTCTAAAACAAGAGCAAATAAATTTCTAAAAATAGACTTAGAACAAATTGATTCAATTTTAAGCATATCATATCATCCATGATGAATGTAAATTTGCCATAAAAATTGAGGAACCTAAGCCAAACTAGAAAACATTTGAGAAAAAGAGGGGTGGTCCCATCAAGCATACTAAAAACTATATTGAATTGGAGAATTTCCTTTCTAATTTAACATTTGCACCCCAATTCTAGTTTCAACATAGTAGAATGCAGTGCAAATGGCGCCTTCCATCCTTGATATTTAGGTTAACTCCCATTTTTCTTGTAGAATTTTCCTCCGCTAACCTATACTAATTGCATAAAAAGTAATGTGTAGAAAATAAACATGAATGGAAGATTAAGGGTTTGAGTGATTAAAAAAAAATATGGGTATAAACTATAGAAATAAAAGGGTGTGTATAATGCATGAGAATTTGAATAAAAATAATGTTCTCTCATTCACTAGGTATGAAGTTGATAAGCAAATGACAAGATGTGCAAAAGGGCTATGCCTTAATCACCATGCACTTACCAAAATAGGAGGGTGTTGCCACTAATGGGATGTATATGGACTTGCTAGTATCTCAACAACCTCATGAGGTAAAATCATAACATGGGTTTCATAGTATATCTTGGAATTCATATGGCCAAAATATAAATACAATGGAGCCTTATAATTATATTAATAATAGTGCTTACCCCTAATTACCTAGGGTTATTAATAATCACTCCCAATAATAAATAATTGGGAAACATCTTTTGGAAAAATGATGCACCACCATATGTTACCTCTAATTATATCTCTAATAGGTTCAATAGGCTTCTAAAATGACATAGTGTGCCACTATATTCTAAAATATTGCTCTCAAAAGATTTGGTTCAAGATCTATATCTTTATTTTTACCTCCTTGTATCTTATCAATTGATTTGATCTAGTTAGTGAGAGAATTGCTTACTTTTGCAAGTGAATCACTAGTTGTCCTTGAGTGGTTTACTTTCTAAAGCCAATCGGGCTAGTTTAGAAGTAAATTACTCTTTAGCTAATTGATACCTTTTGTAAGTGAATTGATCCTAAGTCGATTGACACCTATGCTAGACTTAGACACATTTGGAGGGTTTTGTGAGGTGTAGTTTGCTACTTGATTCTACCACTTCATGCTCTTTTGAAATTATTTATTCCAATGTAGTGTTTTGGCACTATAGTTATTTTCCATATAATTGTTTAATATTTTAATTTAATGTTATTTATTATAATAATAATAATAATAATAATTGATTATAAAATACTTTTAATATAATAAATAAATTAGATTATTTTGGGTGGATAGGAATTAACTAAAAATTTATAAGAAGTAATTAGTTTTTTTCTTTTATTATCTTATGAGGTTGGATTAGTTTAGTTCAATATGATAAGAAAATTGATTCTCATTATATTGGCAGATTGGCTTGATTGATCCTAGTGGAAGATATTTAATACTCCATCTTAGTCAAGCTATACTTAAGGTATGGTTTACGACTAAGTTTATATCTCAAAATAGTAAACGATATTTAATATTAATCATTTTATATCCTTAATTTAGCTTTCAAAAAAATGTTTTTCAAATCTAATGGTGTAATATAATTGGATTCTTATATGAGAGTTGCATGGTATCATTGTATTGCTTTATTTTCCATTAATAGATGGTCAAAATGTTTTGTTTTATGTTAATAGATGGTTAAAATTGAGACCAAAGGATGTATCCATTTCACCGAACCAACTGATCACAAGTGAGTTCTTTTAAGATTTAATTCTTCATTCTAAAACATATCTCTTGTTATCACAATGAAATATATATTTTACAATGCGATACGTAAAATTTATGCATATAACTATTATTCATTTTCTATATATATATATATATATATATTTTTTTTTTTTTTTAATTTCTTGAAAAAATTTCACTTTAAGTAAGATAAGTTTGCTAAAGATACTAATAATAGTTAAGTATTTAGATGAAATATTTTATATTTAATTATAATATATATTTTTTAAATTATAGTCAATAAGATAAATTTACATTAAGTAAATTTGTTAGCATCATTATTAGCTTTGAATACTTGGTATTCATGTTTAATCTTAATTTTATATATTCTTACAAAAAAATGATAGACTAGAATAAGGGAAATGAAACTTATCTTTTGCTTTATTATGTTGATTATATACTAAAACCATCAATAGTATTTTCCCATGTATCTAATTGTCATTTGATCTTTTTTTGATAGTTTTTGTTATAACAAAGTAATAGTGAAGTGTAAGTAAATAACGAGACTCATCTCTAAGAGAATCATTAAGAGAAAAAAAATTCTCTTTTTCCTATTTAAAAAGCAGGAAATGAGGCAGTATTCGCAAATTCATTTGACTCTTGATCCTTTTCGACATAAAGGAGTAGTAAATCGAATAATAGATATTACACGGATCAATTTGAACATTAATGAATTGTTGGTGATAGAGTATTTTTCCCGTCGAGCTTAAATTGGGAATGAAAAGGAAGGATTCCTGGGGACTTTAACAATTTTGTCCTTCTCCCCTCTCTCTCCCTTCCCTCCCCCCCCCAAGTAGACAAATATATAGAATTGTTCCATTGTTGGGTTCAATCTATATTTGTATTATCCCCCTGTAGGTTATATTACAATCTTATTATCCATGATACATTTATTTCTTGTCCGCTTTTTTTTCAATGTTCTTCTCCTTTTCCATACCAATATTTGTTTTCTTCTTTTATTTGCGTTCTATTTTGTAATAGAACGGAGTTCCGGGATGATGAGATCCTATTGGGTTGTGATTCAATATATTAGGAAAACAATGGAAAAGAAAATAAGGTAAAGATACGGAAAGAGAGGGATTCGAACCCTCGGTAAACATAAGCCTACATAGCAGTTCCAATGCTACGCCTTCAACCACTCGGCCATCTTTCCTACGAGGCCTCTCGAGTCTAATCTATAAAATTAAAAATTAGATTAGTGAATAGCAATTTTTTTAGAAATTATTCTTGTTCAGATACGACCAGATCCTTTTCTTTTGTGGAAGTAAAGTACTTATTTAATTCCCGAAAAGAAAAAAGAACATTTTCCCACACTTCCTCTTATTTCAGGAAATCCAGATCTTTCTCAATCTGCCAATCAAATATTATTCGGATCGAGATTCCCAATCCAATTGAGAATTTGAGACAGATTCAATAATCCATTCCATATTATAATGATTCCTCAATAAGGCGAACTCATCAATTATTGAGTTCGATACCATCTCAATCTCAGATACCTCGTGGAACAACCGATCTGAGGGGGTTAAGCCAACCGAATAAAAGGAACACATAAATTTATTTAGTTTCTTCGTGAAAAAATTAAAAACAGAAGACACTTCTATTGCTTCAATACATTTTGGCATTCTGTCTTTAAGTTCCTTTTCTTTCTTCAGAGATCCTAGTATAGTGGTGAGTTCCTCAATAGAAAGTTTTTTAAGTTGCTTAGTAGTAAATTTTTTAAGCAACTTAGTGAATTCCTCAGGAGTAAATTCCATTTCAGTAATAAGTATCCTCCTCGTATTAGGGAGCTCCGTCTCTTCTTCTTCTTCTTCTTCTTCTTCTTCTTCTTCTTTAGAAGGAAGTTCTGTCTCTTCTTCTTCTTTAGAAGTAAATTCTGTCTCTTCTTCTTCTTTAGAAGGAAGTTCTGTCTCTTCTTCTTCTTTATAAGTAAATTCTGTCTCTTCTTCTTCTTTAGAAGTAAATTCTGTCTCTTCTTCTTCTTTAGAAGTAAGTTCTGTCTCTTCTTCTTCTTTAGAAGTAAATTCTGTCTCTTCTTCTTCTTTAGAAGTAAATTCTGTCTCTTCTTCTTCTTTATAAGTAAATTCTGTCTCTTCTTCTTCTTTAGAAGTAAATTCTGTCTCTTCTTCTTCTTTATAAGTAAATTCTGTCTCTTCTTCTTCTTTATAAGTAAATTCTGTCTCTTCTTCTTCTTTATAAGTAAATTCTGTCTCTTCTTCTTTTGGAGCAGAAGCCCTTTTCTGAAGCTGTTCAGCCATCTCTTGAGCTAATCTATCCTTCTTTTTCTGAAGCTCTTTAGATATCTCTTGAGCTAATTTATCCTCAAAAGATAAAGGTGTAGGTGGTAGTAATATCTTCTTAGATATACATAAAGGGATCCATGCGGATCTCAATTGCTGCATTATTCCCCGAAAAGGCCCACTTAGGAAAGGATCTTCTATTTCAGGAAGGCACATTCCACTTTCCGTGCAGAATTTAACTCTTTTGTCTATCACATCTAGAATAGGGGATCCTTTGCTTAGAGCTTTTACTCGGTGTTCGAGCTCTCTGCCTAAGTAATCCCTTCTTATTTTTTTTGCCACAATCCATTTAGAAAATTGATCTTGATTAGAAGAATAAATTTCTGATCCTGAAACTGATCCTGAACGCCTGACGAAAAACGCCAATTTTTGGCGAATCATTTTTCTACCCAGGGTGGATGTGTAATAAAGTCACTCTCTTCCATCGCTGATGCAAGTATCAAAAAAATAATCAAATACCTCTATCTTGATAGGTCCAAAAAAATCATCTTGAACAGGACATTTAGGGTCTACCTAAATATATTCAAAAGGCCAATTCCATCCGCGATAATCATAAAATAGATTGGGCCACGTTTTTCCAATCCATGGGGATATGACAAACTCAGCACTGTAGGGTTTGCTTTCTTCGTCGTCATTTCTGTCTTCTTCTTCTTCGTCTAATTCGGACGTTTTGGCATCGATTGCATCTTCACTGTACATCGTCAAGATACTGGTTTTTTTATTTTTTTTGTTTTCTTTCCAAGTGGAAGTTTTTTTAGAAGTTTTTTTGGCATTATATTTTGCCAATAATATTGCTCTTTTGTTCCCCCCTTGTGTTTCCCCCCAATTATTGAATTGCTTCTTCAACCAATTCAAAAGGTTGATTTTCATGAGTAAAAGAGTACAAGATTTCAAATCACAAATATTCAACCCAATAGGTTAGGTGATTTAGATAAATTAATTTTAATGTTTTAGATTTTTTTTTTAAGGCTAACTTTTTTAGTTTTGATAATATTCTAATTTAAACCAAGTTACATTGACAACAATTTTTTTAATTTTTCAGTTTATGGATATATCTTATTGCCAATGATAAAACTCTCTTTTATATACCTATGTACACATTTTTTCATTGAATGTCACTTTTGAGATCCTTTGATAAATATGAGAGAAATGGTAATCTAACATTAATATTATGTGAAAAGAAAAAAAAATTGAAATAAGATCCACATCAAAGTATTTAAATGAAACTCATTCTATAAACAAAAGATTTTTTATGGCATTCATTTAGCGAAAATGTTGAATGATTTATTGTACTCAATATATTATGATAATATAAGAAAGGAACAAATGCAAATGAGGAGCATATAGAAATAAGAAATAAGACTTATTTTGAAGTTTTACTCTAAATATTTGGATAAATTTGAAGAATTAAAGACTCTCATAAGGATAAGATAGACATCACTAAAAAAAAAAAATTCTAGTTAAATGTGAGGATGCCCTAGTTGGGGAAGTCATCTTCAAGGAAATATGAAAGAAAAAATTTATGGAAAACATGATTGAGGTAGACAATTATTCATGAAAAGTGATTATCAAGAGATTATTAAGCATAATATAATGGTTTGTAGAATTAGTTATTTAATTTGTAATTTTTTTTTGATACTATCTAGTTTTTTTATGATTAAAAATCTATTGAAGTGAAATAGATACTAAATTTTTAGTACTTTTTAACCTATGATTTGAAAGAAAAATTTTATATGTCTTGCCCAACCATATATGGAATGGACTTAACTCTAGATGGCACATGGTACATCTAGATAGGAGAGGGCCTTCAAGGAAACCCCTAAGTTGTATAGAAGTTGCAAGATACCCCTAGACAATCCTCGGATTCTCAATCTCAAAGGTAGAAATCTAGGTATCTCCCTAGCTAAATGGCTTCCAAATGACCCCCAAATTGTCTAGACAAAGAATATGGTTGTGAATATGGTCAGGGAGGTCATCTAGCTCCCTAGGATGTTAAGGCTAAGTTAGAGGGTCATCAAGATGGAATGGGAGGTCATCTAACACCATAAGCCATCAAGATGGCCAAGGAGACTATTTGATCCCTTGGGTTATCTAGGTCAAAAGAAAATTTATTTGTGCTAATGGAGAAGCCAATCACACATGCCTAATAGGTGGACCTACCAAACCTTAATATTAAATATGATTTGAGCACACACAAAGATTAGAAAATATGAATGTTGAGCATTTTTATAGATAGTAAAAGGTATTGAAGTGGTAGTTAAGAAAGTGATTCGAAACTTGGTGTATGCAAGCCAAGTGTCATTGTATTCCCCATACTTTTAAAAAGGGATAAGAGCTCTTATTTTCATATTTTCACAGAGGATATCCACCAAGCAACAATGAATATAAACCAACATAGAGATAACTAATAGGGAGCAATTTTTAGCCAACCAACACCAATGAGGATACGACCTAGGATGTCAAAAAATAAAACTAAAGGTTTCTCACCATGAAGAATTTTGTGAAAATAAGGAAAAAAAGAAAAACTAGTTGAGAAGATATAAAATTCACTATCCAATTGGAGCTATTACACATTAGAAGATCTATAAAACAAGGTTTTTTTAAAATTCCTTGTCTAGTAGGAGTAAAAATAAAAACTTCAATGTGAGTGAACCAATTTTAGCCAAGTAACAATCATAGATAGAAGTAAAAATTTAAACCTTGATTAGAAAATCCAACTAGGGTTTTTGTAAAATCTATGTGCTAAGAGGAAGAGTCAATGTGTTAGTAGTAAAAATTAGAATTTTAATGGTAAAAATAAGAGAAAATTTAATGCACCAAGTTGGGAATGATTATGTGATAGTAAAGGAAGGTTGGTTAGTTAGAGATAGACTTATACATGTAGTACAAGGGAGCCATCCAAGGAGTGGGATAGTGATGTATAGTTATGGATCAATATTAGATGGTTGTATGAATCATGCATTGGGTTACCTAGCTAAATTAGACCATTTAATTAGTGCACCGGGTCATCTAGATAAGACACTAGACCATCAAGTGTCGGGTCATCTAGATAATACACTAGACCATCAATCCTTAAGTGAGGGCTATCATCCCTAGAATAGGGTCTTCAATCCTAGTAATAAGGTCATTAGGCCCTAGAAGGAGGTTTTTTGATCTTGGTCTATCAAACCTTAGAGATCTTGATCTTCAAAAAATAATAAAAAACTAGTTATGATATGAAGAACAAGAGGAATAATGATATGGAAAATAGGAAAATTACCATGTAGAAGTATATGGGTATTATTATGAAAGTGGTAACCATATGGAGGTACAGATTGATACAACAACTATAAACTAATTGTGGTAGTTAATCCCAACTGCTAAAGAAGTTTAAATTGAAAAATAATCCTTCATAAAAATATGTGTAGGTGGAATGCAAGATTGAAGAGCACACATTGAAGATAAAGGAGATAGATAGCTATGAAAATATCCTCATAGATTCAGCTCAATTTTAGTACCAATATAAGTACCAAGGATGCACAAAGGAGTTTTAGGATTCCATGAAAGTTATTCTAATAACATGCACTATAAAAAATGAGAAGAGTATCATGAAAGGGAGGAGGTACACCAAGGAAAAGAAGTCTCATTCTCATGATCCAAAAATAGAATGCTAGACAAGAATCAAATAATAAAATAAAGGACAAGGCAATGTCTACATATCTAAAGACATAAATAAAGGAGAAGATACAAAGCCTTTTGGATGAAATTATATGGACCACATCTGCTGGAGTGTAGGAGAACCATAATAACCCACTAAATTCAATATTTATGGAAGTAACCATACATTATAACATTCAAGTCAAAAAATTTGATAAATTTTTTATTAAGTTGTACTTACTACAAATGTTGGAGAAGTTTGATCTAGAGAGGAAGACAAAAAAATCAAGGTTAGAGAGAAATGTGTTTGGGTGATGTATTCACTAGAAGAATTTAGATGAGTGTTAAAGCAACTTGACACAAGCAATAAAACTATTCAAAAGGAAGGAATTGAATCCTAAAAGCTATAGATTTTTGTGGGTAAATTTTCCAAACTACAGTTGGCAAATTGTCGAAGCACAAAAATAAAAAATTGAAGATGCTTATTTGAAGAAGAAGGTAATTAAATGGATCTAATTTTTTAATAGGAAGATGAAGAGTCAAGACAAAAAATAATATGTATAAATGAGAAGAAAGTAGGTAAAATAAGTAGCATCAATAGCAAATGAAGCAAAAATTATAGCCTCAACTTAAATATAAAGATAAACCGTGAGAATACGAGGAAAATCATAACAAATAGGTTTTATTAGTAGATTTCATATGATTCAAGACTGTGTAAGGTATAGATATTGCATTCATAAGGATATGATGTCTATCGAAGGTGAAGGTAATGCATAGTTAACATAGCCAAGACATGATAAAGGCCTAATTTAGATCATTGGTGTATAAAACATTCATATTTAAATCCAAATATATATTATGGTATCAACAAAGAAAGCTACACAATCCATGATTTAGATAATTACCATGGAAGGAGTACTTATGGTGGAAAAAATATAAAATTATGTACCATGGGAGGAGATATGAGACATGAAAATTATGAGGTTATAGGAGAAGGAAAATAGCCACAACAATCATCAAGAGTTGTGACAGAGATGGAGAGAGCATAACAAGGGTAGGAAATAACCCACATAGATCCCACCTAGATCTAGTTTTTCAAATAAAAGTGAAGACTCAGATAGTGAGAAGGATGATATCCACATGACAATTCAATCAATGAGGAAGGATTTTGAGAGGATTATTAAGGAATAAATGGTTAAGTAAGGAGATAAAATAAGGACATATGGTGATCATATTGTAATATAGAAGGGCACACAAATGTAACATATCCCAAGAACATGTACTATAATATATGCGAAGTGCTAGGGCATGTTGTCATAGAATATCCATTTAATTTAAGAGAAAAAGACATCACACCATGCTGATTCAAAAAGAAGAATAAAATCTAAATACCTTAAATAATGTTAAAGGTGTGACTAGTTGTGGTTATCAGAATAATCATCATGGTGGAAAACAATACTAGCAAAACATTCGACAAGGAGGATAAAGTTGATTATAGTAGGACTTAGATCGTTTAGTAACATGAAAATTTTATAAAAAATTATCCTAATCCATAGACATGAGGAACAAATGTAAATAACACAATGCACATGTGTAGGTAGTGTATACCAAGTAACAATAATGAAATCAAGTTCTAGTGGAACTCAAAATATCAATTTGGTTGATAAGGTGAACCTATAAACTAGTAGGAAGAAGAGAAGCATGTGGTCATAGTAACAAGGGCTCAAGAAAAGAAGGCTAAGTAGTACCTTAATCCTTCCAAGGAGAAGGAGCAATGGTAGGAAGTTCATGATATGATATAAGAACCAAAGAAAATAAAATAAGATAGATTAATCCATGAAAAGACATTAAAGAAACCTAAATAAACATGGAGTAAGCAATCATCAATTAAGTAATTGGTAGCACAAGTACTAAATATAATAGTTGAGGTGAAGGTATCTAGTTTAATTGGTGTGATACCTGAGTTATATGTAAAGGTAGGAGAAATCACACAAACAAAGAAGGGAGAGGATCCAAAAGAAGTTGTGGAAATTAAGCAAGATCAATTTATTGATCCTGTAGTATTAATGATTGACTCACATGGAGTTATTAGATCATAAGCTAACGTATGTAATTATGGATGGAGGATATAGCATGAATGGCATACCAAAAAAGACTTGGAAAGGTATTGGGGAACCATTTTTGTGGTCTCCAAAGTTTTGGTTGTATGGAGCGGATCAGTACAAAATAGATATGAAGAGTGTACTAGCAAATTAGAAAGTAAAGATAGCCTATAAATAAATTATCCTAGATTTTTTTGTAATCGCAATGCAAAAATTACCTTATGATGCATTGCTAGGACATGGATGGCTAAGAATGACCAAAATGAATTATAATTGGGTGAAAGAAACCTCACCTTCAAGAAGGTCTAACACAAATATATGGTCAATTTGAAAAATCAAGATATAGCAACCTTTGATAAATCAAGAAGCATTCATTAGATGAATAATGTGGATATGAGATAGATAAAGGAGTGTTGGAGCTTGAATATTTTATGGAAGACAAGAAATATTTTGAAAGAGGTTTTTTCCATTGGTAAATGGAAGATTACGAGGTGTTCATACCACATTGTTTTTACCTCCACACATAAGAAGAGAACCAGGATGAAAGGAAGAAATTTGTACAAGAAGTTAGTGAAAGCAGTCAAAGACATTCCATGACAAAGAAGGAAAAAAATAATAATAATTAGACGTTCCCAAACAAATTTGTGGATTACATGGTAGGAGATGTAGTCATTGAAGATAAACCATCTCATATTATTAATGTACTCAAAGCAATAGAATAACTAGATATTATAAAGTATGAAGGATCAAATATGATACAAGTAAACCTCGATGAAGAAAGGGAGGCAAAAATTATATACATTATGGAAATGAATGATATCCTATGTTGAAATCAATAACTTTAAATATTTTACTGGAACTCAAAGATGTATTTGCATGGACTTACAAGGATTTAAATGGGATACCAGTAGAGTTATGTGTACATTGAATTTCTTTTATTATGGGTGCACAACTAGTAAAGATATATCCATATAGGTTGAACCTAAAGTATGTATCCTTAGTGAATACAGAGATCAAAAATATGTTAGAATTTGAAATCATATTTAAATTGATAGTTAATGAATGGGTGTCACCTATAGTAATCACTTTGAAGAAAGAGGCTAACTAGATTCAAATTTATGTGGATTTTTAGAGCTTGAATGCCATTACAATAAAATATCCTTTCATCCTATTCATAGATTCCATATTGGAAGAAGTAGTTGGACATATATCTATTTATTTTTGGATGGATTCTTGGGCTACAATTAGATCAATATTGTTGAGGAAGATAAGTTGAAGATAACCTTTATAGTGGAGAATGGAATTTAAGCATATAGTCAGAAGCCTTCTGGATTATCCAATGCACCTTGCTCTTTTCAAAGTCTTATTTTGTATATCTTTGATCAAATTTCTATAGGAAATTTTAAGGATTTCCTAGATGATTGGACCTTATAGGAAAACCAACTATTTACAAGCATTAGAAGAATGTATGGACTTATATCAAAAATATTGTTTAACATTGAATCATGTAAAGAGTATGTTGTTGGTCCCTTAAAACGAGTTGTTAGGGCATATTATTTATAAGGAAGGATTGAAAACTAATTTAGATAAGATATAAGTCATATTGAGCTGGATGAGCCATATGACATGAGTTCAATGAAGACCTTTTTAGGTAGGATCAGTTTTTATAAAAGGTTCATAAGAAACTACTTAAAGATAACTTATCCATTGGATGCCTTTATGTACAATAATGTTCCCTTTAGGTGGATGGAGGAACATTAGAAGGTATTCAAGGGGTTGAAGGTAATGTTAGTATGCACACCCATTCTGGTATTTCTATATTGGAATAGGAAATTTCATGTCCACATAGACACATCAAATTTTGTGATTGAGTGCACATTAGCCCAAGAATAGGAAATTTAAGGGGTTGAAGGTAATGTTAGTATGCACACCCATTCTGGTATTTCTATATTGGAATAGGAAATTTCATGTCCACATAGACACATCAAATTTTGTGATTGAGTGCAATCCATTTATTTTGCAAGTTGACTGTTTTCAAGAGTGAAAATAATTATAGTATGACAAAATGAGAAGCTTTAGAAATGGTATATGCGGTGCAAAAATTTAGACACTACTTATTGTCCAACCCATTTGCATTCTATGTAGACCATCAAGAATTGTTATATTTAATTAATAAGTCAACTATATATGGACAAGTAAGTAGGTGTCTTGTCACACTATAGAAGTTCAGGTTTTGAGTGGTAGTGAGACTAAGAAAGAAGCACATAATAGAAAACCAACTATCAATGATTCACTCAAGAGAACCTATGAAAGGAAGAATACCAAAAAAATATCTAGATGCATAGTTATTCATGGTCATGATACTACTACGATGGGACAAGCATATCAAGGAATATCTATTAATTTGAGAGCTACCAAAGGATAATATGACAACAAAAATAAGGAATATCATTGTAAAATTGGCACCATTTTAATTGATTATAGGCTTCTTATATATGTTGGGACCTGATGGAATATTTCTAAGGTTTGCTATGGAGGAAGAAGCACAGATGGAATTTAAGGAAGCACATGAAGGATTGGTTGAAGGATATATCGGACCAAATTCAATGACACAAAAAGTATTTTTGGTAAGACTATAGTGACCTACTTTGTATCATGATGCCAAAGAATATGTCAAATCATGCAATACTTGTAGAAGAATAGGAAATACACTAAAAAGATATTTCATGCCATTGTATCCTTCTCAACTATAAAAATTATTTGAAATATGGGATCTAGATTTTGTTGGGCCATTGAAGATAAGCAAATGAAAGAAATATTGATACATTATGGTAGCAACCAAAAATTTTATGAAGTGGGTGGAACAAAGAGCTCTACTAGATAATTTTGTAGGGAGTACAACCCATTTCTTATATGAGCTGGTAATTACAAGATTTGGTATTCCCTTGTAGTTGACAAGTTATAGGTGAGGACACTTTGTCAATGAAATTATCCAAAACTTGACTACATAATTTAGGATTTTTTACTCGTTGTCTAATTTGTATTATCCTAGAGATAATGAGTATGCAAAGGCAACAATTAAGGTCTTTGTATCAATAATTTATAAGACATATGGAGTGGAAGGAGATAATTAGGAATAAATATTACCAAAAATCCTATGGGCATATAGGGCAACCTTCAAGCCAATTATTAACCATACACATTTTTAGTTAATGTACAAATAATACATATTAGTGCCAATAAATTTATTGGTACCTAGTCTAAGGGTAGTGATAGAGAATTGTCTGAGTGACTAGGAAACCCTAGAGGAGAGGCTTGTGACACTAGTACAACTAGAAGAGAAGTGGATAATGGATTAGTGGGTAATAGAAATTTACTAATGACAAAGAAGTTATCGCATGACAAGTGCCTAATGAAGTTGAAGTTGAAAATATGTGACTGCTGAAATTCATTGACAAGAGAGATAAATCCAAGGAAGTTGAAGACCTTACGAATTGGTCCATTCCAAGTAATAAATATGGTGGAAAATGAAGTAGTTCAATTGAATAAGTTAGATAGGACATTGCTGAGACAACTAATGGTTCAAAGTTGAAGCCATACAAGGTGAGGGCATAAATAAATATGATCAACTTTAAATATTTGAAAGAAGAGACTGTAGGAATACTGATAAAGGTACCATGATGATCTTAAAAACATTTTGAAGGAATATGGTTATAATAATTATGAGAATGAAGTAGGACCACAAATCAATGTGTAAACCAAGAAGAAATAAATATGGATCTACAATGGTTATTTAGGATATAAGGAGGAAGATAACTTGTTATTGAACAAAGAGAGATGGAACCAAGATCAACTAAATAAAGGAGAATACAAGTACATGTAACTTTACCAAATACAAAACAAGAACAAGGACCCTAAGCTATGGAAGATACTAAGGAAGATAAGGACCTGAGTCCATTATTGAAAATTGGTTCAATGTAGGAAAGGAAATGTAGGGAAGCACAAAGACTCTAAGAAGAATATGAAAATATATGAAGTTGCAATGATAGAATGAAAATATTATTTAAAAAATACAAATTAATGAAAGAGAAGTGCAAATGCAAGTAGAGAGAAATGATCTTGAACAACAAAGGTTAACTATAGAGTGATAAGCTAAAGAATTATAGAGAGATACCTATGAAGTACATTATTCTTAGGAAGGGGAAGGAAGACCATTTGGAAGTAGTAGTTTATTCTCCACAAATTCAAGTAGTTCATCTTGGAGCTTGTATGCCATTTGACTAAATAGTAGCAATAGTAGTATTTCAAGCTCTTCATTATAAAAAATATCAAGGATGAAAAGTACAACAATTCCTCAAAGAGATGAAAGGAAAGGTGTGAGGAATAATTCAAGTTTTGACTCTTCTCAAGGTGGTATATAGGGACACACCCATTATATAGCACAAATATGGTTGGAGGAAGATAAAAAAATTAGAAATTTGTTGTATGTAGATATAATATTGAGAATATTAAGGGAATTATCACTAGGACACCAAAATAGAGGAGAATATAGTAGGTTACAACAATTATCAAGAGAAGAGAATAGAGGTAACTCAGGTAATTTGGTGAGATAATCAAGTCTTCCTAGTGGTTTAAGAGCACCTAGCCAAGGGAGGAGTTTGGTTGGCCTCCCTCCAAGTGGATCAAGAAGAATAAATTTCTCTCCTATTACCTCTAGGCTATAAGATTTATAGAATAGGTTGCAAAGCCTATTTTGGGATAATGTAGGAAAGAACCAATCTTCATGGGATAATGAGGTTGGGTTGTTAGCACCACCTCATGGTTCATGTGGAATCCAAAGAAGTCATCATGGACAACTAAGAAATCAAACTAATATTAGGTAGCTAAGATTTAGGCAATCTCAATTTAGGGATATTCACCTGAGAACAAGTGGGAGAAACATGAAATAGTTTCAAGGGAGAAGGATATTCCAAAAAAGAAAAGAAATACCAATTAGGGGTCAAGCCATAATCCCAATGAGATAAACATGAAGTATTTTAGTCATGCAAGTGCTTGAGCACTTTTAAGATATTGGTAAAATGGTAGGAGACTATTAGGACATTGGAAAGACAATAAGAGGTTTTTAGGACATCAACATGATGGAAGTAGGTCAATAGGATATCAAAATGATAATAGGAGGTCATTAGGCCATTGAAAGGGCAAAAGGAGATTATAAACATGTTGATGGAATGAAAAGGAGCCATCAGGATATGGATAGAATGGAAAATAATAATTGGTCGATAGTAAGGATAATAATATGTACTCTAAGGGAGATTCATCAAGGAGGATAATGGATGAAATATGCAAGTGAATACCTATATGAATACCAAATGGAAGGATACCATCAGAATAGGGGATATCCAACATAAATGCATAGTAATAATATGAGAAGGGAAGGAAGTCATTGTTATAGAGGAGAAGAAAGCAACTCATCAATGTAAGACACAAGGAAAATCCAAGTTGACATCGCCATATGAATCATAAGGAGAATGTGAAATGTGGTAGAAGCCACATTGTAAAAAAGTAATATATATATATATCTATATATATAATAGATAAGTGAAAAAAATACAAAATGAGAAATAGAAAGTGGGAAGATGTCTGACAAATGCATGCACTATGGCAAGGTGGTAGTCATATGAAAGTTAGAGAGGTAGTTATAATAACAATTGTATAGGTGGAGGAAATTATAACTAGAGCTAAGTAGGAATACACAAACATAATTGCCATAGAATATTGTAGAGGAAAAGAGAAGGATAAGTGCTACTAAAAATGGGATGACATAGAAGAAATAAGTCTGAGCAAGGGATTTTTAGAAGTACCTATGCACCAAGGAGAGAAGGAGAAGAAACTAGACAAAGGATATAGAGCCATACATATTGAAGATGATGACCAAAATTTAGAATTACTCCATAAAAATTAAGTGCATAAAAGGGTAAGTACTATGTCAAATGAGGTAAAAATAGGAGCTATTGTTGGAAGTACCATTAGAGGTAAAGATTTATATGAGCTGTCATCATAGGGATAAAGAGATTCCATCTGAGAAATATCATTTGATACCAATGACTCGAGAGCTACCATTTAAGTATTGCAAGAGAAAGTACCATCTAGAAAGATGTTGTCTACATCTATAGAAAGTACCATGTCATATGAAGGGTGAGTAGTACTTGGTCATTTGGAAATTATTTTTAGTAGGCTTGTATATGGATAGTGCTATAATAGATGTAAGGCAGTGTCGTCATAGATGTCAAAATAATACCATAAAAAGGAGAGGATTATCAAGAACATAGTAGTGCATGTAATTAGAGACAAAAGGGTCCTATTTGAATGTTGCACATAGGGACATTAGAGAAATTTTTGTCCAAAATACATAAGAAACCTATGATCCTTAAATGGATTAGTTATATGGAGCAATAGGGAAGAGCCCCATAGGAGACTATATCAAAAGAGATAATGAGGTATATATTAGGAGCATGGTCATGGGTATGTGAATGGAAATATGATTCTGATATAGGATAGACTTAGCAAAAGCAATAAAGACGATGATGGGAGATCATTATAAAAGATAGATGAAGGGATGCTAGAAAAAGTTAGAAGGAGAATATATCCCTAAAATAAAGAACTTGGTTATATTCTATAGGAGAATATTGTCGAACATGGTAGGAGAAAGCCCCAAAGGATTTTGAACTATAAAAAATATTGCAAGAAGCAAGAGTAAATTTTATCTTGCAAATAATCAAGTGGTATTAGCTCAACCAGATAGATTCCTCAACATTTAAAGGAGACCCAAGTTCAAATCTTGCCAAACAATACATGGATAATATCCAAAATTTGTTGTAATAGTGATGATGTAATATGGGTGGGGCCTATTTCAATCCCACATAACCTATTAAAAAAAATTCTTGCAAATACCAAATTTTGATCAAGAATTTTTTAAGGACTGGCTATTACAGATGTTGGAGAATTATGATACATAGAATATGCAAGTAAGGTACAAGTAGGCAATCAATAGTTGACTATTATTTTTTAGTAGGAAATTTTAGGAGAATTTTTGGACTGCTAAATCAATTCCAGTTGTAAAGAATTTAGTTTATTTTAACTAGAGTAGGAAGTTAATTTAGAATGTAGAAATTCTCAATTAAAAGAAATTTTAGAATTTAATGTTGTAGACAAGGGTGAGTGCTTTTTCGATATGAGAAAATGATAGGAATTTAGGAAGGATGGATAAACTTGACTATGATGCTTGACATAACTTGAACTTCTTAGTCTCAAACGTGTAAGTTGTTGTAGATGTCTAGCCTAGATGGGTAAGTCAGTATAGACAGGTTGGGATAGATATGTATGATCTCATATGTGTACAACTCAAATTATTATAAGCTAAATATGTTGGGTTAGATGGGTAAGGTCTAGACAGGTTGGGCTAGATGGGTAGGATGCTTAGACATATAGCCCACTCAAATGGGTAGTTGTAGGTTTAGATAGATTACACTTCTAGAAAAATAATGCATGACTCATATGGGTAGCACAAGGGATAAGGTCTAGATGGATAGGACTAGATGTTTGACAGATAGGCCTATATGGGTAGGCCTATATGGGTTTTGCAACTTGTGTACATCTTCCAATCTATAACTAATTCCACTTGCTTATTTCTGCAACTACACAAACACAACATGACACAAGCCTGCACTAGTCTATCTCATACCAAACATTGATAGGAAAACCTATAACATAATAATGCAATCACATAAAACACAATTTTGGAACAACACTTGTATTCATTATCGATCTACACTTGTGCACAACATGAATCAATCTAGATTACAATGGATAAAAATGGACATAAAAAATGAATAAGGGGGTATTTATAAGGTAATCCTTGGTAGTTGTTGTAACCAACCTGTCTCAACCATCCAAAGCACCTTGTGTTAGCACTTAAAAAATGTAGCTTAACAAACTAGTCTTGGACGTATTGACTAACCAGTCTAAGATGTGTTAACAAACTTAACTATGTATGAAGATTAGTTTTATCCTTTTTTGCATTTATATTAATCAGTCTGTATTACAATATGTTGGTTGATTTTACATTGCAAATCCTTAAATTTATCAAAATTTATGTATACATTATCAAAATTACTATCAAAATTGCTATCTTATTATAGATATTGTATCAATCAGTTTGGTATGTCATGTCTTATTTGAACTACTCTCTACATATATTCTTCCCTTTGAAGAAGTTGATGTCCTTAGCAACTTTATATGCTATCCTATTGGGATGCCAACATATTTTAGTGTTGCAACCTATAGTGCCTCCACTAATTCCTATATTCTAAGTCAAAAAATTGTGGTTAATCTCAAACTCACTTGGTATCTTGGCCCATTCTACTCCCATGTTGTTGGCTCATGTTTCCATCTCCTGAAGTTTAGACAATGATTTTGATTCATGCTAAATGAATATCTCCTTCATCTGTTGTGTTTTCAAGGTTGAGGAAGATGGTGCTTTCTATGCCAATTCTACCTTGAGAGCAGATTCAAACTTCTAGGATTGAAACAATTCATTGCTCAAGGATTCTCATTCCTACTACCAAGTCTCCAAATTTTGTCTATTTTGGTCCACTAACTCTGTAGTCTACTTGATTAGAAATTTCTTAGCCTCCTTATGCTACAATATTTCAGCCTCAATATTGATAATAATTTTTTCCCTCTCGTGGATTTAAGCACTAATGTTTTTCATTTGTTATTGTTTATCTCGAATATGCTTCAAAGGATCTTCTATCTAAATGACTCCTTTTACCGGTTGTTGTTCTTTCTCTTGCAATTTAGTCATTTTCAACTGTAAATTTTAATCTAATTTCTACCTAGCCAAATACAAGTTTTTGATTCCTTCCACTAGCCAACATAACAAATGGGCTAGAAAGTTAAACTAGCTATACATCAACAATAATTTGGGTAATAACTCCACCTGTCATCTATTTTCTATGGAGTGTTAGGAAGGAGGGTTATTTCCATGGCCAAGAATATACACTTTCACTAGTTCCAGGTAGAGTGTAGGTCTTTTTTGGCAATTATATTCCCTCCATAGTCATCAAGTGTGTGGTAGGTAGAGTCTAAGGATGATTTTTATAGATGCTAGAATTTTTTGCTTGCCAGGATCCTTGTGTGACCCATTTCACCAACTTATCCAACTCTTCCTACACCATCAATTTCCACTTCTTCCACTGGCCAATAAAAATGATATCAAATTGTAGGTATATATTATCCATCACATCGATCAACGTAGAAAAATAGTCTACTGCCTACTGATAAACCATGTTTGATGGGTCTACAAAATTAGGTAGTTCCAACATAATAAAATTTGACCATGTATCCTCAGGTTCCTCCTCCTCTTGTTCCTGCAAAATACCCTTTGCCTTCCTAGATAGGTCGATGGACTTTTTATATGCTTTCCATTTTGTGACTATTGGCTGCTCCTTAAGTATTTGTGCTTGGCTAATTTTACCATTTGTCCTAAAAACTTGTTGAGGTTATGTACTTGGTTGTGGATTCTATCCCTATATTGTTTTGGTTTCAAGTTCCAAAGAGACCTCTTCATAAATCGTAATAGGGTGCTCTGGTGTCCCTATCATAAAATTTCCAATAGTCTAGGGTGGTATTCCCTCACCCAGCATATCCTTTGCAACTTATGTGGGGATACCCATATTTGTTGATTTACCTACTACCTTGTCTGCTACTGTTGTGAGTGTATCTTCAAATGAGAAAGCCTGTAAAGAATCTATAAAATAATTTTGAGAAAGTAGGGACTTTGGGGGTGCTTCAGGTGATTCCTCATGATCCCAAAATTGAGCCTCTATAAAATACTCCATAGGCCCTACATGGATAGCAATACTAGATCCCATTGGCATTTCTTAAAAAATTAAAGGAATTTGAAAATCAACTTCCACGACATATAAGCTCAGCTATTGCTCAAGCTTCCAAGATACTTCTTGATTGCATGCTATTTTATCAGTTGTTATCTCATCCACTGGAGCACGTGATGGTGAAGGCGATGGTGGCTCAAATCTCCACCTCTTCCTTGTCGGCTTAGGTACTTCTTGCAAGGGTACAACTTTATTTGTTGGCCCTCTCTCCTCAGGCAGTGGTGGTGCAATATCCTCCCCTTCTAAATCGATCAATGGCCCTTCTATGAGTGAAGGCTTATGAGAGGTCTACTTCACTCATGGCTTCTACACCAATATCTATCATTTTACTTGTATCTTTGCATCTTTACAGTGTAAAATCATTGATGTTAATTCTGGTAACTTTTGAGGAGGGTCAAAATCTAGAATTTGTACTCCTGCTCTGGATGTTGCATCCAATAATAGTTCTATGGCATGAAAGACCATCAAAAACTTCTTGGTGGTTCACATTAAAAAATTATGAAAATTAAGTGTCAATATGTTGTCCAATCATAAGCTAATCCTTTCTCAATCCCTTACAAGTATGGAATCAACCAAATGGGAAGATATAAGCTCCGTTGTTCTCCTACCAAACTAGCCATCAATACATTCATGATGCATTGTAACTCTATATTGGCCAACTATGGCTGCTTGACTCTACGGTTACCATGGATTGATAACATAGCATCAATGTCTATCTTGGTCAAGGTGTTGATACTTTGAATCAACTATGGAGTTTTCTTGGGATACCTTCTCATTCACCATTGGTTTTTCCTTTTTCAAAATTTTTAATGTGTATTAAAATATTTCCATAAAGAATTAAATTACTAGATCATTATCTCTAATATGTACTATCCTAGTATTGCATAACACCTCATAGGTTCATAGCATCTAGATCAGGTACTCCTTGACGAATTCCTTATCAAAATTTTGAATCTATAAAATGAAATGGACTCCATCTTCCTTGATTTTTTGCTTGATTGGGTCCTTGGCTGGTGCCATGCTCCTACCATTATTGGAAAAAATATCATTTGGCATGGATCCAAGTAATTTTATCATTCAAAACCTGATATTTCTCAAATTACTGGACATATTTGGTTCTCCTTTTAGGTTTTTCTTCTTTTTCAATGCTTGGTATTTGTTTGCATATCATTCCTCCACGCTCCTAATGATGATAGAGTTATTTCATAGCAACTGGTTCTGGTAAAGCTTTGGATCATGGTGTAATTGATGTTCAAATTCATCCAAAATGCTCTAGCTCATTAATATAAAGGTTCCCTAACTTCTGGTGATTCATTCTCCTACTAAACATCTCTTTTTTGAATGACTAATTTTTCCAAATGGTTATTTTCCCAAACATATATTTTTGCCAAACATCTACCTCTCCAAATGTCTACTCCAAATTTTTATTTTTCTATATGTCTACTTCTCCTAGATGTCTACTTCTCCTAGATGTCTACTTCTCCTAGATGTCTACTTCTCTAGATGTCTACTTCTACCAGATGTCTACTTCTCCAAACATCCCAGACATCTACTTTTGTTAGACGTCTATGGCTGCCATATGTCTAGAATATTTAGATGGATGAAGATGTCATATTAGTGCATGTTCTAGATAGGTATCAACTTTATATGGTTGCTCTATCGAATGGGTAGCCCTATAAATATTCCTTGTAGATGGCTCACCTTCAAATATATTATATCTGGACATGTCACAACCAATACTTATGCATGCAACTTCCCTTGCGCTCACTTTCGATCTGCTTGTAAATTGAGAGATAAAATTGTTGCACTTGCACAAAAAAAAATTAGAAAATCTCCATGAAGTGTATGATCTTCTAGTTGATATGACATATTTCTTCATAACAAATAATACTTGGTGCACTGGCAATCCTACCTCAGCTCCAAATCCTTTGATTTCTCTTGCGGTCCACCTACAAAATTCTCAAGACTAAATGAGTAATCCATCCAAGTAGTTCCAATTTATAGATGTGTTGCCACCTTTGCAAATGTTGGTCCAAAATCTACCTATGGTTGGTTATTGAACCCAAGACATGACCAACATTGAATGAATAGTCATATTGTAGGGTTTAACTCATCTAATATCCAGAGAAGGTTGGTTCCTTTGGGAAGTTCTAACTAGCTTGAAAATAACTAGGGGAAAGTAAAGAGTGCTGGAAAGAAATATAAATGTAGTCAAAGCTAGAACTTAATATGGTACATATTAAGAAAAAGCAATAAATGAACAAGACCATGAAAGGGAGCAACTACCATGACCTCTTAATAGATCAACCAATTATTTATCATACCTAAAACATGATTAAATTGATATTTAGCTCCACAAATTAGCAGTTCCAAGACTAAGAAATAAACATGAACAAGAATCCAAAAATAAGAATTAGTATCATGCACATTTACTTAGATAAATTAGAAACATCCATCCATCCATAAATACTTGTTCTAACAGATATTTGAACCAGAAGTTAAACAAATATCTTTAGTATTTAATCCTTCCAAATGTAAGTCCATACAACTTGTAAATGCCTAAGAGATGAACCTTTAACAAGAGGTTGATACTCTTATTTATAATCCTTTTGGTTCAAAAATCTAAAAATATCTTACATTAAAGTTGTTATAACAAACTTCCATGTAGCTAAATCAATGAGACATACATCGTGCAACAATTTTCATCAAAATAGGATGTGTTAGACATTGAGCCACTGATTCGAGCGATTCATGCATGCCAAAAAGTGATGGGTGAAGCTTAAAATCGTGGCTGCTCCTCATTCTTAAAATTGCATGGTACCCCTTGATCTTCAATAGCTATAGCATGTGGTATCAAATTCAAATATTTGATTTGCTTCAGGATGTGGTGATCATGGATTCTTGTCACGTCGTGATTCCATGATACTTTTTTTCACTTGGTCTCTTTTGCCTTTGTTCCCTGGTGGATTCTTTTCATGTCGTGATTATGTGATACTTTATTGCACTTGGTCTCCTTTGCCTTCATATACTGGTATATTCTTATCATGTTGTAATTTTGTGACACTTTCTTGTGCTTGGTCTCCTTTGCCTTCAATCCCTGGTGGATTCTTTTCATGTCATGATTCCACGACACTTTCTTGCGCTTGGTCTCCTTTACCTTCGTCTGCTGGTAGATTCTTGTCATGTCATGACTTCATGATACTTTCTTATGCTTTCTCTCATTTGCCTTTGTCTACTAGCATATTCTTATCATGTCATGAATCCATGATATTTTCTTGTGCGTGGTCTCCTCTACCTTTGTTTGTTGGTGGATTCTTGTCATGCCACGATTCTGTGACACTTTCTTGAGTTCCTTTATATTTGTTTTTTGGTTATAGTTTACAAGGGAAACTAAGTGGGTGCAACACAAAAACCACCCATATTTTGATGACTCACGAGGGGACCTTTGCTCATAAATTCTATTGAACCCGTATGGTCTTATCTAAACCAGCACTTTCTAAAGTCCTTTGATAGATCAATATAAAAAAATGTTAGCGTACTTTAGCTTCTTGTTAGTTGTTAATTATTATTTAGCAACTAATTGCAACGGCTGGTATATTGTTATACCTGCATCCTGTTGAGATGCGCCCTCTTCGGGCTAATCCAGGAATGCATTTTGTAATCGCTGCATTATTTAAACTGCACTACTGAATAATAAATCTGGTTCGTTGTTTAACATGGCATCAGAGCCACTCGGAAGTTTTTGGGCGAGGTGATTGCGACGTGATTATTTTTTTTCTTCACGCCATTGCGTGATAATTTAAAAAAAAAAAAAAGTCGCAGGGCTGGAACAGTGGAGAGGGGTGCAGGTTGCAGATTGCTGGAACGCGCACCCCGTTGAATGCGCGCAGGAATTTTTTTTTAAAGAAAGAAAAAAAAAAGACGCAGCGCGCATCCTTGAATTAAACAAAAAATAAAAAAGGACACAGCATGCGTCCTTGGCCGACGCAGCGCCTGGAGGTTGCGTGACGCGCATCTTAGGCTGACGCAGTGCAGCCTGCGCAGCCCCCCCCCCGTTGGAGGAAGCGGATGCGACGCGCGTCCACCGTTGGAGGAAGCGGACGTGAGGCGCATCAACTACGTCTTGCGCAGGTCCCCCCCGTTGGAGGACACGCGGATGCAGCGCGTTTTGCGTGTGCACTCCCCAACGCCCCCCTCGATCGCTGGAACGTGACGCGCAGACTGCGCACACACTTGCCCAGCCCCACCCCCCCCGAAACGCGACGATGCAGGTCGCAGGAGTTTTTTTTTAAAAAAAAAAGAAAAAAAATCAAACGTGAGGGGACAGAGGGCAGAGGCAGACTGTGGCTGCTACGGAGGTGGCAGAGGCAGCCACAGTGGTCTCGGGAAGCGGGAAGCAGAGAGGAGGACGGGAAAGCACGAGCGGAGGTGGCAGAGGCTGCGCTCGGGCAGCGTAGACTGAGGACCCTCCTCAAATACGAGGGGGCCCTTTCTCCTCCCAGATCAGCCCATGGGCTCACTGGCAAGTGAGCTGCGTGGTGGGTTCCGGGAACCCTGCAGGTCGGGGGTTCAAATCCCGCCGACTCCCCCCTTACAAAGGTATAAATTTTTTCTTTTTCAAAGTTTTTTTAATTATTATTTTTTAATTAAAATTTTTAATTTTAATTTATTTTTTTATAGTTTTTAAACTTTATAAATTAAAATTTAATTTTAATTTATTTTTTCATAAGTTTTAAAACTATATAAATTAAAATTATTTATTTTAATTTTAAAAACATAATAATTATTAAAATGCTTTGTTAAAGAGAATTTTTTTTAAGGGGGGATATATTTTTTTTTTCAAAAAATCAAAGGGGGAATGTGAGTAATTTTCTGAAAAAAAAGCAATTTGGCGAATTGTAAAAGGTGCATTTTCGGCTGTGACCGACACCTTGAGGGTTAATTCTTGTGGGCACTTTTTATGTTGTATGTTGCATATTTCATTTTTTGCACTACTTCATTAAAAGTTAAAAAAATCAAAAACACTCCCTAAGTCCTCGGAATAATTAAAACCCATCCGTGCAATTTATTGCACTGCAGCGTTTGGTATTTGTGATACCTCTGGCCAGCACTTACAGGTAAAGCTGTCGTGATTGGGCTACTGTATCCGCAACCTAATATAGCTGCTACAATGACGTCTGAGCTTGTTCTCTATAAATCGTCGGGGAGAGATAAGTTAGCCATTTTTGCATTTTTTTACTCCATCCACTACCCTTTATCGCACTTGTGTTTAGGCGTAAATCCTGACGAAGTATTCTTCATAGTGTTTAGGGGAAGTTACGCCCCACGCATGAGAAGAATCTTCTATGGTAGGTGCCATCAACAAGGCGATTCCCTTTCAGTACCGCTTATGTTCCACGTATCGTATGATCTCTAAAACTCACCTATAGTCTCCCTCACGTAAGGGCGGGTGATTTTTGTTGATCTTTCTAAATACCTATAGTTTCCCTCATGTAAGGGCAGGTATTTTGTATGGTATAACGGCCTAGCAAAAGGTATATCGAAAGGGGGACCAATTGGTGATATAAGGAACCTTCACTATGGCCGCTATTGCAAAGTTGATGACTGATCCTCATCAGTTATTGAAAGGTCCAAATTATACACCATGGAAACATAAGATGAAGGCAATTCTCCAAATGGAAGATTTATGGGATATTGTTACTGGAGTAACAACTAGGCCTTCACCAACAATGCAGGATCCACGAGTCCTTCCGCGAGATCAGATAGCTTTTGACAAGAAATACGATCGAGCAAAGGTGCTCATTTTGTTTGTTGTTTCAGATGAAGTGCAACCTCATATAGCTGACAAAGCAAGTGGTAAAGAGGCATGGGATGCCCTTCAAACCATCTATGATGGAAATAATGATTCCACCATTCTTCATCTTCAACAACAACTTCATAACCTGAGTTTGAGACAGGGTGAAACAGTTGAACTCTTTCTATGCAGAGTGTCTAAATTGAAAGAGAAATTGAATTCTTTGGGAGATAATGTGGACGAAAAGCTTCTCATTTCACTTGTGATGAGAGCTTTGCCTTCTTCATTTGATATGTTGATCACATCCATCCAGGTGTCTCAACGAAAAATTAACTACATCAAGTTGGTCAATCTGCTTCAACAACAGGAGGCACGCCAACTTCACAAGGATGATTCTTCCAATACATCCCTATACACCAACAGGCAAGGTTCTAGGAAGAAAGGTAATGGGAAAAAATGAGGCAACTTTTAGAAAGGAGGAAATTCTCAACAGGATACGAAAGGAAAAGGCAAACAACCTCAACAGAAGAAGAGGTGGTGCAAGATCTATGAGAAAGACAACCATGACACCAACAAGGTGTTGGCATAAGAACAAGCAGAAAGGCCAAACCAAACCACAAAATAAAAACAAGCAACCCCAGGTGAATGTTGCTATTGAAGAATCTGACTTAGATTCTGAATGGGCACACAAGGTGCTCATGACTACCATAGATTCCACACAGAGGGATCATGTTTGGTATGTCGATTCTGGAGCTAGCAAACATATGACTGGCGACAGATCATGGTTTGAATCATTTGTGGCCAAAGAGGGCAAACCTGTCACCATTGCTGATGATAAAACCTATAGGGTTCAGGGAGAGGGTACAGTTTCAGTCACTCTTCCTGATGGCAAGTGTCAGATTGACAAAGTCCTCTATGTTTCGGGATTGGCTAACAATTTGCTATCAGTCACACAAATCCTGGATAGAAATATGGTTGTCAACTTTCATGTTGAGAATGGAAAGAAGTGTTGTACTATTACCAGGAAGGGTAAGCAGATTGCAACAGCTTCATATAAGCATGGCTTATTTGCCCTAGATGCTATCTCTACTCCACATGTTGCCATGACTGTCTCTACCAAGGAGGCAACTTCCCTATGGCACAAGAGATATGGGCATCTTAGTTCTGGCTACTTACTTGAGCTCAGTAAATATGAGATGGTAAAGGGTCTTCCTTCCATTTCTCGCCACATTGCCAGTTGTGCTCGACCGCTTGGCGAGAAAGCAAGCATAGAGTACCATTTGAGAAGAGCTCAACAAGAGCACGAAAACCTCTGGAGTTAATTCACACCGATCCGTGTGGTCCTTTCACACCCAACAGTTGTGGAGGGAAGAGGTACTTTCAGTTATTCGTAGATGACTACTCACGAAAGATGTGGGTTTTCTTTCTCCAACTAAAATCTAAAGCTTTCGCATTCTTCCAGCAGTTCAAGAAATCCGTTGAGAAGGAGTCGGAGCTTCTATTAAAACCCTCCACTCAGATCTAGGGGGGAGTTTACCTCTAATGAATTTTTTGCATTCTTAGATAAGCATGGAATCAAGAGACAGTTAACAACTGCCTATACTCCTCAGCAAAATGGAGTTGCTAAGAGAAGGAACCGTTCTATCATGGAAATGGTTCATTGTATGCTCACAGGAGCTACTCTTGGGCAACAATATTGGGCAGAAGTTGTCACCATTGCAGTATATCTGTTGAATAGTGCACCCCCAAAGGCCCTAAAAGGAATGACTCCACAGGAAGCATGGAGTGGTCGAAAACCCTCCATATCTCATCTACATATTTTCGGATGTCAAGCTTTCATGCACATACCGAAAGAGAAAAGGAAGAAGCTAGATGAGAAAACACTGAGATGTATTTTTCTTGGTTATGATGAGCACTCTAAAGGATATCGTTTGATAGATCCTTTGACCAAGAAAATTCATATCAGTAGAGATGTTGTCTTTGATGAAGCTTTCACATCACAGAGCACATCTAAAGTACACCTAGATCTTGTGGAATTTAAGGAAGAGAAGATTCCTTCGTCAACACAGACTAGAGGTCCTTCTACATATTATTCAACACCACCGAAGAAGAATCCAAAATGGTGTACAAATACAATCAGAGACGCAAATTTATCCACTCCTCCCAATTTGAACTTGGATAGACCTCGTACACGTAGTATGGCTCAAAAGGAAAAAGAAGCCAAAGAAACTGGTGAGGTTGATGATCTTTGTCAATATTTTGAGGAACTTTTTGTAACTCCACATACAGAAGCAGAGGATATGAATATTGATTATGACAGGGCGTTCATGTCTACCATAGATGATCTTGAACCTACATCAGTGCAAGATGCTCTCAGTGAGCCTCAGTGGAAGGCCGCTATGGATACAGAGTATGAATCTTTGATGAAAAATAAAACTTGGAAGCTTGTTGATTTGCCGCATGGAAAGAAACCCATTGGCTGCAAATGGGTATATAAAGTCAAGTACAAGGCAGATGGAACAATTGATAAGCATAAGGCCTGAATTGTTGCAAAGGGCTATGCTCATAAAGAAGGCATTGACTATGAGGAAACTTTTGCACCTACTGCTCGGATGACCACAATTCGGGTTATGTGTGCTATGGCAGCACAATATGGGTGGAAAGTTCACCAGATGGATGTCAAAAGTGCCTTTCTAAATGGTGATCTCCAAGAAGAAGTCTACATGACTTAGCCAGAAGGATTTGAAGTGGAAGGCCAAGAGCAGAAGGTTTGCAATTTGGTCAAATCCTTATATGGTCTGAAACAAGCTCCTCGAGCTTGGTATATAAAAATGGACAATCACCTTATGCAGCATGGATTTAAGAGATGTCTATCAGATGCAAACCTCTATTTCAAGAAACAGGGTTCTGATATAGTGTTGCTTGTACTCTATGTGGATGATCTTCTCATTACAGAGAGTTCAGAAACAATGATCTCTACTGTCAAAAGAAACTTGTGTAAATATTTTGAGATGACAGATCTCGGACTTCTCCATTATTGTCTTGGTCTGGAATTCAGCCAGAAGGAGAACTCCATCAAAGTGTCTCAAAAAAAATATGCCAAGACATTGCTGGAAAAATATCGCATGACTGATTGCAAGCCAATGGCAACTCCAATGGAGAATGGACTTCAATTATCGTGATATGATGATTCACCTCAGGTAGATGGTACTCTCTATCGACAGTTGATTGGGATTCTCATATATCTGACCAATACTAGGCCAGATCTCGTATTTTCTGTCAACTATATTTCGAGGTTCATGCAGAAGCCTAAGACCACTCATTGGAAAGCAGCAAAACATGTTCTTCACTATGTCCGTGGTACTATGGAATATGGCCTAGAATACAAGAGGAACAACAAATTCTTCTTGCAAGGATACACGGACTCCAACTATGCCGGATCATTTGATGATTGCAAATCAACTTCTGGATACATTTTTCATCTGGAATCCGATCCTGTCTCTTGGCACAGTAAGAAGCAACAGGTGGTTGCTATTTCATCAACAGAGGCAGAATATCGCACCGCACGTGAAGCTGTGTGCGAAGTGATATGGTTATGTCGCATTCTGACAAGTATGGGCCATCCATCAAAATCTCCAATACACTTGTTTTGCGACAATCAGGGTGTTCTGAACCTCGTCAAGAATCCAGTCCATCATGAAAGAACAAAGCACATTGACACACAATGTCATTTCATTCGAGATGAAGTTCCAAAGCACCGAATACAGCTTTAGCACATTCCCACCGATGCTCAAGTTGCAGACATTTTCACTAAGGCACTTGGACGTGTCAAATTTGAATTGTTTTGCAGCTCACTTTGTATTGCAAAATGATGTAAGGGGATGTTAGTATAGCTATTAGTTATTACATTACCCAAATAATGTAATAAAGGGGGATGTTAGCGTACTTTAGCTTCTTGTTAGTTGTTAATTATTATTTAGCAACTAGTTGCAGCGGCTGGTATATTGTTATACCTGCATCCTGTTGAGATGCGCCCTCTTCGGGCTAATCCAGGAATGCAGTTTGTAATCTCTGCATTATTTAAACTGCACTGCTGAATAATAAATCTGGTTCGCTTTTTAACAAAAAATAGGACAAAAATGTAAGTTGAGCGAGGAGGGAGCTACTGCTGGACAAGTAATGCATTTATTTTACCCAAATATTAGTAAATACGAAATAAAGGATATACAGAGAGAAAAGTGGGAAACTAAAAATAATATATGAAAACCACAAATTGGGGTTGTGGGAAGGAGACAATAAACTCATCTTGATACTATCACTCAAAATGGTAGAGAGTGGTGTTAGATATTTCATTTACTGAGAACGGGGCTCTACTGGGAACAAATGGGGATTACCAAAAAATAAAAAGTATGGGGAATTTGTAAAGGCGAGTGGCAAAAAATGGTATTATAACGCTGGAGATAGGGAAAGGAAGAACAAAAAATAAGCAAATTGGAGTTACACAAAATAGAAAAACCTCCAATAGCCACATATCTTTATAAATATATTTCATTGGTGTGACAAGCCTTTCCAAAAATAACCTACCCCTATAAATATATTCCATTGGTGTGCAGATTTCTTCCAAGGGTAGATAGATTACCATGAAGTAGAACATGGTGACATTCATCTATCTTTCCTGTGTCTCTTAACTTTCCTAACATGAATAACCAAAAACTTTCTCTTATTCTTGTACTTCCTCCTATAATATCTCATCTGCATGATCTGACTCATTTCAGCCCTAAAAGCTTCATTACTTCATCTCTTTACACCATTCCTTATTTATATAATATTGATCTAGGATGACCATGAGGTTGGTGAATGATTGTGGAGACAAGCCTCACAAATTTTGAGCAATTCCTTGTACATTTAAAATGTGTTCATACATAAGCTAACCTCTTTGATAGTGTTGCTTTACTTGCTTTAATATTTCCTGGCACGCTCATTGTGTTCCATCATGACATCATATCATATGATGTATGACTTCATATTTTGATCATGTATGCTTCAACAGATATATCTTTATTATTTTTTGATCTTTAAGTGTCAATTAAAAATTTATCTACATTCATCCATTGGGTTACAGAGACACAAAGGAACTTCGTAAAAAATTAAGTGCAAGAAAGAAAAGTGAATTAGCAGCAATACACTTCATACATTAGTGGTTGCACTGGGTAACTTATCTAATCCTTCTAGAGATTCTAATCCCTAAAAGCTTTGTCCATTTGATAGATCTTTTTCTCATTTGAGGTAAATGTATAGGTATTACCGGGTAAATTCTCTGATCTAGAATAGACACACTTATTCATAATGACTATAGTCAGTCATCTCATATATATGTTGAGTATATACATAAAATATGATGTGTATACTCACATCTAGATTTTGGAGATTCTTTTCTTAACCTACCCTATGACTCTGCAATGTTTGGACCACATGGTTCAAAATTTTAGTCGCTCTTGGTGCTCAGTTGGTACTTCCATCAAATTATTACTAGTAAAATCTTCCTTTGTTTCTGGGATAATTGTATCTTGATTAAAAATAGGAAACCAAGAATTTAGTCTTGCTCTATCAATTATGGGAAAATGCATCCACTATTCATGTGGCGTATGCAAACTTCCATATACCTGATGCCCTACACTATCTATTGTCTATGTATGTATCCTCTGAATCAATCTTGTATCGATAAAAGCTACTCCCTGGAAAATATGACTATGACTCCTTGTGTTTATTTGACATTGGGGAATTTTTATGAAGTAAAAAGGTTTTTTACCTCCTAACAAAGAATTCACCTTGAGCTAAGTAATGTGTGCTTTGGATAAATTTCCAAGGTCAATATATTTTCTCTAACATTCAAGTTTTTTTATGGGGTGTATCTCTGTCCCAAAGTAACCTTCAAAGAAAAAATATTGCAACCCTTGGTTGGGAATTGTGATAATATCCCTGGTAAAATAAATGAATACTTGATCCTATCCTTGAGCTATCCGTCCTTCCATCTATCTAAGCAAGATTTTGGATAAACAAATTCTGAATAAAGGGGGGACATTGACAACTTCCACATCTTGAACTATGGTAAGGTTTGGGTGTCCACATATCAGAATTGGTACTCTATGTAGAGTCCCTATCCATTTCAACATTTTCTCTTAGAATTGTAATAAGTTGGGCCCTTTCACATATGGGTTTAGACCCAAGCTCTTGCAAAATTCTACTGATATAATTATGACTTGAGCCCCTGGCATCATCACACAATTATGTAATATCCCTTTTTCTAGAAATAGAGATAGGTAAAAAGGGGAGGGATGGTTATTTAGAATGATAGAGGGAGAAGCCTATGTAGGAGAATTACCAATGGTGATGTCAATAAAATATAACTGATAGGATACCAAAAGTTCTTCCTTTAATTCCTTAGGTACTATAGTTGAAAACTTGGCAAGATTGCACAATTGTTTTACCATCTTCATTCTTTACTCAATCATAGTGGCTAACCTTTTTTGACTTGATGTTTGATATTCTAGGGAGGGGTTTAAAAAAAATTATTTATTGGTAGTACTATCATCCTGAGGTTGTATAGGATGATTACCAACCGCTCCATGGTCTCCACATTGTAGCACCAAGGGCTTTATATCTCTTTGTGTAGTATTACATGCTCTTATATCTCCCATTAGAAGAATGGAATTTTTTATTCTGAGTAATCTTGGCATTTTTAAAAATGATTTCCATTAAGAGATTAGGGTTTAACCACAACTTGGTTATTTTGCCTCATTTCATCATAATTTTGTTGCCCTTCTATTTTGACAAGCACATTGGATTTCGTGATTAAAAATAAATGTGGTTGTTGTACCGAAGGTTCAAATCCACTAAGATCTCGTTTCCTATTTGGAGAGATTTATTTGTCCATAGCTTTCATTTCCTCTATAGTATCTAAATTTTTGTTCTTAACTCTTGTTCCACTAGGGAATTATATTTTTGATATTCAACGAGGAGACCGCTTGTTGTATCTTGATATAAGTCTAAACTGTTGTCTCCTAGGAAGGGCACAAAAGCTAAGTTTTGGAACAAAGGGGAGGGATATCAGGGTGGTATTTTCCCTATTTGGATTAGTATATTTTAATCTTGGGTAGCTTCTTTGAAATTTTTTGAAAAATACTTTACTCTAGATTTATGAATAATAACACTTATATCAGGATGGAAGGTATGGATATAAAAGAGATATACCTATGTAGAAGATGATTGGAATTCAATAGGGATCCTTCTCCACATTCTCTGAAATATAATATTGAAGTCAAAAATAGTTTCATGGACTATCATTTTAATAAATGAGAGTTGGGTGAGCAGTTGAAAGGGCTATCCAAAATTATCAAAAGCATCAATGAGAGCTCCTGCGATATCCATGCATGTACATATACTCTGATCTTCCAAAATTCTATATCACATTAATGCTTTCTCCTTAAGAGAAAGGACCAGTAATTTCAGCATCAAATCTTCAAATGTGATATTATGCATGATAGCTAATGAAGCTACATATTAGCAGTGTTCAAAGTCAATCTCCTTTGTACCGTTGAATATTGGCAAGGTTTTCAGTGTAGCTTTGGGGATATTATGCATATACTAAACATTGAGAGGGCATGTATCATCCCATTGGGGATAACATTGTTGATCCATTGATCCTTGATGTTAACTATATTTCAAAATCCTAGGGTTTCCTTTGTGGAGGGGAATTACTTCATGATGATAGTTTCTTATCTCCAACCCTTTGTTAGATCTGAAGTCTCCCTTTTAAGAAGATAGGAGTTACCAAGGATTTTAAAATGATAAAAATAAGGAGAAACCAATCATAATATTGAATCTAGATTTCTAAGAAAAGTTTCTAGGTGATATAAGATATCTTATTATGCTAGAACAAGGTATCACCAAAGCCTATAATATCCTAAAAGCAGGACGCGAAGGTCCTATTGGGCGTGCCAAAAATTGTTGATCCAAAATCTCTCTATTGTTTGTTATTGTGCCCAAGACATGGCCAACATTGAATGAGTGGTCAAACTACAAGGTTTAACTTGTCCAATCTCCATAGAAGGTTGGTTTCTTTGGGAAGTTCTAACTAGCTTGAAAGTAACCAGGGGAAATAAAAGAGTGTTGTAAAGGAATGTAAATGTATTCGAGGCTAGAACTTAATATGGTATAGATTAAGCAACAACAAGAATTGAACAAGACCATGAAAGGGAGCAACTACCATAATCTCTTAACAAACCAACCAATTATTTATCATAAACAAAACATGATTAAATTGATATTTAGCTCCACATATTAGCAGTTCTAGGACTACGAAATAAATGTGAATAAGAATCCAAAAATAAGTAGTATCATGCATATTTACTCAGCTAAATTAGAAACATCCATACATACATACATACTTGTTCTGCCAGATATTTGAACTAGATCTTAAACAAAGATCTTTAGTATTTTCTCCTTCCAAAAGTTAAGTCCATACAACTTGCAAACACCTAAGAGTCGAACCTTTAACAAGAGGTTGATACTCTTATTTATAATCATTTTGGTTCAAAAATCTAAAATATCTTACATTAAAGCTATTATAACAAACTACCAGGTAGTTAAACCAAAGAGACATACTTCATGCAATAGTGTTTATCAAAATAGGATGTGCATTAGACATTGAGCCGTTGATTTGAGTAATTCATGTGTGCCATAAAGTGATGGGCAAAGCTTGAAATTATGGTCACTTCTCATTCTTGAACTTGCTTGGTACCCCTCTGCAATAGCTATAATAGGTGGTATCAAATTTGAAGATTTAATTTGCTTCGAGGTGTGGTGATCATAGATTCTTGTCATATCATGATTCCATGACACTTTCTTGTACTTGGTCTCTTTTGCCTTTGCTCCCTAGCATATTCTTGTCATATCGCAATTTTGTGACACTTTATTGCCCTTGGTCTCCTTTGCCTTTGTCTACTGGTGGATTCTTGTCATATCATGATTTCATGAAACTTTTTTGTGTTTGGTCTCCTTTGCCTTCGTTCCTTGATGGATTCTTGTCATGTCAAAATTTGATGACACTCTCTTGCGCTTGGTCTCCTTTGCCCTAGCGGATTATTGTCATGTCACGATTCCATGACACTTTCTTGTGCTTGGTCTCCATTGCCTTTGTCTATTGAAATATTCTTTTTATGTCATAATTTCACTATATTTTCTTGCACTTGGTCTCCTTTGCCTTCATCTGCTGGCATGTCACGATTCCATGACACTTTCTTAAGTTCCTTTATCTTTTTTCTGTTACAATTTAGAAGGAAAACTAAGTGGGTGGGGGGAACACAAAAACCACCCATAGTAACTACCTATCTAATTGCCACCTTTCTCCCAATCATCTGCATTTGTGCCACCTCATCATTTTTTCATGTGCATGTCATCTTTCATCCTTTTATTTATTTTATCTTTTACTATTTTTAGCTTTTCCCTATTTTATATTTTTTTAATTTTTGTGTTTTTCTCTTTTATTTTTCATTTTATTTTTTTATTATTATTATTTTAAATGCACTTTTAATTTTATTATCGTTAGGTGAATTGCATGGTAATACCAATGCGTACATCCAAATTTTTCAATGAGATATCTTCCTGCTTATAGCTACCCATCCCATGATTGCTAAAATCATCACAATCATCATGTGCTTCAAATTATTGAAAATTTTGATAAGTACCATGGCTTTGGGGTATTTTTGTCTGAGGTTTTTCATAGTATCCATCATGTCCTCATATAATAATGCACCAATCTACCTATTCATCAATGTTAGGATGACTTGTACCTTCTACTAGCTAACGATGAGTTCCTTGCTCATCAATCCAATGATCTACAACTATATGTATTCCTCTACTAATGTTAATTTGACATGTTTTGCCCATGTCTAGACATGTTGGTTCAATGTAGACATCTCCTAGATGTGTTTTGCTATCATCTAGATAATTTAACTCTAGAAAAAATGCCATCTAGATAGGTCAACTCATCGTCTAGATGGGTCAACTATGAACATACATCATCTAGATAGGCCAACTCATCATCCATATGGGTCCTGTCATCTTCTAGGTGTATTCTTTTAATTCTTCCATCTGCCCATAAAATGATCATACTATTATCTAACTAGTGGAACTTCATCCATTCTTGATCTTGACGACTATTTGTCCTTCCACCTAGATGATGATTTCCCTTTATTCAATATTTTGATAGGCTCATCCTAGGGCTTGTACTTTATCTTGTAGTCTATCTATCTATCTTTGAACTATTGCCCATCCTTCATGCATCTAGTTTTGATTTGGATTCCTACCTCTAGATCCATGTCTTCCTTTAACCTACTTGAATCATCTTCTACCCCTTTTTGATTGAATCTACCTAGTTTTGGGCTACTGCACTCCCAACTACCCAATATTTGGTTGGTCCCTCGATCATTCTTGATGATGTATTTAGTTCCTATGAGCTCACTAAGGTAGACCAAATGGTCTAGCATTAAGAACATGTAGTGATGGGTTAGTTTGAACTATATCCATAGATGGTTCTTGCAGCCCAGTCCATGGACTAGTCAGCCTATGGGTGGTAGGAGAGAAATTTTTTCCTCTTAAGCCACTGGGATGGATATCAACCATACTTTTCCCTTTTTTAGGTAGGCTTGTATTACCCAATAGTCTTGATAAACTTCCAGGATTAACCAAGTTACCTCTATTTTGGGCTTGATAAATAATTTATGCTCGTATACTTGGTTTCGCATGTGCTTGATTATTGGGTGTCAGTTGGCTTAGAATTATTAACCTTTTATCTTCCCTTTTCAATCATCATCTTCATCTTGCTTCTTCAAAGAATCTTTGTAGTGCACATAGGGCTAAGGTCTCTTCGTACTGGTCTGAGAAGACTGAATCTATACTTGAATTTTTCCCTTATCCTATAGTATTCCTTGGCCAATAGGAGGTTTCTTGAACCCTTATTTGCAATCATTGCACTTCTCTTTGATGTTTACGTAAGTCCATTGTAGCCAACCGATAGGCTACCACCTCTTAATGCTTAGTCGATCTTCTCATTAATTATTCATATGGCACTGTATACCAACACACTATTGGACTTCCTAGTATATCACCTTCATTACTTGTAAAATCCCTCATTCTTCCATACTCCTCATCCTATGGATTGAGTGACTCCTCATATTCAATCACTTGTGTTGTTTCAAGGAATCAAACCCCTACTTATTGACTTTAGGTTTTTTCCATTTGTCTTATTCTATCAATATTAGGACTTGGGTAAGGTATTTTAGGATGTTGAGGTAGATTATCATTGTTGTTTGACTCTTCTATCCAACCTGTAAGCCTTGGTTGTTTGGGTACTTTCCTAACATCCCTCCACAAAATATTAGTTGCTTGCTCTTGACTTATTTTATAGTCACTATTGGCTACCAAGTTCTGATGTGGTTCCCTCCTATTATCTTATTTTGATGATCTCCATAGTCTTCGAGGATGTCTTATTAATGGCATATCTTGAAGATTCTTTAGTATTCAGGAGGATTCTTAGCATTGTTGAAGATGAGATACCAGAGTTTGAAAAAAATACATTCTAACTTTGACTCCCTGTTTCCCTGTATAATTTTGACTCCCTGGTTCCCTGTATAATTTTGACTCTATCAGATATTCCCTTACTATTTCGACTATTATAGGTAATTGTTCTAACTTTGACTCCCTGTTTCCCATGTTTTAGACTTTGAAGCTTTCTATCTATCTATTATTTTTTCATGCAATAATTCTGGAATAGGGATGTCTTCTTCGTATGCTCAAATTCTATGAAGGATATGGTAACAGGTTTAGATTTTTGGTTGTAGGTTAAGTAGAACTAAAATACTTGGAGAACAAACTTTATTTGCAGGTTTAAACAAAACTAGGGTACACTAGGCAAAGGTGTATGTAATACCCATAGGCCCTTTGTTATACCATAGTGATGAACAATAGTGCTTGGACCAATATTTTAGGCCACTACTCAAGGAGGATTCCACACATACCCTTGAGCACACTATCTACCTCTCTCGACAGTACAAGAGGGTAGTCTTTCGACATGTTGTGTCCCATGCACTATGGAGTATACAAGGTCAAAAAATATTCCTAGGGATAAAATTTTGTTAAATTCTAGATGGTCTCTCAATACACCCAAATATGTGTGGGAGCTCAATTCTATCTGCAAGTTCTAATTAAGGCCTGGGTATTGGAGCCTGATCACCTCTCACTTCACTAGACGCTTTATGGGCTATCTAGCTTAGCCAATAATGATAGCTTGTTCATGATATTTTAAAACCCCTAACAGGGTTTCTAACCTACTTAACTACTATAAAAATAATTGTAATTTTTTTATATTTTTCTTTATATATATATATATATATATTTTGTATTTTTTAATAAGAAAAACTAGCAAACGAAAAAATATTGAACTCAAAAATCGTATACCTAATAGTCAAATTGGCAGAATATATCGTAGTCATAGCAGAAAACAACCTTATAAATTACTCTGATACCACTTTTTAGGATCCTACTATTAAAAATAAACATACACACACAAATATGGAAAATAAACATAAATGCTCATAACACACTATAGAAGTAAATGCACACTATAAAAGTAAATTACAAAAATGGAACAATCTAACAATAATATTGAATCGCAAGCCTCTTTGATGTGTAAACCTCCTTCAATACTTATTGTTATGCAAATATTCCTCACTAGCATGTAAATCATCATTTCCAACATAGAAATATTCTACATGTGTCACATGTCTAGGCTCTCCTTGCACTTATTGTTATGTTATCTTCAAGCTTCTTCTCATCGACTACTTGCTCATTCTTTTGCATCCATGACTCCCACATCCTCATGTCAGGTTATCTATCATCCACCTCTTCAGTCTTCAATATCTACATGACCATTAGTTTTAACTTTACACAATAATGGCACCAAATATAGTACATCAATGGTATTCTACAATTAAAGAAATAGGAAATAAATGAAAACAAAATTCAAGAACACAACATCAATATGTAGTTAGGAAAACGATCAAATAGTTTTGTATTTTTCCTTAGATAACTTGCATTATATGACCTTGTCAAGAGTTTATAAAACTTTGCTTAGTATCATATGGTATGTTTTAGTAGTCTAAAAAACCTATTATTAGATGACCTAGTCTACAATGAGACAACCTTGTCTATTCATCTATACCAAATATAAAAAGGCAAAAATAGTCTAGATGGTCAACTACAACAATAAAAATTATTCATAAAAATATATGCAATGCTCACATAGGTCTACACAACAAAGGTTGAAAGTAATTAGTCTTATTATCTATAAAAATATATATCTAGTATATCTTTATACAATGCAAGTATCTCCCCATCACACACATGAACATACATCCATACTCTTTTGAATGAATAAAGGGTCTTATTTATACAACTTGGGAGGTAGTTACTCCCTCAAAACTACCTACTAAATACCCCATCAATTTCTTGGATTATATTTTGCATGCATTTGACTTACATTTGATTTCATAACTTTAGTTATATGCACTAGATTTCATTAAAAACTTATTGTAGTATAACAAAACAACTAGAAATACCAAAACTTCTACATAACAAAATGTTATGTGCACATACTTGACTTATGTCGCACTACGTTACGTCTAAGGTGGTGCTTGATATGGTTTCATGTTTGAACCAGTGCCTACAATGCATATATATTGTTAATATAGGCTTGAAATTTTCCCTTTCTTTAGCCCTATAATTTACTTTCTACAATCCATAATTTTCCATTAAATAATGAAACTATATTCCTAATGTTTTTTTTATGATTTTAACCATAATGACATATTGATTTTATGATTGGTATATAGTCTCTAACATTAATATTATGATCTAGATCAAGTATAATACTATAACATACAATGCAATGGTTTAAATCAACTTTATATAGTTCTACATAAAGTTCCATGTTTCTTCATTGTTTGTTACTATTTAATTATTTATGTACTTTTATGAAAATGCTTTCTAAATAAATAGAAGTTACCAAATATTGATATAAAATGAATATAATATTATAGTGATATAATAGATAAATTTTTCATAACATTATATATAGAGAAATATATATATTATTTGACTTAATATAATATATATTATTATCATTTAAATATATTTACAATTTATTGGATTCTCGTGTAAGTGCTTATTACTTTTAAAATTTATATACTCTTAAAAACAATCATTATTTGTAAATATCTTAATTTATTTTTTTCTAATTCCTATTAATACTATTGTTATTTTATAAATTTATATTTCAATTGTAACCTTTATTACTTTGATTACAGAATTGACATAGAAAATATTTTGGATATTCAATTTTTGCATAATTGTGAGACTCCAACAATAGCTCTATTACACAAGGTATTATATGTTTTTTTTTTTGTTCCTCTTTTATTTTTTATGGATAAAATTTTAAATTTATTAAGAGATAATTAAACTTATTTTACCACCTTAAATATAGGAAAATATTGTCAATAATTAAATAAACTTTATTTGGTTATTTTTGGTGTTATGCTCAATAATAACATACACAATCTACAAGAAAAAACTTTGAATCTTCAAGTTTTCAGACATGGTATAATATTAATATTTTAATCCTTCTACTACTATGATATAGAAAGAAAATAAGTATGTTACCCTTAAATCAGGAAAATTAAAGAAATTGTACATCAAGTTATATTAGAAATGAATTGAAAAAGTTTTCTTTCCAAAAAATCAAAATTTTGATTAATTTATTCTTATGCAATAAATAATAGTGAATATGAATTATTAAAATAAAAATAAATGTATTCATTATAGTTAAGACATGAAATCATAATTACAATATAGAAAAAAGTACAAAACCTAAATGACTCTATTTGGGTGCATGTTGCATTGCTTCTTGCTTGGAGCTAGTCAAATTTTACTTGAATTGTTATATGAGAATATCGTTGTACTCAAATATTCTTCATAGTTTTTAGTAGTCTTATTATGCATGTGATAATACTGGTATAATTCCAAAAAACTACTTTTTACTATGGACCCTTCAAATGGACTTCCAATACAAAAATAAATAATAATAATTACAATGTGACTTGAAATATTTGTAGATGATTTTAGGCATGATCTTAACCAGTTAATTCCTTGAAATTAAAAGAGGAAGACTATGTTCAAATTATTCCATGTGATAAATGCATAATTTTCAAGTTGTTATAATACCACTATGTGGTTATGTGTAATATGACAAGTGCATTTCTAGACTAAGAAAAACATCGAAACAAATATGGAGTTGGGGATAAAGACCTAAGGTGTTAAGAAGAAGCTTGAAAAGTGTCTAATTAATGGGAAACTATACCTATCCATACATTAGGTGAATAACTCATCGATGGTATGGGATACCATTAGGAAAATCATGATGACAACAAGGAGGTATAACATCAAGCGAACTAGCCTAGGAAGCAAGGATAGGTTAGGTATCAACAAAATGTTAGTGTAACTTAGGTTCTCATGAGGTACACAACTACAATAAAAATATTCAAGGGGTCTCTATTCCATAGGGACTTGCCATGGACCCATTTCAATATCATAACCAATTCAAAAATACTTGTAGATGAATAATAAGTAATATAATTGTCATATTAGAAACTATGAGACAGCTATGAATTTTATAAAATAGAATATTGAATAACAATTTTAAAATATAAGGTCTTATTTACCAAAATAAAAACAATTGTATAGTTTAATTAGTGTTTTACCTAAATTTTAATTGTTTTTGATTGATACTATATCCACCAAGGTGAAGGAAACACTAGCACTAATCCAAATCAACTAAGACTCTAATGATAGGTATAGAGAGAGAATATTATACTGAAGTTAAAGATATGGGTACCTCTAGAGTATTGATTTGGGTATAAGAAAGATATAGGATGATAGTTAAGGATAAAACCATTTAATATCTAACTAATGAAGCAATGTAAAGTGAAATTACTTTGTAGACAACAATTCTAAGAAAAAGTAAAATTATTTGTAAAAATGTCTACATGTTATACATAAAATGAAATGTCATAAAATATGATAATATGAAATGTAATGTGGTCAAATGCAATGTAATGAATTCAAAGAAAATATTTCTAAATTGAACGTAATATGAATGTAGCCATAATTTGTAAACAATATATTAATTAGTATTAATAAAGGTTGTTTAGGAAAGGTAGTTTTGGTAGTTGTCCAATTAGTTTTGATAACTACTAGGGTCATAGTATAAATAGACCCCCCTACATTTCAATATATACTCGTTGCATTAGGAGAGCAAGCCATTGTATGAGGAAGAGATGCCAAATTGTTACAATGTAATGTTGGTCATAGAATTATTATAGTCATAGACTAAATTGTACATAATATCTATGATAATGTAAGATCATTCATTTGTACCAATTGTGTCTCCATGGATGCTTGTATTTTGTTACAACTCTATATTGTATTATAGCTTATTGCAAGTATAATTGCTTAGATAAAGACCAAGTGAGTGAGTCCAATTGTAGGAGTTGATGTCATCCCAAGTTAACCATTACCAATACCAATATAAATTAAGCAGTGCTAACATCCTAGTTGATGCTAACATAGTTTTGATACCATCTAAACCATTAGGGGGGACCGATATCTAGATTTTCATCATGATTGGTTCTGACATGGTAGAAGTCATTATATCATTATGTTAACCATCATTAGTCCAAGTATTGTCACAAGATAAGTCATCATCTGATGACTGTAAACATGTCATCATGAAAAATGCTATCATAAGTCATCTATCATCATGTTATATGTCATCTTGGAGCAAGTCATAGGACTAAGCTATCATAGGATATTGTCATATAAAGTTGTGTCGACATTCCAATCACTATCTAAGTTGCATTGTCCTTAATAAAACTTGGTTGACATAGATGTACTTATCTAAGATCCATTGTCAATTTACCTCAAACTAAATATTATTCCCTCATCTTGGGAATCCTCTTCAATTTCTACATTTGGTGTTGTTACCTAGATCAAGTATAGGTCGATAAGAAGAAGTGAGTGTGATAAATGAAGAGGTGAATGAAAAATTCAAGGTTGCAATAATGATGATAAGAAGAAGTGATCATGATAAACGAAGAGGTGATCAAGTATAGGTCGATGATAAGAAGTGAGAATGATAAACAAAGAGGTGAATGATAGATTCAAGGTTGTAATAATGATGATGAAGAAATCAAATACAAACTATAGAGAAATCAATAAGGAGAAGTGCAAGACTGGTGAATCAAGGAATATAAAGTAGAGACATGTGTATGCAACCAAATGTGGAGATGGTGTGTAACCCCTTGGGTGATGAAATTTTGAGAGCTAAGAGAGAAATGTGGTAGAAATTGTTACTGACAATGAGGAATGAGATGCAAGAGTAATAGTTGAGAAAAATACTAGAATTATGGGGTATCCAAGGAATGAAGAATCAAAAAACTATACTAACAACAAAGTACAAAGTGCTATCTACTCTTTTAGAAAAGTGTTTGATAAAATTATAAATGAGATAAAATGAGAAGCATGAAAAATAGAGAAAAGGCATCTAGTGTTTGGACTATAAATTAGGACATATGAATGTCAATTACCATAAGAATGTGTATTGTAATATATGTGATATTGTAGGACACCTAGTCTCATATTATCCATTCAAATTTAATGGATCAAGGCACCAAACCATGATGGTGTAGCAGGAAGAGCAAGTGAATACTTAAAGAAATAGACAAGGAGCAACGAGCAGTAGATATAGGAATAATCATCGAGAAAGAAGGCAAGGAGGTCAAAGTTAACTTTAGTATGATTCAAATGGAAGACCTATCATACAATGATAAAATTGCCAAGAATGGGGATATTTTATGAAAAGTTATCCTAAATCATAGACTGGAGGAAACTCAAATAGAAATAATGATACTCACATGTGTAGATGATGGGGATTGGGTGACCATAAGGAAGCAAATTACCCAAATAAAGTAATTATCAATAGAATACAGAATGTCAATCTAATTTAAATTGGTGAAGTAAGTGATGACCAAGCAAAAGAAAAACAAATACTAGCAGTTACAAGAGCTAATGCCCAAAAGAGGGAGCAATACCCAAATCTACCAAGGAAAAGGAGCAATGGTAGGAAGCTCATGATATAGCAAAGAAGGATCTTGAGAATGTCATGACCCTCCCTTTGGCAAACTTCTTGTTAGTTAGATTCATGATTTGCTATGTTGTCTTTTGTGGTAATGAATGATTTTGTCATGCTTAGTTTTCTACACAACTTGCTATAAGGGAAAATATATTAAGTTTTGGGTGAAAACTTGTTCTTTATAGATGATATTTTCCTTGATATAATTCCATTTGTTATAACCATTATAGGTATATATTTCTTACTTTAAAAGGGGTTTCATCAAGAAGAAATGGATATTTATATGTAAATATGTATAAATATATAAATGGTGTTTGTTTTATTCCTTTCAGAGGAAATAATTTTAAAAAAAGAGCACATCCTCTTAGGCTTTATGGTGTTAGCTTGAATTCCATGCCTTGGATTTTTAAAAGCCATAAAGTGAAGGCTTTCCATTAAGTATGTTATGTTTCAAACACCATAATTAATGCACACACACACGCGCGCGCGCACACACACACACATACACATATATATGTGTGTGTGTGTATGTGTTTATCTATATATATACATTTCATATATATGTGTGTGTGTGTGTGTGTGTGTGTGTGTGTGTGTGTGTGTGTGTGTGTGTGTGTGTGTGTGTGTGTGTGTGTGTGTGTGTGTGGTGTGTGTTTATCTATATATACATTTCATTAACTCTCGATGGTGGTTGTTGTATTAATTGAAACAAATTGTTGTATTAATTGGAAAAAATTATCATGTAGCTTGAGTATAGAAGAAATTATTAACATGGGTGGAGACTGTTGCTAAATCATAATTGGAGTATATGAAAACACTTGGTTATGCTCGTACTTAACACTGAAGATCATGGGATACTTTTTTTGGCTGATTTTTTGTTCACCAATACACTCTGGATGGAAGGGGATGTGGGAACCTGAGTTGTGATTACTCTTATCCCTTAACGGATCCTCCAAAGGAGGGAAGTGATGGGAGAATAAGGGAAGGTTCTCGAAATAGTATTTGGAATAAGGAGGATGAGAGATGAAGGGATAAATGAGGTCAAAATAAAGGATTGTAGGCTTCAGACATCTTGTAGAACTTGCACCACAATCACCAGGTATTGTATATTGAGGTCCTTTTGTTACCTTGAAAGCTTATGAATCTATGAAAAACCAAAGTTTAGTTTGATTCTAGAAAGGAAAAAAATAAAACAATTAAAACTAATTTGGATGTTAGAAGAGTGAATCTTTTTATATCTACCAAAAATGAATTCCTATTATATCTCCTGTGTTTATCTTTAGTCGTTGTGAGAGTTAGTTTGCTTGCCTCCAAGTTAGGCTCAAGTTATTCTACATGAGGATATCCTTGATTGGGATGTTGTTCTTATCTGTGTTTTATTACAAAAATATCTTGCTCCTATAGTATAGCTTTAGTGGATTTGAACTGGGTGTATAGTTGTCTGGTAGCTAGAATTCTTTGATCTTTGCTTATAGATAGAAGGCTATCGAAGTAGTCAAGCTAGGTAGTCAAGGTTAGAGGTGGTTATTTTACTCTAAGTTTATCCTTATGGTTTTGGTCTCTCGTTGCATAAAAGACCTATGTAGAGTGTGGATGTGGTGTGCTCCCTTCTACAGTATGAAATGGGGGGATCAAAATAGCTCATTGTAGGCGATAAGATGGATTGTTTTGACTTGGATAATGCATCGAATACCTTACGTAGCCATAGTTACGTAATTAATAGATATGGTTGTGCCTTTATGAGGGTTTAGTAGGAACCTTATTGTTGTAAAGAACTATTAATAAGAGTGTTCACCTTGGAATTGTCGTAGTGGTCCAACTTCTTTCTTAAAAGTCATTTGAAAAAAATAGGATGGTAATTTTGGGGTTATGACATTTGATATCAAAGCACAGTTCATAGGGATATAGGATTTCTTGTGTAAGATTATATGGCTTTGGCGGCATGTAGATTTTACATATATAGGATCCTTCGTAAGGACATCTTCATCAACAACCCTGGGCTGATTTTTTTAAAAGGTTTTGGGTCAAACTATAAAACCTGGTATTAATGCTATAGTATATTATCTACCAAAAAAAATATATGGTGGTGTATAACAGGAAATATATCCTTAAATGGGATATACTTGGCTTGAATATATTATTTGTTGAAAGTAAACCCTTTCTGTCTAAATAAGATAACTAGGTTTATAGTTAATAGTAGGGAAAGTAATTTGAAATAAGTAATTGAAAACTAATCCCTACTATCTCTCCTATGTGTGTTCAAGTACAATACCACCAAAGAGAAAGAGATGGAGTGCTACCCCAATGATGAGGCAGACACAAAAAAATAATGTAGAAGTCGGGACCACTGATGTAGGTATGAACAATCCTAGTAATGAGAGAGAGGATATCTCTACAATAGTTGCTCTACTTCATGAATAAGTAGAAATACAAAATCAACTGTTGGAAGCCATTTTGAATCAGGAAACTCAAGATGGAACCTCTAGAGGGGGATAAGATAATGAACATATTAAAAAGGCACAACAAACCAGAATTTGGCTAGAGGTAGAATTGGGTAAGAATATGAAGCATATGAAATCCAAAGGAGAGGAAGGTGATGATGTAGCTAAAGCTTGGCTAAAAGAGATAGATACTTTCTACAAAATGAATAATTACTTCACTGGTACTCAAACATCGTATACCACTCTGCATTTACAAGGTGTTGGCTTAGATTAGTGGGAAATATTCAGTGGAAAAAAATAAATTGAGGCTACAGTTGATCTAAAATGGGAATATTTCGTAGTGGATTTTAAAGAGAGGTTCCTCACCGAACATTTTTATACCCAAAAATTTGAAGAGTTCACCAATCTTAGACAAGGAAATAAAATGGTGGAGGCATATTACCAAAAAATTATCAAGTTGCTAAAATATGTGCCCATGTATAATGAGAATATGAAGGTCCATAAGTTCATTTTAGGAGTTGATCCTAGGGTAGGGCATGAAGTGAACATGAGAGATCCTAATACACTACAGAAGGCCTATGATCTAATCAGAAAAGTTGAAACTTATCTTAAGCCTTAGTTTTATTATGAAGGGACATCTGAGTAGGATAGAGAGGCGTTGAGAAAAAATATAGTGAAGGATTCATGAAGTGGGAAGGAGAGAAAGCAAACAAGAGTTCCCCTAGATAGGACAGAAGGAATGATAGAAAACAAGGAAATTTTAGGAAAAATGTTCAAAGGGAAGAACCATAATCTTAACAATCGCAACAAAAGGAATAACAAACCACCACCGTAGGGTCAAGCCAATCCTCCATTGGTAGTAAAAGTACAAGATGAATAGAAGCAAAAAAAACACCTAGGACCTAAGGATGTATGCTTTGATTATGGTGGACCATACTATGCCAATAAATGTCCATACAGAATAGTGTTGAGTTCAAAGGGAAAATAACCCACCTACAAGGATCCTACACACAAAGAACCTACACACAAGATTTATGCAATGATAGAAAGTTAGAATCTAGAAGGGAAAGCCACTCTACTACTGATAAAAGATAATATATTTGGTAGAAATATTATAATTTTGATTGATAGTGGTGCTATAGATAGTTTTTTTTCCAGTAGATTAGTTAAATATATACCAATAAGGCCATGAATCTTGGCACATGGGTATAAGGTCAAGTATGGTTCAAGATAAACCTACTCTGTAAATCATATATATTCCATAGTAGAAATTACTCTACCTAGTGGTATGACCATTGGATATTTATACGTAACACCATTGCATGCATTTGATATAGTGCTAAGAATAGATTGATTACAAGCACATAAGGTTGTGATCAATTTCTAGGATAGATGGATTGAGTACTCAAAATATGGTAGGAAAGTACAAAGGGTGTACAACCTGCAAGGGGATTTTGACCCTAGATCCTCTCTGCAATGCAGCTTAAGAAGGCAATAAAGAGAGGAGGAATAGTTTATGTAGTGAAGTTAAATGAGATAGAAGATGAAAATAAGGAAGAGGTGTTTGAGAAACACCCAGTTATCCAAGAGTTTAGAGAAGTATTTCCAAAGGATTTATCTGGATTACCACCTAAACGTGAATTTTATTTCACAATTGAACTTCAACCTGGAATAGAGCCTACTCATAGATATCCTTATAGAATAAATCTGATTGATATGCAAGAGCTAAAAGTGTAGTTACAAAGATTACTGGAGAAGGGATTAATTATATCAAGTGTGTCACCATGGGGTGCACCAGTGTTCATCAAGAAAATGAATTGTTCCTTGCAACTATGTATAGATTATATGATGTTAAACAAGGTAACTATTAAAAATAGATATCCTCTACCTAGAATTGAAAACCTCTTTAATCAGCTTAAAGATACAACTATTTTTTCAAAGATTGATCTAAAGTTGGGATACCACCAATTGAGGATTCCAGAAGAGGATACCCATAAGACAGCCTTCAAAACTCATTATGGACATTATGAGTTTATTGTCTTACCTTTTGGTCTATCGAATGATCCAGCAGTATTTATGAACTTGATGAATAGTATTTTCAAGAAGCTATTAGATTGATTTATTCTTGTGTTCTTAGACGATATTTTTATATATTTCTAAAATAAGTTAGTGCACAAAAAACACCTTAGGATAATTTTAGAGTTTCTAAGGAAGAATCGATTGTACAAGAATTTGTCAAAGTGTAAATTTTATATGTCAAAAGTGTAATATTTAGGGCATATTGTATTAGAAAAGGGATCACAATGGATCCTAATAAAATAGAAGCTATACTAAATTGGTCATCACACATGAATGTGATGGAAGTATAAAATTTCATGGGTTTGACTAGATATTACAGGCGTTATGTGAAGGACTATGCCAAGATAACTGCTTCAATAACTAACCTTCAAAGGAAGTAAAAATAGTTCAATTGGACATATAAATGTGAGGGATCTTTTGATATGCTCAAATAAAGACTCACTACATCCCCCATACTAAATATACCAGACCCTTAGGGTAGTTTTTCTATGTGTACAGATGCATCATTGAAATTTTTTGGAGGAGTGCTCTCACAAGATGAAGAAGTGGTAGCCAATGGATCCAAGAAATTGAAACAACATGAGGTCAATTATGCAACCCATGATCTAGAATTGGTAGTAATGGTTTTTTCTCTCAAAATTTAACGACGTTATTTGGTAGGAAGACCATTTGAGTTGAGGACAGACCATCAAAGTCTAAAGTACATATTTAGTCAACCTTTTCTAAATGCTAGGTAGAGAAGGTGGATGGAATTCCTTGCTCAATATGATTTTGGCATTGAATACATCAAAGGGAAGGAAAATAAGGTTTTTTATGCACTTAGTAGAAGAAGACACATACCTATCGTATCTCACATCCATATAGACTTGATGGGATAGGTTAAGGAAATGCAACATCAGGATGTGTTTTGCAATTAAATTTGAGAAAGGATGAAAAAGAAACACGATGAAAAGGATTTCAACATCAAGGATGGTTTCTTATGATTTAAGGATAAGGTAGAAATTATTGAGGTTGGTGAATTGAGAAAAATGATCATGAATAAAGAACATATATCTCCATATTCTACTCACCCAGGAGGAGCAAAAATGGGAGATAATATGAAGAAAATTTTCTACTTGCTAGGAATGAAGAGGGACATAACTGAATTTACTGCCCGATGTCTTGAATGTCAGAAAGTAAAAGACATCCTACATGACTATTGTACCCTCATGATGTACTTGCACAAAAATGGTAGGTGATTTTGATTGAATTTATTGTAGGTTTACCAAAGACCATATTTTAGTATGATGTAATCCTAGTTGTGGTTGACATACTGATCAAGGTTGTGCATTTTATACCAAAAAATATCAAGGATAATATCGTGGTTGTGGCTAATATATTTTCCAAGGAAATATTTAGGCTTCATGGTTTTTTGAAAGTGATCATTTTAGATAGAGACTCGAGATTCACATCCGAGTTTTTGCAAGCTCTACATCATGTCATTGGCTCTAGACTGAACATCAATTCTACATACCACCCAAAAATCGATGGGCAGAGTAAAAGGGTGAACCAAGTATTAGAGGACATGCTTTACGTGTATTTTATATTTTAAAAAAATTGATGGTAAGATTACCTACACTTGGTAGAATTTACCTACAACAACGGTCACCATTCAACCTTGAGCATGGCACCATTTGAAGCTCTATATGGAAAGAGGTGTAGGACACCATTATCTTGGGATAATCCAAAGGATAGGGTTGTGCTTCGACCAAACATGGACAGAGAAATGGAGCAAAAATTAAGGATGATTAGGTAAATGCTTAAGGAAGTCGCAGATCGACAAAAAAATTATGTCGATCTTAAGAGATCATCAAGAGAGTTTGTTGTAGGTGATAGAGTGTTTCTAAGAGTGAGACCAAAGAAGAGTGTTATTAAGTCCATAAAATTAGATCCTTGTTTTTTTAGATCCTTTGAAATTATAGAGAAGATAAATCCTTTGGAATATCGACTTGCCTTACCACCCAGTCTATCGAAGATTCATGATACCTTTGACATATCATTATTAAGAAAATACATTGCTAATCTTGACCATGTGTGGAACTTTTCTAAATTACAGATGGTGGACCCAAAGGCTATAGATATTCGACTAGTAAATATCCTTGATTTTCATTTCAAATAGATGATAAAAGGGACTTTGGAGCAATGTAAGGTCCAATGGGACTGTTACTCGAAGAGAATTGCTACTTGGGAGAAAGTAGTAGATATAAAACAACATTTCTCGTACCTGTTGAGAATAATATGTGATTGTAATTTTATGTTTGAGTTATTTAAAATATAGAGGACTGTGTTAAGCCTAAGGGGTTAAGGATGTCATGACCCTCCCTTTGGTAGACTTCTTGTTAGTTAGATTCATTATTTGCTATGTTGTCTTTTGTGGTAATGAATGATTTTGTCATGCTTAGTTTTCTACACAACTTTTTATATGAGAAAATTTATTATATTTTGGGTGAAAACTTGTTCTTTATAGATGATCTTTTCCTTATTTTATTCTTGACTACCTTAAAGGAATTTTTGGTTGTCAATTATCTTTAAGTATAAACTGATATAATTCCATTTATTATAACCATTTTAGGTAGATATTTCTTGCTTTAAAAGGGGTTTCATCAAGAAGAAATGAATATTTATATGTAAATATGTATAAATATATAAATGGTGTTTGTTTTATTTCTTTCAGAGGAAATAATTTAAAAAAAAAAAGAGAACACCTCCTATTCAAATTTATGGTGTTAGATTCAATAAAATAGGACCCAAAGTGAAGGCTTTTTGTTAAGGGTGTTATGTTTCAACCACCATAATTAATACATATATATATTCATTTCGTTAACTCTCGATGGTGGTTGTTGTATTAATTGAACAAAATGATCTTGTAACTTGAGTATAGAACTTATTAACTTGGGCAAAGTCTATTGCTAGATTATAATTGGAGAAGATGAAAACACTTGGTTATGCTTGTACTTAACACTGGAGATCATGGGATAGTTTTTTTGGTTGATTTTTTGTTCACCAATGCACTCTAGATGGAAGGGGATGTGGGAACCTAAGTTGTGATTACTCTTATCCCTTAATAAATTCTTTGAGGGAGTGGATTGATGGGGTAATTAGGGAAGGTTCTAGAAATAATATTGGGAGTAAGGAGGATGAGAGACAAAGGGAGAAAGAAGGTCAAAATAAAGGATTGTAGGTTTCAGATGTCTTGTAGATCTTGCATCATGGTTACCAGGTATTGTATACTAAGGTCCTTTTGTTACCTTGAAAGCTTATGATTCTATGAAAAATCAAAGTTTATTTCGTTTCTAGAAAAGAAAAAATAAAACAAATGAAACTGATTTGGATGTTAGAAGAGTGAATATTTTTATATCCACCAATTTTAATTCCTATTTTTATCTTGTATTTATCTTTAGTCATTGTGAGAGTTATTTTTCTTACCTCCAAGTTAGGATTGAGAAATTTCACATGAGGATATCCTTGATTGGGAAGTTTTTGTTCTCTATGTTTTATTATGGAAATATCTTGCTCCTGTAGTAGAGCTTTAGTGGATTCAAACTAGGTGTATAGTTATCAGGTAGCTGGAATTCTTCGATCTTTGCTTATATATAGAAGGCTATCAAAGTAGTCAAGCTAGGAATTCAAGGTTAGATATGGTGATTTTTCATCAATTTTATCCTTAATGGTTCTAGTCTATGTGATGTGTATTAGCAAAACCAGTTAAGGAAACCCATTTCAATGATACCTTTTCCATTAGATGTCATAGAACTTGTGTTTTTTGATCGATAGAGATGCATGTTGGTTTGTGAGCCTAAGTTAATTAGTTTCCCAATTGCTGAATAGAGTGCAGGATCTGGGAAAAATATTTGTAGAAGCTTTGGGAGAATGATAGCATTCACTTGTTTGTTTTCTTACATGAAATATGGAAATCGGTGAGGAGGGTGCCAATGGAACTCTTTCTGGTAAAATAACATAGACTGCTAGAGTGTGTAACAGATTGATTCTAGTACATTTATGTTTGGGAAATAAAAGAAAAATATTGAGTAATTTAGTGATTAACATAATGCCATCTCGGGTGCTAAAATGACTGTTATTACAAATGATTATTTTTGTGATATGAATAAAATTTGTGTGAATGGTGAGAATATTTTGCAAGAGTTAATTGTTGTGTTTTTAAAATGTTTATTTTAAGTTAATTTTGAATATGATAAGATCCCAACATGAATGAATTTGCATTTTCAATGATGGGTGTTGTTATTTTAATGGAGAGATACCTTAGTAAAAGAAAGATAAGTTTCTTTATTTTAGTGAATAATATTGTGAATAATATATATGATTTTATGTTCTGGAGCATTGAGTCATTTGCTGGTAAAATATTTGACACAATAATTTATTATGTTGGTGCTAATTGTCTCCAAAGAAGAGAATCTAGTTCAGTTGCACTTGAAAGAAACAATAGATTTATTTAAATGAATTTATGTGTACAATCAAAATACGTCATGCAATAGGAATGCAGGAACTTGAGGAAGTTGATGATTGATGATGATTTTAGACAAAAACAACATAGAACAATATAAAAATTATTTAGATTGTCATTGTGGTACGTTTCTTCTACTAGGCACTTATACGAATGGGGCATTGTATGTGCTCTTGCAATATGATTTGATGCTAGTTACCTGAGTGAAGGAAATAGGGCTTTTATGTTCATGCATTTGATAAAATCTGAGTCTTCAATAGGAAGGAATTTACAAGTCCAAGTTGTATATTCTGGTGTAGAATAATTATTAATTACATTCTTATAAATCTATATAATAGAAATGATGATAATAAATAAGTTTTCAAAATGTATATTGGCCTTTGTGTAATCGAATAAATGGTTTTAAATTTTTAATAGTGGAGGTCAACTTGTGTAATATTTATACCATATTGAACTGGATTATGTAATGGGTTCCTCATAAACAAAAATGTTGTCTATTTAATAAATTTGTTGATATCAGGAATTCTAGAATGAAATAAATAATCCTAGGTTGCATACTTGCTATAAATAACCATAGAATATTATAGTTGAGAACGTGGCATTTATTTACCCCATTTTCAGTGTTAAATTATTGTAAAGCAATACTTTAATATTATATGGAGTTTCCAAGGTTATTCAATGAGTTCAGTTACGAGAAAGTAGTTAGAGTTACCTTAAAATCTAAACTAGTAAGTAAGAGGGTTGGTCACTCAATGGCTCCATGGATTAGCTTAGAGAGAAGGTATTAATTTGGGATGACTATCTCAAAAGAAATTGAGATGGATAGTCGAGTCCCTGCACGCTTATATCACTTGCATAGAAAGACCTATGTAGAGTGTGGATGTGGTGTGCTCTCTTCGACAAGATAAAATGGGGGGTAATAATAGCTCATTGTAGGCGATGAGATGGAAAATTTTTACTTGGATAATTCACCTAATACCTTACATAGCCATATTTATGTAAGTAGTAGATATGGGTGTGCCTCGATGAGGGTTTAGTGGGAAACTTATTGTTGTGAAGAACTATTAATAAGAGTGTTGACCTTGGAACTATCATAGTGGTTCAACTTCTTTCTTAAAAGTCATTTGAAAGAAACATAGGATTCTAATTTTGGTGTTATGACAGAGAACAAAAAGCAAGAAAATTTGCTCTAAGAAAAAGCCTTCAAAAAGCCTAAGGTAATGTCAAATAAATAATAATCAATGAAACATTTGGCAACATAAGTACTAAGTATGATCATGGAAGTAAAAGCATCCAATCTACTTGGTGCAATACCTAAATTATATGATGAAGATAAAGAAAGTGGAAGAAGTATGGGAAGTGGCAAACGTTAAGCAAGAACAATTTATCAATCCTACAATATTGATTATTGAAGTTGGGAAGAAGCCAACATTGGTCCATATGGATATATTGGATCATAAGATAACTCAATTAATTGTATATGGGGGATCAATCATTAATATGATGCCTAAGAATACATGGAAAAGCATTGGAGCACCAACATTACGATATCCAAATTTTAGGTTGTATATAGCTAATCAGTACATAATAGAAATGATAGGCATACTAAAATCCAAAGGGTACGAATAGTGGAACAAGACTTCACCTTAGATTTCATTAGAATGGCAATGCAAAATCCTACTTATGACACATTGCTCAGATGCAGATGGCTATAGATGGTAAAATTAAACAATAATTAAGAGAAAGAATACCTTACTTTTAATAAGGGGTAGTATAAGTACATGATTAACCTCAAAATCAATAGAAGGTGAAACAAGACATCGTAACCTCAGATGAATAAGGAAGTTTATCAGTAGAAGGTGAAACAAGATACAAACCTAAAGGAGTGTTGTAGTTGGAGGAGTGAACATAAGATAAAAGAGATGATGAAAAAGGATTACTTCATTAGCAAATGGAAGACTGAACTATTCACACCATAGTGCTTATGCATCCACATAGAAGACAAAAACCAAGATGAAAAGAAGGAACTAAAAGAAGGACAAAGCAATAAAAAAGATCAACAATAAAGAAGGATCAAGAGAACAAAAAATGGATATTTTTAAAGAATTTTTCAAATTACATTATGGGTGATACAATGATTTAAGATAAACCATCCCATCCAATTGATGTACTCAAGGAAGTTAGAGAGCCAAAATTGGTTAAATATGAAGGACCAAGGATGGTATAGGTAAACCTTGGCAAGGAAGGTTAGGAAAATATGATCAAGTGTGGAGATGACTGGTATCTTGTACTTAAAGTAGTAGCTTTCAAGATATTTATGGAGTACAAGGATGTGTTTGCATGGACCTACAAGGATTTGAAGGGGATACCACCAGAATTGTGTGTACATAATATTCCTTTGATCGAGGATGCATATCTAGTAAGGACGCCACCAATACAGAATGAATCCAAAGTACACAACTTTGATGAATGTCAATATCAATAAAATGTTGGATGTCGATGTCATTTTCAAAATTACAAGCTAGTGGGTGTCACCAATAGTGATAACCCTAAAAAGAGAAGCAAATAAAATCTATATGTGTGTTGATTTCTAGAGTTTGAATATCACAACTATAATAGATCCCCTCCCAATCTCATTACAAACTCCATACTAGAATAAGTATCCAAGCACGAAATCTATTTATTTTTTGATGGCTTTTTTGGTTATAGTCAAATTTGTATTGCGAAGGAGGATAATTTAAAGACAACCTTTATAGTGGAAAATGGAATATATGTATACAATCAAATACTATTTGGATTATGCAATGCACTTGCTACTTTTTATAGGATCATATTATATATCTTTGATAAAATATCCACAAGGAACTTTAAATAATTTTTGGATGATTGGTCCTTGTATGGCCAAACAATAGAGCATTTAAAGGCATTGGATGAATGTATGAGTTTGTGATGAAGAACTCAAATAGAACTAAACCTAAGGAAGTATGTATTTTTGGTGTCTTATGGAAAATTATTGGGACATATTGTATATTAGGAAGGCATGAAGCCATATCTAGACAAGATATGAGTAATATTACTGATGGAATAACCCTATGATGTAAGTTTCATAAAAACCTTCTTAGGATTTATGGGTTACTATAGGAGGTTTATCAAAAACTATGCATATATTTTCTACCCGCTAGATTCTCTCATGCATAAGAGTGTTCCTTTCAAGTGGGCAAAGGAACACCAAGAGGATTTTGAAGGACTCAACGCACATTTGGTGAAAGCACCTATTTTGGTATATCCAAATTGGGAAAAAGAATTACATGTTCATGTTGATGTCTCAAGTTTTTTGATTGGATGTGCCTTAGCCCAAGAAGGATAGTTTAGCTAGAATGGTCCATCTATTTTGCAAGTAGGTTTTTGTCTAGAGTGGAGAAGAACTATAGCACCACATAAAGAGAAACACTAGGAATGGTCTATGTAGTAAAAAAATTTAGACACTATATGCTAGCCAATTTATTTGTCTTCTATGTAGATCATTAGACATTGCTATACTTAATCAATTGTAGATAAGCAAATTTATGTCTACACTTAGTGAATTAATTTTGGTATTATATGTTATTTTGTAATTGTACGTAAAGTGCTTAACAAAATGTGCCTACATATATTTAATAATTTTATAAAGTAGCAATGTAATATTGTACGTAATAATAAAGTGATGTTAAGTCATGTATGTTGATAATGTCCTAAGTCATAAGCTAGTCTGTCTTGTAGGGGGAAATGTCATGTGAATGAAGGATTAAATGCATATGAAATTTAATTTGAGGAAATGATGAGGTGTCAAGTAGTTGGAGTGTATAACTACTTTTTTTGTTGTATAAATATGACCCTCTCTCATTCATTTAGGTAGTTATTTAGGTTGATGGATTGATAGAATAGCATTGGTATGTGTGAGGGTTGGTGAATATCTACATAGGGCATGATGCAATCATCTTGTATGTAGCCATGAAGAATATTTTGCCTAGGGTTTGTAGATTGCAAATTATACTGCTAAAATTGTATTGCTATAATTGTATGTCATTGTTAATATAAAATCTGTCCATTTATGTATCATTTGCTATTGTTGTTGTTTCTATTGCTATTGTTGTTGTTTTTGTGTATTATTATTTTTAATGACTACAGATCTAAAGAATTATTTAAGTATAAATAGAATTGTGTGTAAGCATGTTAAATTTCATTTATTTCTACATTTTGGTGCCATTGCTTGTATGAAGTTTGGTCTAATCTGGTGACATGGAGTTTCAAGAAGCAAAACCCTTGGGGATATGCCTAATGAGAGCATTGGATTGTAGTAGGTGCAGCTATCATAGATTTATTTTTTGATGCAAATGAAGGACCATCCAATAAAATATGCATAACAAATGTGTATATAGGATGTAAAAATGCATATTGAAGACTCTATAGAGTGAGGATTTTTAGTAGCAAACACTATAGTCATAGAAACAAAAACTATAATTTGAGACAATCGTTAATTAGCCAGTAGCATAAATAGTCATTAGACTAATGGAAAAAATATAGTTAGTCATCAAGTTGATAGTAGAATAGCAATCAACCATCTGAAGAATCCAAATCAATCAGTCATTAGTCTAAGAAAATTAGTTAGCCGTCTAAAGCATCCAAAGTAATAAGTCATCAGTCTAAGGAAATCAATTAGTTGTCAAACCATTGGAAAAGGTGTAACTAGCCATCAGGAATATGGAAAATAAAAAAAGTAGTCAATATGAAGTTGCATGTTGCCAAAGAATGTTTGGTGTTGAAGCAACTACATGTTGTGATGCACGATAGTGAGCGAGACATGAGTCTAACATTGATGCAAAAGACATGCTATGTCCAACAGTGCACAAAATGAGATTCTAGCACTAGAGAACTTGTAGGTTAGTGTGCTCGATGGCAAGCAAGATGATAGTCTGACATCAGGGCAACTATCTGTTGGAATGTTTCATGGTACAAATATGAGTACAACAAAAGAGCAATTTCAAGGTGATGTGTGTTAGGCTTTCATAGGAGAAGAATATACCATTAACCACTATTGAGGTTATCAACCCAAAGGTAAATTTGGATATATCATGTAAGTGTACACTATTTCATGGTAAATCAAGAGAAGACCCAATAAGGAATTGGAAGATCTATCACATGATATGGATAGCAATTGGACAAAATAATGAATCTGATTGGAGGAGGTAGTTTCCTATGATATCTCATGGATTCATAATGGATTAGTACATGAAATTACCTATGGACAAATACCATACATGGGAAGCATTGTGCAATGTCTTTATCCTAGAATTTTAGTTGTTTAACAATGATGATGCAGTCATTGCTGAAATCTATGGCATGAAATAAGGTGAGAAATATTCTATTTGTTACTATAATAAAAAGTTGAGTGGGATATTTGACCATTTTTAGGAAGACCAATTAGATGCATTGAAGAGAAGATGGTTCATAGTTGCACTTCTTCCTACATACAAGAAGAATATGAAAAGGATCCCTCTGACATCATACCAAGAGGATTTGAAATACGCCTTGATTTGGGAAAGTAATGCAAAAATATCAAAGTATTTACATCATGTTAATACCAATGAGAGTGATTCTAAGGATGAACATTATTTTTATATGGATACTAATTTAGATGCTGAGAGTGATGATTTTGGGGAGGAGATTAGTTCATTGCTAAAGTACTAGGGTTGAGAAGTCAAGGAGGGGAGTGACTCCCAAGAGATGACTGATGACTCTAAGGATGATTTTGACTTCAAGAGTTCTAGATCATAACTATAGGTACATGTAGCATAAGGGATATTATCCAAAGAAGATATTCCACTAATGAACCCATCTATAACAACCATCAGAGAACTCGTAGATGGATAATTAATTATGATAGTGAGGGAAGAACTATTGTGCAATGTTGGCAATGCCGATTGTGGGGGTATTTTGTATGTGATTGTCAAATTATTACAAAGCATGATGAACCAGGTACTCATAAAGAGTTTTAACAGTAAAAGAAGAGTTATATCCCTTGCTAGGAAGTAGAGGTGGTGAATTCAATTACATTGGAGGAAGTGAACCTACTTGAGATGGTTAACTTGATGAGCTTGATTCAAATTGAGCAATTGAATATAATTTTAATTGATGATGGAAAATTCCTACAAGAAGTTGAAATAGTTTAGGAAGTTTCAAATTTTTATCAAGAGGGTGATAGGATGACATAATGTAGTTTGAGAGGTCACAAAATGTGGAGATGACTGGAATATAATACTAAAAGGAGTGACATTTAAATTTTTTATAGACTATAAGGATGTCTTTACTTGGACATACAAGGATCTGAAATGAGTACCATTAGATCTATGTGTGCATAAGATCCCCTTAATTGAAGGTGCACAATCAATAAGGAGATGACAATACAGGATGAGCCCAAAGTATGTAGCTCTGGTGAATGTTGAATGTTGAAATAGAAAAGATGTTAGATGTAGGTATAATATTCAAGGTTACAACAAGTGAATGGGTGTCACTAATTATGATCACCTTAAAGAGGGAAGCAAATAAAATTCCAATTTGTGTAGACTTATGAAGCCTCAACATCGTAACCATCAAATATCCTTTCCTAATTTCTTTCATGGATTCTATCTTGGAAGAGGTATATAGCCATGAGATTTGTTCATTTTTGGATGGATTATCGAGGTATAACCAAATCAGAATAGTAGAGGAGGATAAGCTAAAGACCACTTTTATAGTGAAGAATGGGATTATGCTTACAATCACATGTCATTTAGACTGTGTAATGCACCAGTGATGTTCCAAAGAATCATATTGTACATCTTCGATAAAATATCCATAGGAAAATTCAGAGCTTTCCTAGATGACTGGTCCCTCTATGGCAAGATGCAAGAACATATAAAGCTATTGGAAGAATGTATGAGCTTGTGTAGAAAAGCTTAAATATCATTAAATCCAAGCAAATGTGTCTTAATGATTCCATACGATAAATTATTAGGGCATATAAGATTCAGGTGATACTATTAATGGAGGAGCCACATGATGTGAGCTCAATAAAAACCTTCCTAGGGATAGTGGACTACTATCAAAGGTTCATCAAGAATTATACACTAATTACTCATCCATTAGATGCCCTCATGTGCAAGGGTGTTCCTTTCAAATAGGTAGAGGAGCACCAAGAGGCTTTTGAAGGTACACTTGGTGAAGGTGCCTATCCTATTTTACCTAAATTGGAAGAAAGAATTCCACATACATGTGGTTGCCTCAAACTTTGTAATCGGTTGCACACTGGATCAAGAAGGCTATTTTTTGTTATATCAGTCCATAAAATTTGTAATCGGTTATACATTGGCTCAAAAATAATTACTTTATAAAAAAATGAGAAGCACTGAGGATGGTGTATGTAGTACAAAATTACATACACTATTTATTGGCTAACCCTTTTGATTTCTATGTAGATCACCAAGCATTATTGTACTTGATTAATAAATTGATGATCTATGGATGAGTAAGTAGATGGCTCATCACCTTGCAGGAGTTTGTGTTTTGAGTGGTAGTAAGACTAGGGAAGAAACACATGATAGTAGACTAGCTATAAAGGATTTGCTCTAGAGAACCTATAGAGGAAGGGATATAGGATGAATTCCATGATGCATAATTGTTCATGATAAGTATGATACCATATTGGTATAAACACATAGGGGTATACTTATCGATAGGAGAGCTACCATAGGAGATGATGGTGGCTAAACAAAGGAATGTGATTTTGAAAGCAACACCTTTTATGTTGATTGCAGGTTTACTATACAATATGGGAGAAGACCATATTTGGAAAAGATGTGTGATGGAGGATGATGTACAAAAAACATTGAAGGAGGCACATGAAGGGTTGGCAGGAGGTCATATGCTAGGGCTAGGAAAGTGTTGTTGGCAGGACTATGGTGGCCTACCCTATACCATAATTCCAAGAACTATTCAAAGCATGTGATACATGCCAAAAAATGAGGAAGACATTGAAGAGGGACTTTATACCTCTACATCCATCACAATCTCAAGAACTGTTCTATAGGTAGGGTTTAGATTTTATGGACCCATTGTGAACCATTCATAAGATATAGTGTAGGTATATTGTAGTGGCAACAGAGTACTTAACGAAATGGGTAGAAGCAAGAGCCTTACCAAATAAATCT